>JAOTRH010000025.1:17419344-17496623 GCA_034768845.1 Heliamphora exappendiculata | reverse complement strand
TAATGTGAATTTTATTAATATAATTAATAAAATTAATTGATGATGTGAATTTTATCTCATATAATATATTATTTAGCATGTGTTCTTTTTATAAAAAATAATTATTTGGCTCGTACGTAAAGTAACTTTTTAACAAGTTTTGTTGGATCTATCAGTGTGCGCAGAGACTCGAGAAATTTAATTCAAGAATAATTTTAAATTTTGGTAATTTTTAAAAATATGAATTTTTAAATTAATATAAAGTTAAAATATTAATTTTAATAGTGTAAATATATGTATGTGAATTGAATACATCATAAATACAAAAAAAAAAATCTGAGCATACTTGGGTTAATAGGGTAGGAGAGTGCCAAAGCTTCCCTTCCTTCTTCTTTTTGGAATCCTTGGACTTAGAGTTGGCTAAGCTACAAAAAGGAAGATTCTTATACTCGACAAGGCTTTGCCTACAATCGAGTGGATTTTTGTTTTGGCGAGTTTGATTTTTTCGGGTATGTTCGAGCTTTGAGAGTTTAACTCTTCGAGGAAGGATTCTAGTAAACTATTTATGAATCCTTGTTATGAATGTGTAATTTGGTATTTTTGTTTTTATTAAAATGCCATGAGTTTGTTTGGAGAGTGAAAACCATAGTTTTAATGATGCTATGAAAAATATTTTTTGGATGGAAGAATGAGATTGATGATATTATTGTTTTGATTAAATTCAAAAATGAGTTCTGTATTTGAATTGATTTGTGAAAATGTGGCAAATATAAATATGTGAAATAGAGATTATGCACAAATGGTTGGTTTTTGATAAATTAAATTGTTTAGTTATTGTACTAGGACAATGTGATACGGATAATGCAGATTTAACTAATTCATCAGTGAAAGATTAGAAATCTGTACAAAATTGGGTGCCCTACCCTTCGGCTAATCCCGTAAAAGAGTGCAGAGGTGCTTACCATTCGGTGTGACCGTAAAAGAGTCTAAGAGTGTTCTACCCTTCAATTATTTTATGAAAGTGTGCAATTGTGTGATAAATTATAAAATCTATATAATGGGTTGCCTATTTGTGCCTTGAGATGGCCCGATAATGAGGGCAACATATAGGAGTTTATAATTGTCAATTGTTATTTAATGTGGCAAGTCAGTGTCTAACTAAACCCGTGGTTAAAATATTGAATATTGGTGTTTTATGTAATCCAATTTTTGTGATTTTAAACCTGTGAAGATTTTGAATGATATGAATTGGTGATTGGAAATTGATAGGAAAACCGATTTAGAGAGAATTCATGTATGTAATGACCTAAGTGGACATTAGTCCAATAACTTGAATAAAGACTCTAACAATGCGGTCTAAAATACTTAAACCCAAGTTATTAGTAGTAGTACACAAGTTTCATTATATACCAGACTTATCTTTTTATCTCTCACCGATGTGGGATCGGTTATGATCATAATATTTCCCACTCAAGTACGCGACGCCGTCATCGCGTGGCCCAAGTTCTTCTTCTAGTTGGGATGTGAATAGCAGCACATTAGCGGACACATAGTAGCCCATTAGCGTGCACAATATATACAACTTTGGAGCCTTTACTCCTCTCCAAAGCCTCTACTTCTCCATCCACACCGCCATGGATCCCCACATGGAACCAGGGTTTGCTCTAATACCATTTGTAATGATCTAAGTAAATTACTAACCCAATAACTTTATTTTAAGAACCCAAGTGGACTATTTGCCCAATAACTTAAATAAATAGCCTAACAACGCGACCCAAAATACTTAAACCAAGTTATTAGTAGTAGCTCACAAGTTTTTTAATATACCAAATTAACTTTCTATCTCCTTCCATGTGGGATGGGGTATCACAGGTATATAACATCGGGACCTCTGCCCCTCTCCGGAGCCTCTACTCTTCTATACATACTGCCACAAAGCCCTAGATGAGAACCAGGGTTGGCTCTGATACTATTTCTAATGAACCAATTGGACCACTAGCCTAATAACTTAAAAAAAGAGCCTAACAACACGGTCCAAAACGTTTAAGCCTAAATTATTAGTAGTAGCTCACAAGTTTCATTATATACCAGACTTATTTTTTTATGTCCTACCGATATAGAATGCGTTATCACAACTTGAATTTGGTTCAAATTCACTCAGGTTGATGATCAGATAGGGTGGAGCACCTATACCTGTGAAATGAGTGCCGGTCGAGGCGACTAATAGTTCTTCAAAATGGTTCAGATATTCGAGTCAATGTAGAGATTGTTGGGTTTTGTGTCTCGAATTTCAGGATATTCCTGTCCGAACGGGTGTCTATATGCTAATTATTTTAGTGCTGCCTATTTAAGCACGTTCCCAGTTATGCTGCAAATTTTTTGATTTCATTTATTGTTAGCTTTGGTGAAAAAAAAAATAGCCTAAATTATTATTTTTCTATTATAGTTTATTCTCCTACTAGAATTAGAAGTTATTTACTAGTATAAATTAAAGTATCTATGAGAGTTGTAAAACATATGAGAGATAATCAGTTTTAGAGACCAAAGAGTGTAGAGAGACAATAAAATGCCCAATTTAAGACCACAAATACATTGTCAGGTTGAGAGTGATCTTTGTAATCTATATTTTCATATAGTAGATTGATTGGCTCTTCTACCATAAAGGTAGGCAGTTAGCTAAACCACGTAGTTTCTTCTATTCTTGGTTGTTTTTATTCTTTTATTTTTTGTTATTGTGGATTGAAACCTACGTGGGATTCGTTTGGTTATCCAAATTAATTAATCTTATTTTTAAAAATTTGTGCCTAAAAATCTCAACAATTTCAAAGGTCGTATCGTTATCGGGATAAATTCTTACTTTATGAAATATTTTGCTCTCTCGGAATAAAAAAGTTTTTTATAATGAGGATTGTGATCCCCCATTTGTTATTTCAAAGATCGTATCATTTTCAGGAGAGAAATTGATGAAGCTATTCTTAACAAGAATCCTTCTAACCACTATAATATCCTTTTGATTAATTTGTAATATTATTTTTCAGGAATTTTGTTATTTATGGAATATTTGGCTCTTTCGAAATAAAAAGAGTTTGATAATAAGGATTTTGATTCCCCATATGTTATTTCAATTAAAGATTGTATTATTTTTAGGGAGAATTGTTAAAGCTCTTCTTAACAAGAATCCTCCTGACCATAATATCCTTTTGATTAATTGGTCTCCTCCATTGATAGGGATTGTAGTGCCATTTTTCTTTATGCTGTTATTACAACTATCGACTCAGCACACGCAATGTGCGTATACATTAAGATTAAGTAAAATAAAGCTAAGATAATTGAAGAAAATAAAGTAATAAAATAATATTTTAAAGCAATAGAGAGAAATTTAGAAGGGCATTTTAGTCAAATACAAAAGTTTATACTGCTTCAAAAAAAGAAAACACCAAATAGGTGCTCTCCTTTAATATAATAGTATAGATATGACTAGCACAAAACAAAGACCTATTACGAAATCAACGGTTCTTGTTATTTTTGTTTATGTTGTACAAAAATAAAAGTAGCAAGACTTGATTGAATCCCACTAATATTCAATAATTATAGGTGTGACCCATTTAATTGTAGATAAAATTTGATATAAATAAATAATAAATGTAACATATTTAGAAAATAATATATGTCCCTTTTGATACTATTTTATATATATCAGTGCCTAATGAGTATGACTTGTTTTCTATATGATGAAATAAAAAAATGACAAAACTTTGTGATATATATACTACGTACTTCTCAATAACAAAAGAAAGTGTTTGTCAATATTTTTATTTTTTGTTTTCTATTGTCGCTTTCAGAGCGTTTGAAAACAAGAAATAAAAACAAATTTGACAAAAAAAAAATTCTTAGAAAAATATAACAATTTTCAAGTTTCTCATATCTTTGAGGAAAGACCAAATGTGTTTTTTACTTGTTTTCAAAATATATTTTTTGTTCTCTTTCTCTCTTTCCCACCACTGTTCTCATTCTAACCAAGGAATATCTTGAATGCCATAGGATTTGTACCATCCACATTGTTTTAGATGGGGAAAAAATATCCTTGTTTCTATTTTAGAGCTTTATAGGTCAAAAAAAAAATATCGTTGTTTCTATATAATTGCAACTTTTACTCCGTAATGATAGATAACGTCTATCTCGATTTGCCTCCGTGGAAACAGATAGAGTCCCATCTTCATGATCTGTCTCTGTTTATAGAAACTCGTATTTGTCTCTTTTTTTGTCTCCATTTTATACACTTCTTTTTATTTATGGATAGATACCTTGCTTCATTTTTATTAATGTCTTGTTTGCATTGACTTGTCTATGTTCTTTTTTTTTTTTTTTTGTTTAGATCATAGATCTTTTATTTTCTATATTAAATATGAATCTTATTTAATCAATATAGTTTAATATACTAGCATATAAATTTTATCAAAATATAAAGCTGTAAACAAGAACTATGATATCTTAAACCTTAACTTGAGAAAGAGAGAGATTCTCAATTGTTGAAAAGCAAAGCAAGAGAGCTTCTAAATGCATTCACCAAATTTCTCTATACTCTCACTTCTTATGTAAAGTACAAGTATTTTTCTTTTTAAGTACAATGATCGTAACGTATACAAGTGTGGTTTAATATTGTTAAAACTAATAACTTATAAATTATAACTTGTAACAGAAATTGTGAGTGCTTGGTAAAGATTAAAACTTATAACTGAAATAAAAAAATAATTGTAATTTGTAGTAAAAATTGTAGGTGTTTAAAATAAATTATAGCTAAATTAGTAATAAAAAGTTAAAAATTTTAACAAAAAACTTTATCAAACAGCCCATGGTGGGTGTAAAAATAATTAGAGGGTTTACTTAGAAGCTCTCAAGTACAATTGAGCGCATGAATATTTTAAAAATAAACAATTAATTCGATTTGCATGTGATATTATTGAACTATGAAAATCCGATATCCGGATTTATGTGAGAATAAGTCTGCAAAACAAAACAGGCCAATAAAACCCTTAAAAAATAAAAATAAAAAACACTCTTTCATGCGGCAACGTTGTTAAAAAGCCCGTGAAGAAAACATGGGACGGTCGGCCTTGTTATTTTTATGGGCCCAAAAAAAAATTTATTCCCACGTCAATTGATAAAAAACACCAAAAAAAAAAAAAGAAAACAATAATAAATAACTTTGTGAAGATGAAACCTTCTACGATTATTGGGATTGACTCAAATATGATTATGTTGGATCAAGTTTATTAAGTTAAATTTTAATTAAAATTTATTTGAAACCTATTTAAATGAAATTTTAGCATCAGAAACTCTAAGACACATAGAGAGTGAGGTACAATATGAGGATATATTATAGAGACTCAGGTTAAGGCCAGAGAATATAGAGAGAGGCTTAGATACATTAGAGTGAGCCTCAGATTTAGAAATCAAAGAGTGTAGAATTAATTCTTATAATTCTTATTGATAATAGTAGATTATTTATTTTTATTCTCTCGTGGAGGCAGACAGTCAGTTGAACCACGTATATCTTGTGTTCTGTTTAGATGTTCTTGTTTTATTTTTTATTTGCTTAGTATGGATTGAAACCTACGTACATTCCTTTTCTGTTACGTTAAGAGAATTGTCTTAAAATCCCTACCGGTTAAAATCAAATTGACTTTGGGCAATATATGTTACATCGCAAAAATTATTGCATACTTATAAGTATAATAAGCTCTGTACCAACACTTGTCTTTAGAGTTTTCAAGCTAAATTCCAATAAATCTAAGTACAATATATATATCACTGTATAGTTTACTGTATTGGTATGTGGCCGTTTTATATTTGCAAATACAGTAAGTAGAATCCACTATTAGTTATTAACGTTGGCCGACAAGTATATTCGGTGGTTTATGCATTGTGCATCGACTTAAGCTTTGTTTGGTTTTGGCTTTAAATTAGATTTTTAGCTTTTTTACCTTAAAATCACAAAAAATAACTGTTAAATTATAGTTTTTTTTTTGTGCATCGACTTAAGCTTTGTTTGGTTTTGGCTTTAAATTAGATTTTTAGCTTTTTTCCCTTAAAATCACAAAAAATAACTGTTAAATTATAGTTTTTTTTTTCTACATGGTGACTTAAAGCTTTTTGAAAACGAATGAACTTTCTACTTATTTGGGTTTAAGGTTTGAAAAATTAACTTTACGCCAAATTAACAAACAAAGCCTAAGCTGATTGCTCTTGAGTCTTGAACTAGATGTCAAAGTATCCTAAATTCAACCTCCACAAACAAAAAAGCAAGGTGGGGTATTGGGACCATTCCTCTTGAGTCTTGAACTAGAAATGAATAACCTATTGGGAGATTCTTTTACTATCTCTTCTTTATCTCTTTCTTTAGAATGGAAAAAAAAAAAAAAAAGTGGGCCTAAGCTGATTGCTTTTTAAGTATACAGAATTATTTGGTCGGTCCGGTTTACGTAATGACGTAATGACAATGACGTGTGAGTTAAGAGTCGTACTATTATAGACCTTGACAGATTCTATTCGCATATAATGATTATCACAGTTTTGGTGAGACTTATCCCATGTGAAAAGAATGTGTCTAATTGTGTATTTGATATCTATGTATATATTTTTTTTAAGAATTTAAAATTTGAAAAGGTACAAAAAACTTTATTTATTTTTCAGCTAAAATAGCCATGTAATCTCTTATTATTATTAGGTTGGTATATATAATCACAAAATAAGATGAATCTAGTTGTCAAGTTACTGGGGACGAAATCAGACAGAGACACATACAACAGCATGGAGAGTTATCAAGTAATCACAAACAAAAAAACACAACATATTGCAAAAAAGTGCAAACGTCCGTCCATGCATTAATTACACTAGATTTTACTATACGCTAAACAAGGACGAAGACTTTGACCTATATATATTTTAATATTTACCGATTATGCCCCCACTTAATTATTATTTTGATTCCGTTATTATTATTATTTTTTTTCTAAACTCATTTAAATCCCTAACATAAAAGGCAAAAATCAGGAACTTACGATTACGCATTCAAACTTGTGAGATTCTCATTTTACTCGTTGGCGACTCACAAACCTAAGGTTACTGTTGCAAACTCGTCGCTGCCGAATTTCTCACCTCACGTTGCCGAAGCCCCCGTTTGCCTCACTCCGCAACATCGGTCATTGTTGCTAGCCTAATGCTGCTGTCATCGTTTGCCCCAGTCCTCATGCCTCCACCCTCCACCGTCGCCTCACACTGCCACCGCCTCCATTGGCCATCGGCGCCATTTCAAATCTGAACTCTTATTTTTCTTATTTTTTTATATTTTATGTTGCTCTAAATCTAATTTATTAATTTTTTATTTGGCGAACTTGATTTGATGCTAAAATAAAATATATTTAATTTTTATTTTATTTCATTTAATTTGGTACACTTGTGATATGTGATTGATATTATATTGTTGAAAACTTTGGAAAAAATATTAACTTATGCTAATATGAACTGAATTGTTGAATTGCTAAACCTTTTGAGAAATGCTGAATTTTTACTAATTGTTGGATTTCAATTGCTGAATTGTTGAATTTTTGTTGATTGTTGGGTTTTAATTGCCGAACATTAAGATATGCTAATTTGAATTCCTAATAAGAATTGAGTATTTGCTCGGTTGTTGACCATACTTAGCTATTTTTCTTTGTTTACATTAAATTTTAAATTATGAAGAAATATTTTACAAGATAGTTAAAATTCAAAGCATTATCTTCAACTAGTCAGGGCAAGTCTTTGAAAAAAAATCATTGAATTTTTTGAATAGTTTTTTAATTTACTTTTTTCTAATTATCAAATAAAAAAAGATATATTTATAATTTTAAAAATATGTCTGTTGGGTATATATCTTGTATTTTACGGACTCATATAATTAGTATTTTATGTACATGTATTTGAATTAGGTTTGAGTCATGAATTCACAAAAAATCTAATATATATAAGATTTTGTAATTATATGGGGTTAGCATTTTAGGATTTTCTATAAATAGAACTTCATAACTTTAGTTATTGTGTGAAAAGTAAATAAAATATTAGATAAAAATATATGGAGAGATGCAAAAATACCAGAAACACATTAGTAACCTTTTAGCAAAAAAACATAATTTGTTTCAGGGGTCGGGATGTGAGTGTCGAGTTTTTGGGTGTTTTTTGTCTCAAAACTATACATTCTACAGTTATAATAGAATATCTTTTGTACTCGTAGACGTAGACAAGCTGTGTTAAATTACGTAAATTCTATTGTAACTTTTCTTTGGTATATGTAATAATTTTTATTTTCGTTTGCATTCAAGAATTGGTATTCAAATTTTAATAAGATGTCCTGAATCGATAATAATTGCGATATTCAAATCTTATCGCAATTATGGCAATAATTGATATTATATTCATATTTGCTAGTGGACTTTGAGTTCAGTACTAATTTAAGTTCACAATCTCAAACACAAATAATCTAATTAACCTTTTGTTTCTCATTGTCAATTGTTAGAAAGTTATGATCTCATCAATAATATGGCTCCAAATCAATTGTTAGAACTTCCCATGTCATATTGATCTTTATGTGTAATTAGCCATAAATGACCAAAAAAAATAGAGAATAATACTATGATAGTTATATTTGGTGATTATATTTGAGTATTATGCGATGTGATATATCATGTATGGTGTTTATGTCATTTTATGTATTTACTATTTATTTTTAAATACCACATTTAAGATGCCACATTATATAATTTTTAAATATAATTATTAAAATATGGTCAACATATCATTATTATTAAAAAATTATCTAAGTCAATTTAAAACTAACTCAATTCTTTCAAAATTTCTCTCAAGTTGTGCTTAGATATTAAATAATATGATCAATTCCCTTTTTTTATATATAGATTCGAAAAAGGTTAGCATATTGCACTTTATAAAGGAAAGAAAATCAAATAGCATTATCATCCAAAATTTATTAAGTAGCGTTTTAATGTCAATAGACATGAAAAAAAAAAAGAAATACAAGAAAAAAATCAGAAGAGTGAAGAAAAATACAAAAATTTATACAAATATAAACTAGAATTTGATTTATTTGCAGGTTCACACTAGTACCCAGTTTAGATTATTTAAAAAGTTAGTTTTTTTTTTCATTAAAAGCCAGTTTTTAAGTTTTATTTGCAAGTTCACACTAGTACATGTTTAGATTATCTAAAAAGTTTTTTTTTTCCTTTTGGTTGTAAGTTCATTTTTAAGTTATAATTTGCCATTCTTACAAATATTGATACTGTTATTCATTCAATATTTAGTTATTATAATATAGTAATTTGCATTTTCCTTCTATCTACATAACAAGATATAACTAATTAATGTAATATTTGCATGGGTGTTAAATACTCAACCATTTAAATGAAAAAATATATTTCATTTTGTTTTCTCCCTTCTATCATGTTTTTCTATGTAAAAAAGAAAAAAACAAAAATTCCATTGATATTACTTATCTGGTTAATAATCCAATAAAAAAATTAATTTTTATTTTTATTATTTTTTATCTACACAAATCAATAAACTAATAAAATTATATTCTTGATTGAATAACTTAAAATTGACCGATTAACTAATTATCCAATAATTAACATTACTTCAAATTTTACTTTTAAATTACTAAAATTATATATTTGAGTACGTTTAAGCGCAGATAATAACTGGTCTATTTTAAATCTCATTAATTATCTCAAAAAAATTAGTTTACATAATAAGATAGAACTTGATGTAACATTTATATAGGTGTCATAAATTCAATTTTTGAAATGCGACAATTTAGCATTTTATTTTGTTCTCTCTCCTCTCTCATGTTCTTCTATACAAATAAAAAATAAAAAAATATTCATTGATATTACCTTTTTTTACTAATTTAATAAAAAAATAATTTAGATTTTTTATTAATTTTTTTTCTTATCTTTTTTTACCTTCATAAGTTAACAAACTAATAAAATTATATTTTTAATTGAGTGTATTAAAATTGACTTATTTACTAATTAATAAATTATTAATATTATTTTATATTTTATTTTAAAATTATTAAAAATAAATAATTTAATAACTTTAAACACGAGTAACAACTAGTACATACATGTTACTATAGAGTATAAGTGTTCATAGGTCGATTTGGGTTGAATTGGTCTCTAATAACCAATTGCTTGACCACATATGTTTAATTTTTAATTTTGTTACCTGCAACCGACTAATGTGTTAGGTAATTTTGAGTCTATGGGTTTAACAGATTCAATGGTCGACGCAGTTTGATTTGACAATTTGAATTTATTTATTTTAAATTTTTTTTGTTAAGCTCGTTTCATATTTTAACCAATTATATATAATAGTATTTTTAATTAAAATAATTACGTTTAATAAATTTAAAAGTTAAAAAATTATTAATTTTTCAATTAAATAACACATAGACCAAATTACATAATTTTTATACAAAAATATTAAAATAAATAAAATAATGTTAGAGGCACAACTAAAGTGCACAATTCCAGCGACAACTGCTGAGTTGACGTAGCTTTAGTTGTGTTTTTTATTTTTATTTTTAAAATAGTGCACAATTTAACAATTGTAGCTGAAATTGTGCATTTTAATTGTGCCTCTAATATTATCTAAATAAATAATAACTTAATCTTATAATAAATATAAAAATTAATACAATTTAATATTTATTAGCCATGTTAAATTGAGAGAATAACTACACTCAGGACTCGTCCTGATTATCACTTTAAAAAAAAACAAAAAAAAACTTATCATTTAATTATATTATGTATAAAATCATTCATCATCGTATTAATCCGTCAAATCTATAAATAGCCCCTGCTATATTGAGGTGTGTAACACCTGCCAGAATATGGAAAAGGACAAAAATTGGAATATACATCATTATTTTCGCCTTCTTTTTCTGTCATCATCTTCCCCACGCTTCAAGATTTCATCAATCCGAATTCTTTTTCTCCTCTTTCAATCGACAGATTCGACACCACAATACAGTTTCTTATTCGCTTCTCTTCTTTCTTCGCCTCTGTAAATTGTTGCTGAAATCTTTAAGCTTTCTCTCTCTCTCATCACTCAATGGCTGAAATCCCCACTTCAGATTCAGGTTCGTAATCTTTCTTCCATTTCTTTCATAATAACTTCTTCTTGTTCTTCTTTTATATGCATTTTAAGTGTTTGTTCGCGTATGATCCCGTTGTATAGATACGTTATGTTCGTTAAATCTTTCGATTTGGTCAGAATCTCTTATTATTTATGTGTGATGCTATTATGATCATATGGCTTATAGATTTTTCTTTTCGTGGGTTAATTATTCTACCTTGAATTATAGTTAAGGCTCTAGATCTTTGTTTTTATTATAGATTTGTGATCTTTCTCTGGGATATTCAGGAATTGATTTGTGAATGTTGTTATGTATAGCGTATCGCTGCTGGGTTATATTTCTTTTGCATAAAATTGGTCCGTTATGGTTGTTTTTTATTTTTTATTTTTATTTTATGTTTTGGAGCATCTGATTTGGAAATTGATAATAATAAATATATGCCTTTCAAAGTTCTTGCATGGATTCATTGGATTTTAGCCTTCTAGAACCCATCCTCTCTGAATATTGCAATTGTGAAGGGGTGTTTTGGGGAACCTCAAAATAGGGCCAACTGAGTTTACCAGATGGCGCTAATGAGGTGGTTTTTCACTGAATACAAAGGGCCTCTGGTAATTTTAACTCTTGCACTCCATAAAATGGGAATTTTTCTGGGAAAAGTTTTTTGAATCATTGACAATTTGGTAAATGTTTCCTATTAGATTTTGAAGGAAATCTGTGCATGATTTTCATAAAGTTGGTTTGAAGTTTGTGAACAGCTCCAAAATTATGTTGTCTGTAGTGCCTTTATGGTTAAGTTTTGTTTTTTTTTTTCAAAGAAGAAAAAATCTTGTCATTGGACAAGCCTCGGAAAGTTCCGAGTAGGAGATACTACTACCTATTGAATCTATATAGTGAGCTTATAATTTAAAGCAATGGTACTGATCCGTAAATGAAATATTAGAGGGCCCAATATATTTCTTTTCTACTCAATCAATTTTTTGCACTTCCTATTTATTGCAAAAGGGTCGTATATGTGAGTCATTCTAAAGTTCTACCGTTGAATACAGATGGACGTTCAACTGTTGTTTGCTTCGGGGAAATGCTGGTTGACTTTGTGCCAACAGTCAGCGGAGTTTCACTTGCAGAAGCACCTGCCTTTAAAAATGCTCCCGGTGGTGCTCCTGCTAATGTTGCTGTTGGTATAGCAAGATTGGGAGGTTCTTCAGCTTTTATTGGCAAGGTGCATTTGATCACATTCTATTCTCCATCTTCCTAGTACACCATCTGCTTCTATTATCATAATTGTGTTATTCCCTATATTAGGTTTCATGTATAGTCCCACGAGAGTGATTTCAGTGGACCACAATTCAATGACTGAAGCGGGTATGCCATCCGATATACTCAACTATGAAATGAAGCCGTTAAGGGTTTGTAATCAGGGCTAAAACATCTGTATTACAGAAACAAGTAAAAGTTGAAAACTAAATTATCTTATTAACCACACAATTTAAGATCAAATACAAAGATTGACTTTGTGTTAAAATAGGAATGTATAGTGCCGTCCTAATTGTTGGCTACGGGTGTTACTATGCTAGGTTGACTAAGAGAGAACTTATTTCTTTATTTTGAGAGATTTCTTTCCCATCAAATGCTATGAACATATATTTGAACATATATTCGCTAACAGGGATGTATAAGTTCAGTGCAAGTGCTACACATCTTAAAAGAGTATCCATACTAGGTTGACTAAGAGAGAACTTATTTATTTATTTCGCGATATTTCTTTCTTATAAAATGCTTTGATGTATTACTGGGCCTTCTCATATGTAGTTTAATTCTCAGCTGTTAACATGTGTTGGTTTATTAAATTGCTCAACAAGCTTGTCTTGCACGTCTGTCATTGTTTTCTGTGTACTGTAGCGAACAACATTCTCCGCCTTACTCTATTTAGAATAATGGTTCGATGTTAATAGATCGAAGCTTAAATGCAACCGTGCTTCTATAATGTTTTTAATCGACAAGCTTGTCTTGCAAGTCTGTCATTGTTTTCTGTGTACTGTAGCGAACAACATTCTCTGCCTTACTCTATTTAGAATAATGGTTCGATGTTAATAGATCGAAGCTTAAATGCAACCGTGCTTCTATAATGTTTTTAATCGACAAGCTTGTCTTGCAAGTCTCATTGTTTTCTGTGTATTGTAGCGAACAATATTCTCCGCCTTACTCGATTTAGAATAATGGTCGTTCCAAAACATAAAATGTCATAATGCGTGCAATGTTAATAGCTTGAAGCTTAAATGCAGCTGTGCTTCTATAATGTTTTTAATTGATTTGTATTAGGTAGGGGAGGACGAGTTTGGGTATATGTTGGCTGATATTTTGAAACAAAACAAGGTCAACAATTCTGGCATGCGATTTGATCACAGTGCAAGGACTGCACTAGCATTTGTTACACTTCGGGCTGATGGTGAGCGCGAATTTTTGTTTTTCCGTCATCCTAGTGCTGACATGCTTCTTCATGAATCGGAGCTTGATGTAAACCTTATTAAGCAGGTCTGCTTCCCTTGTTCTTGTTTTTATAGGACTGTAACACAAGATTTACTGCTTTTGAAGCAGATGCTAATTCGGCTGATGATTTTATATTTTGAATCCAGGCACGGATTTTCCACTATGGTTCCATTAGTTTGATTGATGAACCATGTAGGTCAACTCACCTGGCTGCATTGGCAATTGCCAAAGAGTCTGGTTGCTTCCTCTCTTATGATCCGAATTTGAGATTGCCATTATGGCCCTCGGCAGATGCTGCTCGGAAGGGAATAATGAGCATATGGGACCAAGCAGATGTTATAAAGGTATAATTTTTGAAATTATGAGATTAAGCTATGAAGTTCCTGATCTTCTTGCTGCTGCTAAGCACTAATATAATGCCTTTGCAGTGTTTGTATGACTCGGAATGGGAACATTTTGCAAGATTAAACTCACTGTTGCTCTCTGTCGAACATGCAGATAAGTGAGGAAGAAATATCATTCTTGACTGGAGGTGATGATCCTTATGATGATAATGTGGTCTTGGAGAAGCTCTTTCATCCTAACCTTAAGCTTTTGCTTGTATCTGAAGGGTCTGAGGGTTGCAGATATTACACCAAGGTATCTATTTGTATCATGACATTGATTTCAAGGATTCCACTGGAATTGTAGTCTGTCTTCTTTTCTTTTTCTTTTTCTTTTTCTTTTTTGGGTTTTTTAAAATCAAATGGCCATTGGATGAATATCGCTTTCTGTCTTGAGTAAGCGATAAAATAAGCGTGACTGCTTTCCTTTATTGATGACTTATTGATTTTCAAAAATAATCACAGGGAAATTTAACATTCTTATTCACACTCTTTCCAGAGTCAGAAGGCCAATTACATTTCGTCAAATAGTGGAAGGTGAATGATGGTTAATGATTTTATAAAAAACTTATCTTTAGGTTGCCTAGTTGATCTAAATACAACCAACAAGGCTAGACCAGTTGGCCAGAGCCCTTGCATCACATTTGTCGGTCATCGGTCATCGGTCATCGGTTTGACTCCCCCTCCCTACATGGAGACTTTCTCTTCCTTTTTGGGATTATATTATGGTGGTTGTGTTTGATCGGGTTCTTCTATACATGTGAATATGGATCCGTGGACTTCCTTACATGGTTCATTGTTCAATTTAATGTAGTTCCCATTATATTTGTAAATTATCACTTACTAACCAATTCACGGAAAAGAATTAACCAAACTGCAAACATATGCTTTTGATTTTCCATATAATTGAAGTTCATAACGAATCCATTGATGTTAACCCTTGATCAACATTCTATTCAGCAATTTTACGGTAGAGTTCCTGGAATTAAAGTTAAAGCTGTCGACACAACTGGTGCTGGTGATGCATTTGTTGGTGGGATACTGACCAGTTTAGCATCTGATGTGAATCTTTACCAGGTGCGTTCTTGAGTGATCCGGAAACATTTTGGCTATATCTTGTTTCATGCCTGCTTATTTATTACAATTTTGGGTTTGGGTAGTTGCATTTGAATCACATTGCATCCTTGTGTTCCATATGTTTCTCTCAGTCCTCCATCGCTTCATTTGTTATAGATTTGTGTGCATGTGTTCACTTTGCATGCTTTAGTGTCATTGTAATAATTTTTTTTATTTAGATTTATTTTCATCCGCGTACCCTTTTTTTCTTTTTACATTCCTTTTTCATCATGTTTGGTATGCCTCTGTCACTCAGGATAATAATCATGTTTTTTTCTGAAGTTGGTAACTTTTTCATTCTATCTGAGGTAGTTGACATTGAGAATATTTGAACTTTCAAGTGAGACCCATCATAATGGAATGACATGATTATTATAGATAATAAAACTAGGACAACGGAAGTAATCCGGAAGTTCATGAGATGAATTTGAGCATCTTAATGCCCAGAAATCCTTAGAAGACAGCTCAACTATTTCATTTTCATGGAGATAAATTTGGCGGATAAATGTTCACGGTTGTAAAATTCAGATAACTGATTTTTTGAACTTATTGGCAATATTTGGAATTTTGAAGGACATTAAATTATGAAGCATGGATATTTCAAAATAGGCCCGTACGCGTATATATGCGCTCGATACGGCAAGATACGTATCTGATACGCCAAATAAGTATTCAATAAATTTTTTTTTATTTCCTTAAATTTTGGATACGATTCAGATACATGGGAGATACAGGAAGAATACGGGAAGGATACGTGAGGTTCTAATTTTTTTATATTTTTTAATTTTCTTGAGGTATTTTTTGCTTTAAACTTTTAATTTATGATATGTCTTACTATGTTAACTCTAATAATACGTGATAAATTTGTGATTTATTGTTCTTTGTTAGTTATTTCTACATTCCATTATATGGTTTTGATTACTTATCATATATTGAATCCTCAATTACAATAACAAAATGAATTTACTCTTATTTTTTGTTTTATTTTTATAAATAAAACAACACTAAAAATCAACAAATAATAATTTTTACAAAGGTATCCTAGTTGTATCGATATCCTATTTTTTAAAATTTTGTCGTATCGTTATATTCGTATCGTATTCATATCCCGTATCGTATTCATATCTCATATCTGTATTCGTGTCCGAGCTTCCTAGACATGAAAATTATAAACATTACTAAACCGGGCCTAAATATGCCAACCATGAGTAACTTGGCCTCTGTGTGCTTCTAGCACCATGTGGACTAGGAAAACGATAATCTTGTCTCGTGCAATCTTTTATGTAGATCACTTTGTGGAGCACCGAGTTTCGCTAGTTATAGCTTTTCTCCATTTAAATTGAACTTTTCTCATAGAAATGCTTGTGTTTTCTTACCCAAAGAGTTAAATGAGTATACATGTAAATAAGATTTTAGCCTTTATGTTTTCTCTTTACTGCTTAGAAGTAGTTAATATGCCGTGTAGAAATTTGTAATTTACCAGGAAGTGTAGACACACACATCTCAAGGCTAGAAACCCTCAATGGAAAAAGATTCACTACACTTCCACGCTGGCAAGAGATAACTTGTCTAAAAAATGAGATGTTCCTCTGTCTCAATGCATTGAGAATTGTCACATGATTCTCACGTCACGAGATTTCCAATGAATATATCTCGAGATTCTCACACGATCTAAAAGCCTTCAAAGCATTGAGACAAGGGGACAAGTAATTTTCGAGACAGAATCTGTGCTATTCCCGTACACTATTATTAGCATCCGGATAAGCATTTTTGTCTGTCTCAACACAGCTTCTCATTTAGGATTTATTACATCTAATTCTGCTATGGATGTTCTAATTTTTCTTCATCTGCATAAATAATTAACCTGAGCTGGTACTTTCATGAATCGTAATCCTTTTTCCTGGCTTCCCAGCAGGATGAGGAGCGGTTACGAGATGCTCTTCGTTTTGCAAATGCTTGCGGTGCGCTCACGGTGACAGAAAAAGGAGCGATTCCTGCCCTGCCTTCCAGAAAGGCAGTCCTCCAACTCCTAACAGAAGCCACTTCATAACTGTGAAAATATTGCACTTGTCTTGCTCATTTTATCTGTTTCTGCTATGCTAATGTAATTTGGGTTCTCCTGTTGGGGTAATAGTGAGATCTTTGTCCCACTTTTCTTGATCTCTTTGCTCGATCATGAACAATAAAATGCTGAAAGAAGTTTTTTTTTTTCCCCTCTCTTTTTTATCCCTGGCATG
Organism: Heliamphora exappendiculata; assembly: GCA_034768845.1. NCBI lineage: Eukaryota > Viridiplantae > Streptophyta > Magnoliopsida > Ericales > Sarraceniaceae > Heliamphora > Heliamphora exappendiculata. Next base: position 17,479,230 of record JAOTRH010000025.1, on the reverse strand, counting down.
GCTTGTGGGTCTTAACCATATAGGGCATGATTGTTTTGAGAGAAATAAACTTAGAATTGGATTAATAATTTTGTATTACATAATTGATTACAATTAATGAGTTCGAATATACTATTCAGGGTGAATTTTTAATTTCATAAACATGGAATAATTTTATTTTAGGGGAAGTGGTATGATTGATAATTTAAGATTGAAAAATTCATAAATTCATGCTCAAATGTTAAAAAAAAAAGTTTTATTATTATTGTTTAAGAACTATTTATTTTTCTTGTTTCTTTAAAAACTATTTTTTTAATATATTTTTTCTATTTTAAAAATTGTTTACTCTTGTAGTTTGGTTCATTTTGATTTGATTATAATTGTATAGTGTATTATTATCATTTATGCATAAGATTTATTTTTTAATTTACAAACAAAAGATTGAATATTATAATTTTTAGTATTTTATGAAATAATTAAATATAAAAATAAATAAAAAGATGAATTAGTAATGCATTAAATACACTATTTTAAGATTATTAATGAAATTTTTTTAAATATTTTATAATTTTTACCCTCAAAATAAACATCGCAATTGGTTGTATTCAATGTTGTTTCCCACGAGTAATTTGATATGCATTTGGATGGGAACTTTTAAAAAATAAAAGATCCTAGCAACCTTGCAAAAAAGTAAGTTGAATCAAAGAAAAATACAAAGAAAAAAAATTTCTTAAAAACAAAAAAATAATTTAATTATTTTTTTGTTAATGTAAAATTACCATTTGGGACAAAATTCATGTAGTTTTTTCTTTTAATCCTCAACCTTCCTCTTCTTCCTTTCCTAGCTCCGACCACCACTGATTGGCATTGGCGACCCTCTCCCAACCCCTACGACCTTCGCCAACCTTTCCCCGCACCTTGCTGCCTCGCGCCGCTCTGTCTTCCCCTTGCGATGCACCTCGCCGCCTTTCGCTTTGCCCTCCTCACGCGTTGCCCCTCTTCTCTACTCTCTCACCCTCTCCCTATCTCCATCTACCTCTGTCACGTCACCGTAACCTCTCTCCTCCCTCCCTCCCTCCCTCATCTCCTCTCTCATTGCTCTCCCTTCCCTTCTCTGCAAACCCTAAACCCGTGCTTCCTCCCTCTCTTCTCTCTCGTTGCTCTCGCCTCCCTCCCTTTCCCTCCTCCCTCCCAAATCCCACCCTTCTCTGTAAACCTAGATCTAGAGTTTGCAAAGAAGGGAGAGAGGGAGCAAGGGGAGGGGAGAGCAGCGGGAAAGTAGCTGGAGAGGAGAGAGAAGGAGGCGCAATGGGAAGGGAGTGCGGTGCGAGGGTTGTACCCTAGGCATGTGGGTTGTGCATGAGGTGAAGCGAGGTGGCGAGCTGTGAGGTAGGGTGGGGAAAGGTCTTAGGGGTTGGGAAAGAGGGTCGTTGGCGCCAATTGCCAGTGGCCGGTGCTAGTGAATGAAGATAAGTAAAGTTGGGGCATAAAGAGAAGAACTATTAGAGTTTTGTTCCTAATGGTAATTTAATATTACCAAAAATGAGAAAGTAAAATGGGTGGGAGTATTTAGGAATCTTATATGTATTTAGAATCACTCTTGTACGATATATTATTACAATTTTAAAAAAAAGTTCTTTTTACGAGTTAATTATAATAGGGTTTTATTTTTTAACTTAGAGCTTTATTTTTTAACTTATGTTGGAATAAGTTCTATTTAATTTTTATTATTTAAAAAGATTATTAATAACACATGAAATTTTACCTTTCTCCTTGTGCATTGAGTAATTAAGAATGTGATAAATACACTTTTTATGACATCACATTGATATTTAGTTTTAGTTTTGTATTTATATTTTTGAATTCTACAACTTTTGCTATCTTAATGTATTTTTAAAAATAATCATATTTTTATAACGTACTCATCATAAACTATAAACCAAAATTCATATTGAATGTAAAAATTTAAAGAAAAAAACAGAAATGAATAATTTCTCATTTTCACAAAAAATAAAAAATTTCATTAAAATGAGAAATTAGTGATATAGAATTAAAAATGATAAAATCAAAATAAACTCTTTCTCAACAAATGTTTAAACTTTAAAACGAGTGTTAATTGTATAAATGCAATATCCACTTAAAAATTTTATTTTTTAAAAATGAGAAATAGTGTATAATATACCAATAATAAAATAATAATATTAATAAATTTAGCATTTAGAAAATGTAAAGTTTTCATTTTTTATAAATTCTCAAGTTTTACAAGAAGTTTTCATTAAAAAATTTACTACGAAAAAAATAATAACAATTTTAAACAAATATGAAAAAATATGTTGACAAAAAATAAACTCTACATTCAATTACCATTACTATAAATTAAATTTCAATTATGAATGATTAAAATAACAAATTATTTTTTCATATATATATATATATATATATATATATATGATCGTTTTTAGGTTTATACATCTATACACTCAAACTAGTATATCATTACTCAAAAAGTAATATAAATATTTAATCATATAACAGAAATAGTGCAATTAAAAAAGTCAAAAATAAAAACTTTAACATATAGAAAAAGTGTATATATATACACACACGGTTATAAATTAATTTAGGAACAAATCTATCTAACCTATTAATAACAATTAAAAATAAGATATTATGAAATAATCAAAAAATAACGAGATTTATATCTAAAGAAGTGTTCAAAACCCCTCACCAAATTCTACTTATTTTATTTATTGCTTCTACCGTTCAACATTCCAGTTACAAAAGTCCCATTTGACCCACTTGTTTTGGAATAAATTTCTTTTGAAAATTCATTTTATCAAAAGTCCCATTTCAAAAATGCTCCCATTTTTATAAACGAAAAATTAATTTTAAATTCTTAAAGTAGCAACGATTTTATTTTTCATCCACCAACAAAATTTTTAACGGGCGAAATTTAATTGAACTCTAAAACAGATAAATTTATTTGTGCATTTTCAAAACATGTATAAAGTACACAGATAAATTTATTTTTGTGTTTTATATGTATTTTGAAAATGTACACAGATAAATTTATCTGTCTTGTATAAATAAGTATACAGATAAATTTATCTATGCACTTTAAAAAGGTACACAGATAAATTTATCTGTCTTGTATAAATAAGTATACAGATAAATTTATATGTGTGCTTTATATATATGTTGAAAAGGTACTTATCTGTCTTGTATAAATAAGCATACAGATAAATTTATATGTGTGCTTTATATATATGTTGAAAAGGTACACAGATAAATTTATCTGTCTTGTATAAATAAGCATACAGATAAATTTATCTGTGTACTTTATACATATTTTAAAAATGTACAGTGTTCTTCATACAGATAAATTTATTTGTCTGCTTATTTATACAAGATAGATAAATTTATTCGTGCACTTGATACATGTTTTGAAAATGTACAGATAAGTACAAATAAATTTATCTGTATAAAAAATACAGATAAATTTATCTGTCTTGTATAAAATAAGACGACAGATAAATTTATCTATATACATTACATATAAATTTATCTGAATCTGTTTGTGTTAAATTTATCTATGTTGTAAGCAATTAGATCTCGCGCGTTAAAAATTTTATTGACAAATTTTACACGTTAAAATTTAATTCTTCTCAATAAACGGTAAATCATATTGTCAGAATTTTTATAAAAATTTTCTAACTATATGATATATTTTTATTTCAAATTTTAAGTATCGAAACTCTTTATTATATGTAAAATTTTGAATTTCAATTTCAAAATAAATTATAAAGTTTTGTCAGAAATTTTATATCTAATTTTTTACTACTTTATTATTATTTTCATTTGTTTCTTTAATAATTTTCAAATACTATATTATTCTAAGGAGTTAGATCAATTAGGTTGAAAAACTAAATTTGACACACGTCTTATTTATATTGATTGGTAAAATACGGGTTATTACACTATCTCTAGAAAATAAAATGCTTTTTCAAGTTTGGGAGGAATTTTCTTTTCCACGAATATAAAAAAAAATCTTGGTGTGAAGATATTTTCTTTGGACCAAATCTATCCGCAAAGAGTTGAGTTCAGTGTGAATTTTTCAGCTAAGATTGGTAAGGAAGGCAAGATTATTGACTTTGATTTTTCTGATCCTAAGACTCCCTATTTTTTTACTTTTGCAAATAGTGTCCTAATTAACAAAGTGAATTTTTTTTCATTCTCAGAATTACCCCAGATGAAGTTTCTATTTACTCTATCGATATTGTCCAAAAGAGAGGCAGGGAGCTTGAAAGTTTGCATTAAGTAGTTAGGTATGGTGGAAGTAACTAATTGGACAAGGGTGGCTCTTCTATGAAGGATATAAGATTAAATTTTTAACCCGACAGCTTTTTTTTGAAATTATTGAGAATATAGTCGCAATGACTTATATTAATACGGGGATGCAGGAGATGGACTCCAAGATACTTGCCCAAAGTCGAGGTGAGAGGAATGATAGTCCTTTGGTTAAGGGTCGAAGTATGCCGTCTAGGAGTATTAGGGGAAACAAAAAAACTTTGTTTCATTGAGACTAATGAAATGGCCAGGTGCTTTGTAGAAGGTGTTTAAAACATTCATAACGATATCAATACCTTTCTCAGAGGCTTCAGCTAAAATGAGGGTGTCATCAGCAAATAAAAGATAGCTAAAAGGAAGGCTATTTTGTGAGGCATTGACCCCTTTTCTAGATACCAAGCCCTAAATTATGATTGATAAGAAGGGAAAGCCATTCCGTGCAAATGATAAAAAGATAGGGGGAAAGGGGATCACCATGTCTCAGACCTTTGCCGGGGCAAGCTCGGGAGTTGTTCACCATTCTAAAGGACAAAGAGAGTGGCACTTGTAACCCAGTTCATGATTAAATCAATCCAATCTTTATCAAAGTTGAAAAAGCATAGGGTATCATGGAGAAAGGCCCAAGAGATCTTGTCATAAGATTTCTCGAAGTCAATTTCAAAGATAAGACTACCCTTGATATCCTTTTTTCTTCTCAGGGAATGGATGATTTCTTGGCAATTAATAATCTTATTTGAGATCTATCTGCCTAGAACGAAACTAGATTGGTAAGGACTAATGATCTCAACAATGAGGGGCTGGAACCTATTAACAAGAATTTTAGCGAGAATTTTTTAACTCATATTACACGAATCGATAGGTCTGAATTCTTTTATATTCTTAGGAGATGGGACTTTCGGTATAAGAGCGATGAGGGTTTGATTGGTGCATGAAGGGAAAGACTTAGACTGAAAACAATTATTAATGAAGTCACAGACAGAGGTCCCAATAATATCCCAAAACTTATGGCAAAAAAAGCTTTGGATAACATCAAGACCCGGAGCTTTATTGCCTTTAATATCCTTAATAGCTTCCCAAATCTCTTTGTCAGAGGGAATATAAGCAAGCTTGGTGTTGGATAGATCTGAGATGCAACGATAGGGGATTGAGTCCCAATTAGAGGGGATGACAGAGGGATTGGTAGCAAGAAGGTCCTTAAAGTACTCAAGGATAAGATTTTTTTTAGAGATGGTGGATATGCAATCCAATAATTGGAGTCATCCTTTAGAGCCAAAATCTTATTTCTCTTTCTACGGGTTAAAGTGCTTTGATGAATTTTTTTTATATTCCTACCACCCTCACTAATCTAATTAATTCTCGATTTTTATTTTCAAATAATCTCCTCTTGATTTAAGTGCAATTATACTCAAGAATGAGTTTTTTTTTTTAGAAAAAGAAGATTATGAGAATAGTTTAAGCTTTGGGCTTTTTGAATGACTTCAATTCAAGCCAAGAGTCTTTTTTATTTTTGAAAATATTACCAAAAGCCTTTATGTTCCAGATCTTAGCATGAGTAGTATGATTATTATTATATTCTGGGAGATTGACCGAGGACACACCCTCATGTATCCATAACCAGATTAATGAAGTTCGGGTGAGTCATCTAGGCTGCTTCAAAACGGATGGGGCAATTGTGCGGGTTTGGAGTGTGGATGTCATTAGTGTAAATGAGAAAAGGACAATGGTCAGAATATGTTCTAGGGAGGTTGCAGACAACCGTATTCAGTTAGGACGCATTCCACAAATTATTACAGAGAGCCCGGTTTAGATGTTCTATAATGTTAGCAAGACTAACTCTATTATTAGTCAAAGTAAAATTCAGGCCAATACAACTAAGATCATGGAGATTACAATCATTCATATGATTCAAAAGACGGGGGCATTTGGGATTAGAGGTACCTACCTCAAATATAAGCTCTGCGTTCTGAAGGTTTAATGAGCTCGTTAAAGTCACCTGCAAGAAGCCAAGGATAGTTGATGGATTGGGCTTTTTTGTGGTGTCCATCCAAAACATTTCCCAATTAGCCGAGTTGGGGTTGGCATAAACCGCTGATAGAATTCAATCTTCAAATTTTGGTTTTTGTATTGTAGCATTGATGCATTGATTTTTTTTTTCATAAGCACACTCTGTGATTTGGGTGGGATCCTAGAGGATCCAAATGCCTCCCGATTTGCTAATTGGATAAAAAAAATAGAGTAAGATGAGAAGTTTAGATTGTTGAAAAGGGTGGAAATTTTAGAAAATGCCACCTTGCTTTCTAGTAGAATGAGAATGTTTGGCTTATTGCATTTCACCATGTATGTTATACACTGTTTGAAATTTGAGTTACCGACACCCCAACAGTTCCTTGTTAGAATAATCGTCGATGACAAAATTGTTAGATCAGGTAGAGAGAGGAATTCATCCCATTTTAGAAGTCTCTTTGCTATTTTGCAATCCATCGATGGCCTATTTTGGTTGGTAAATAGTATTTCTTGCATTTGGACTTTGACTCCAGCTAAAGCATGGTTGTGTATTTTCATATGAATTTCTCTTGTCCACTATTCAACCCTTGTGATATGAGTTTTGTTGGTTTTTAGTCGAATGAAAAAGGTTGTTGGGTTATTGCAGAGATGGTAGAAGGCGACGATGACTTCCATATTAATTATTCAATGGGTCAGGATGTGGTGAGACAACAGAAGATGTCGATTTTGGGTTTTCAACAGGGGAATAGGAGGAAGCTTCGGCAAAAAAGAATGTGGTATTACTGAGCATTGGGGATAGCGGGTCAGGGTTTGCAAAGGTTATGGGGAGAGATAAGCGAGGTGAGGTATGTCTAAGGCTTGAAAGACCGGAGAGGGATGGGTCATTGAGAGGCACGCCTAAAGAAAATTGGGTCACTAAGGACAGGGGAATTTGGGCTAGCAGTGCTTGAGGAGTAGGCTTGGGCATAAAAGCTTCAAGCGAACAGTTTAGATGGTGGAGTGGGCCTCCGACCCAAGTGGTCTAGTTCTTCTTGACTTGTTCCAATTGTCTTCAACACTCTCTCATTCCTGAACTAGTTGTTACTGATGTGTGATTCATTGATTGCCATAACTTTGCGCAGGTGTTGACTCTATGCCTAATTCAACCTTAGTGGAAGCAAAAACCGTGGAGATGCTCGTATTCAATGTTGAATAGCTTACCTTCAAATGCGAATTTGGGAAGAAGAGATGTTTTTAGGTCCAATTCCACACATACTTTGGCGTATTTTCCTTAGCTTGCCGTGATAGTAATGAAGTCCACTTTGAGGGGTTTCCTTAGCACCTTTGCAATGGTAAAGAGGATTTTTTTCGTCATAGTATTCGATTGGAAGATGGGAAAATCAAACCTATACCGTCGTTGTACCTTCTATAGCCTCTTCCAATTTGAAATTAGGCTTCCATTTTCTCACTATGAGATAGTAATCAAAGATGATCCAAGGACCACCCATGGCTACATGAGAGCAATTAGCCGCCATTTGGAATTTAACCAGAAAGTAGCCTAAACCAAGATCGATGATCTCAAAATCTCCTTGAAGGCCTCAAATTTGACTTGCCTTTGCAATTGGGGCTTTGTAACCAATTGATTTTCCAAGCAATTTGACAATCAAATAGTCCTGCCATTGTTTTTGTTCTCGCTTAATCAAACACTCAGGGATATCAACAATCGAGGCTCCCTCAAGGATTTTTTTGGGCTTCTTCCATTTCAACGCCATTTTTGAAAACTTTATCTTTGATCTTAGGTTATATTAGAGCATCATGGAATGATTTTGTCATGGGGGTGCCATTGGGAGGGATCCGTCATCTCCTTATCGTGATATAGAAATAGCGCTTCGGGCTTCAGAGTATTACTAGCTATAAGAATTAAATTCTTTTTTGATTGTCCTATATCAATGGCTGTAGAAATAGCAGTTCCAAAATCAAACTTGGGTAAAGAAATGCGTCTTTTATCGCATAGGTTAAAGGTGTCCATTAATGCAACAAGAAGACTCGTAAATTGCCTAAGAGTAAAGGAGTTTTGATTGTAAGGTTTTGATATTGTGTGGAAACTAGTTTTGGAATCGAAGGTTTGAATTTTTTTTTGCTATTCTGCTCATATATATAACAACATAATTTTAGAAAATAATGTCTCTTAAAGTTTTTCAGCGCTGCGAATTCATCAATGTGGTCAAATTTTTTAGATTATGCGTTGTTTGATTGGAATGGATAGATTAGTATAAATTTGGATTAATAGGTTGTGATCAAAGGTAGTTAAGAGCAATCGAGTACAATTAGATGCAATTTGAGCTGTATGTGACAAACGATTGCAAATTTTGGTATTTCGACGAGTTGAGATTATGGTGGCTTGTCAAACACAAAGTTAATGGTAGTAAATAGTTCAGGTTTCGTGATTGGGCCCTTTAACGTCCACATCGACTTCACCTTATGATAGTCAAGAGTGAAGAATATTTTGACATATGAGAGACTAATCAAAGCTTTCAGGAAGAAGTAGGAAAAGTCGAAAATGATAAAGGAGGTAATGTGGGAAGACATGAGAGATTTGGCGGACAGTTCGATTCAGTTATATCTTGGTAATAGCACTCTTTGAAAAATCATCAAAAAAAGCAATCAACAGAACTTTGGGCTAAGTTGGAGAGCAAATACAAGTTCAAGACATTGACGAATCGATTGTCCTTAAAGAAATAGTTTTATGCGCTTCAGATGATAGAGAGAGAGAACTTTATGGACTATTTGGACGTGTCTAACAGCATACTACTGGAATTGAATTCTATCGGTGCAAAAAGTCGATGACGTAGATAAAGAAATTCCCTTGTTAGTTTTCTTACCTTTGTCATACGAGCATCTAAAAATAACACTGATGTTTGGAAAAGATACCCTTAGTTTAGATAAGGTTGTTACTACTCTAATATCTCATGAAATGTTGAAGAAAATGGAAAGTGACATATCATTTGAAAAGAAAATCATGGACGTATCAGGCAATAGAGAAATTAAATGCAAGATGACAGTGATGTAAGAGGCATCCAAGAAGAAAGGTTGTTTCAAGTTGAGAGGTTACAAAGTGATGTGTTACTATTATGTTAAGAGAGGTCATCTAAAGAGGAATTGTCTAAACTACAAGGCGGATATGGGAAAAGGACAATTAACACATACTGCAGTTACAGAAGGCTCCAACTGTGAAAAAATAAATGTGCTCACAGTTACTTCAGATACAGAAAAAATTAGATTGGATATTAGATTATGAATGTTCGTTCCATTATGTGTGCAAACAATAAATATTTTAATACGTATCATTCATGTGATAGGAATACTGTCAGAATATTCGTTCCACGTGTATGTAGTTAAGAAATATTTTTATACACATTAGTTATGTGATAAGGGTACTGTCAGGATGGCTAACAATGCAATAAGCATAGTTTTGGTGTGGGATAGTGCGATTTTACATGTTCAATGTGACTATTTTAATTTTGATAAGAGTTAGACATGTGCCAAATTTAAGGAAGAATTTGATTTTTTTGGAGATGCTGCATTCAAGAGGCTGTAGATTCTCATATAAATGTGGTCTTCTTTGGGTTTCAAATGAAAATAAGAAAGTACTACAAGAACATATGATTGATTATTTATACAGGCTCGTAGGGAGTGACGTGACAAGTGAAGCTACTGTCAAACATTAGACGAGTAGTATATGTGAGCGACATACACAAACAAAGTGTAAGGGTGATCAAGGTGAATAACTGTTGCGGAGAACCACACGTAATAGACACAGAGGTATACAAAAGGGACAAGGTCTTACAAGTGTGCAGGTGAAAAATCAGATGGTGTACAAGATATCGGTAAGATGCAACAACAACGGTTATTAGATGTTCACAAGAAAGCTCCAGATAATGAGACTAATACGACAAATTTGCTAGAAATGTGTACATCACGACATAAGCAAGTCTCATTTGCTTTTGATTTGGTTAGTAGTGATGATATCTATAGTTGTGTGTACAAAAAGGAAAAGGTAGAGCCACGTTATTTTACAAAGTAGTGAGCTTTGTACGGAACCCAGGTAGGGGTGCAGGCACATCGGTGTAGAGATGCAGATTATGCTGCTTGAATGGGGTAGTTCAATGATAACAGTAGAATCAACATCAGCGCTGATTATCTTTAGGGTGATTTATAAAATTCAAGTCAAGATGGAAATTGTTGGGCTAGAGGGTCTTGTATTCTATTAGACATGTTTATTATTTTTTTGGTCCATATATAATTGGGCTAGAGTAGGATTAGGATTCCGTTAGGAGTCTAATCTATATAGGATTAATAATTATAAGCTTATGATATTTAGGATTTTAGGGCATGCTTATAAATTAGACACCTAATGAAGTTTTAAAATTACGGTGAAAATAATAAAAATGATAGCTAGTAGAGAGTAGAGAGTAGAGAGTAATTATACTCTTTCACATACGATGTATTGAAATTTGTTCTTTTATTTGTAGATATAGGTCGGTGTGAACCAAATTACATAAGTTCTTGTGCTTATCATTTTTTTCATTTTTGTGTATAAATATTTACTTTTGTTTGTATTCAAAAATTAATGATTAATAATGAATAATTACTCTAATGAGTGAAATCAAAAAATGTATAATCACCAAACAATAACAAAGTATTAAAAATAAAATAAAATAAACAACTAAGGCCCTGTTTGAGATCAAGAAAATAGCTAACTTTTGTTAAAAAATTTAGTTTTTAAGTTGATTTATTTAGGATGCCATCTTTGCACGGTTTTTTAGTCAATTCAAAAAAAATCAAATTATTATTTTTTTTTAACATCTATTTTTTTTCAAATTATTCTAAACACACATTTTTTTAAAAAAAAAACTAAAATTTTTAAAAGCTATCCCAAACATGCCTTTTGCGAAATGATGCAAATGACAATTTGGACCAGTTTGTCGATCCCACGGTCTGTTGCTTCTTCGTTCTCAATCTGCAAAGCCGAATACAACCTGCGCCTGATTTATCTATATACATACATTGTTATATACACATATAGAACACGAAAGATGGAGTGTTTTGGGAAGTGGTCCGATCACCGGTGAGATCTGAACGGCCAATTCTATTCAGGTCCACGAAAATGGCCACCAACGCCAATCTCAATTCTTCGTTGCTTCCGGAGATCGGACCCGATGGCCTCCTCAGGGAAGCCCCCGTTATCGCCTACACCGAAAAGGTTTCTCTCTCTCTCTCTCTCTCTCTCTCTCTACAATGTAATCGTTATGTTTTGTGTATGTATAGGTGAATTGCCTTACAGAAAGAATTTGTGGTTTTGTTCTTTGTTGTTTCAGATAATCGAGGCAGAGCAGATTCAATTAAAGAAGTACGTATGAGTTTCGCTTCTCAATTGTGTTTGGATCTCTTTCTCTTTTCCTCATTTATTCGTTATTGAGGAAATTGAGTTCGGATTTATTGCCACAGTTTATGACATTCATGTCTAGTTCTGCAATTTGTAAATTGACATTCGTAGGGTTTACTGGTCACTGAACTTTTTCTTGAACTGGTTCGTTTAGATTATGAATACTAGCGTTCGTGGTGCAATCGTTAGATTTTTGCAAGAAAAGTGTTGAATAAAAAAAAGGTTAAATTTAAATCAAATGAAATACTTGAAATTAGAGTTTTGGGTCTAACACACCCTTGAGTAGGTCCTCCCCCAATCATAAACCTTTGGTGCTTTTTGGTGCCCAAATCCAAATTCAAGGTTAATTATATATGGCACTTAAAAAACTCATTCTTAACCAAAGTGGGATAACCATCCTTGTTTGCCCATTTTACCATTTTCAAATAGCATACCTTGGAGTTAATTTCTCATTCACCTGGTTTTCATCGTCACAAAATCCATGATTAAATTACACGTAGAGAGGACCATATTAGCACTTGGAATCACCAAAAAAGATTAAAGAATTTTCAAGATATTTAGCTTCAAAGTTTGCTAAAACTCATCTTCAACCTTGTTCCAAAACCTATTTATTCCAACGGTAGGATGTAACAAGAAAGGATATGGAGAAAGGTTCAACTGAAAAGTTAAGGCGTAGGTCTCTTTAGTCATGAATAGAAGTCATGTTAGATGATAAACCTTACAATAGGGGTTCATTTATAATTATTAGCCTGAATCAGGACCAAAATTCTGCTTACAATAGGGATTCATTTATAATTATTAGCCTGAATCAGGAGCCAAATTCTGTTTTGCCAATGATTAAAAAGAATTTCAAGTCTCTGTTCTCGGTGTATTCATCAAATCAGTTGTGCATCAATATTTTCTTTGTGGCACCAATATTTTCTTACTTTGCCACTAAGCCTTGTTTCAAAGGCTTTCTGGGCTTGATGCATTGAGATGCAGGATACAGATTAGTTCCCTTGTGGCTTGTGCCTCGAAGTGAAACATTTTTTTAGACCATAGTTGAAGGATAAGGCTCATGAGTTGTGAATGCCTGTAGTGCACCTAATTTACAGGTATATCTTTCTTACATCTCTTTATAGCGATTAAAGCCAGCCATCTTACTTAGGTTACATCGAGGACCTGTGTATTCTTATGAATGGCTACCTATGATCTTTGCTTCCAGCTTGTAACTTGTCATTATGTTGAAACCGAAAGCTGAGGGTTCACCATTCCAGTGATTGGGGTTTACTTATTTTGTCTGCCTTCTGATTCTTTGATGCTGAAGTTCTATGAGTATTATATTTGCCACTCTTTTTGTAATACTTCCCACCAGATACATTGAAGAAAATTATTCCAAAATTCGTGATGTTGAACGAGAGCTGGGAAATCTTACATTAGAGATGAAACTAACAGCTGGACCAAAAAAAGCAGGTTGGCTCATTGTTACAACTGGTTCTTCAAATTACAATTTCATGAAATGTCTCTTTTTTTGACTTGTTTAGTTAAAATGATTATTGTTGTGGCTCTCCTGTACTGCATATACCTTAAGCACTTGAACTCATGAGAAAGAAAATTGAAATGTCAACTGAGAGAATTCGGGTTGCAAAGCTGAAGGAAGAGCAAACAAGAAAGGTTTGCCCCTTTTAGCCGATTCTTCTTATGCCCTTTGGTTCTTGTCAAATATTCTTTTATCATCATAAAACGTGGATACTGTATATGTTTAGCTCTTTTTCGTTTTATTGGCTTCCAGAAAACCTTTTTGAGCTATGAATACCATCTGCAAATATGTTCAGAGCTTTGTTTGTGGAGCCTAAATCATATCTCGACACTATTATGATTATTGAATGTTCTTATTCTTTTATGGATGAAACAAATGTGGCCTAGCCATATGAATTACACACATTAATAGATGCATATGGAATGAAAATCTTCTGTTTGTATTTTATCTTTTGCTTTTCTATCTATGCTGATAATGTTTCTATCAGATATTATATTTAATTAACTATTCTTGATCTTTGCTTCATGAATCTTATATGTAGTGACTTTATGATATCTGTTTTGAAATAAAGTATTTCATGTCATGTTCAGTCAACTATGGCGAAGCCGGAAGCATTTTGCAGTGCTTTCCTTTCCTCCTTGGCTCCTTGTTTGGCAATAAGCATAATCATTTGTATATAAAGGATTTCAGTTTTTAGCTAGCAGAAGTTATTCTAAGTGTTCTTTTCAAATGAATCCACATAAACCCTTATCATTGGAGAGGTTCAAAACAAGCACGCGCTCATCCCCAAATATTCTTGTAAAACTGAGCACAAAGATTTTCAGTAAACAACGTGGTGTTGCACTTAATCATGTCTCAACCTATACGGGTTGTGATGCTGATACAGGCTGGCAAATAATTTGTGGCTGCAGGAGAGAATATCAACCCTTTCAAAAGCAGTTATTTTTTAGTAACTTCTTAAAGATAAAAAAGTAGCGATTCTTTCTTTTAGTAATTTTAGTTCCTTTTTCACTATATATGTTTAGCTTACCATCAAGTCAACTTTGCCTTTCTGACTTTTGGAATCATATTTAAATGATTTCTTAGCAAAATGACCAGATTTAGGTTAGAGAAAGGGCTTAAATCCTCTTATGTACATGAATTTCCCTTTTTGTTGTTAAATTAATTTTTTAAATCGGTATTTAGGGCCATAACTTTTGTAATGCACTGGAGTTGATGGAACCATCTAATGTCTTGTTTCTTCACAAATATTTTCCTCCTTGTATCCACATTTTTCTTGGTGTTAACCTCAGGAATGGGAGGCTGCCTCAAAGGCTGTAAATGATGAGGAAGCAATTAAGCAGAAGCTTTGTGAAGACTTGAACAATCTAGTATGTCTTCACCAAATGTGAAATTTGAAGTTTCACTGTTATAATCGTTTTCTGATAGAATTATCTTTTATAGGTTCAAGAAAGTAGTAGCAGTCAATTTGCTAGACTGGAGGAGTTAAAAAGGCGACTAGAAGCTTTGAATCCAAGCAGATCATCCAGTTCTGCCTCTTACGTAAGTTCTTTATTTCTCTTCATATTCACATTTACTTTTATTTGGAAAAGATTACCTTGTTTTGTCATCTCACTGTTAAGTGTGGTGTCGTATGTTCTGGTCAGTTTCTTTTGGCCTAGGCTATTCCTTTTCTAATCCACCCATTGATATTCTGTTAAGGGCATGATTGTGTGTTTGTGGAGATGTTAACGTCCACCACAACCACCACAAAAACAAAAATAAAAAACAACAAAAACAAAAACATGGAATTTACACTAGTCCTTCCTACTGAGCAAGTCCTTATCCCTAGTTATTACTCCTTTATAAAATATGGGTTGTTATACTTGCTCTTCTTCTGTTATCTTTGATTTAAACTTTCTTTTCATTCCTGTTCCATGGGGAAGTTTATGCAGTATTCATTTAAATTCTTCTACTGTCAATTTATGATGAGCAAGTTATTATTTAACATCTATTTATGGGAGCTTTAGCGTACTAGATCAATAGTGTTTAGAGGTGGTGTGAACAATTCCTACCTAGTAACAAGTTTTTATAGATTTTACGGGTAGAAATGGCATTTTTTTTTTCTTTAGAACAGTTTGAAGCATATGGTTGCATATCTACAGAAAGCAACATCTTCATTCAGGAATTCAAGGTTTTTAGAACGTGGAATTGTTGCTCTTCTGGGGAAATTCATTGTGCAAGTGGGTGCTATTTACTATTACCTCTCTTCACTTCTCTGTCCTTTTAATTGTTCAATTCCACACATGTGCGTAAATGCACACAACCTCGCCACAAATGCACACATAAGCATACACTCACCACATTCAAATAAAGTGGAACTTGTATGATGTCACTATGAAGAATATTATGTAAAGCAAGCTTGAGATGGTACAATGTGAATAAAAACTATACATATCTTCAAGAAAAAACATGTTTTGGAGGGTTACATATGCAGTTCAATTGGTCCGTAACTTTGGGAAAGATGCTATACTCTCTGGTTGCAATATATCTGTGTGGATATTTGTAACAATCAAATTTCATATCGTAAGCTTTAGGATTTTTGCTGTGATTCAATTGTCATTCCAGTCTACTTCTGGTTATAGTTTTCAGTCTCCATCGTTCTGCACCAATCAGTTTCTAGACGTTATGGAGAACCTAATATGGTAGGCTTGGTAGCCAAGCTGAATCTTCATCTCATGTGAAGCCTCACGATGGTTAGCATTACCTGTGTCATGCATACGTAACATTCTTGGGTGCTAAAGTTTGCACTTTGGGCTCTATTAAGTTGCTAGAAAATCAAACAAGAAAATGATTTATGAGGAAGTGAAATGAAAGAAAAGAAAGGAAAATAAAAATATAAGGGAATTAATTTCCGTTCCCTGTTTAGTTTGTAAAAAAAAATTAATAGAAAATTTAGTTTTCTAAGTTTTCCGTTATGCATAATAATAATATACTTTTTACATCATTTGTTTTGCGGAAAAATGTTTATTGCAAGAAAATTGTTATTTTGGGTCCCACATCTTTCCGTGACAAATGAATAAGTAAAAATAAACTGGTTATGTTTTTCTTTTCTCCTTTCTTTTTCCTGTCAACTGAATGAAACCTTGGTGTCATGTTTAGGATGGGAAGCCCATGGGACCTGCACAGAATAGTCTGGCCGTAGATGCTTCCTCAGTTCCTAGTACATTGGCAACAGCCGGAACAGAAGGTGTCACCAATCGTGGAAATGGTGGAAATACTCCGGTCATGAATGGACACGATCATCAGCCTTCTGCTGAGGGTGAAGGACGAGGGAAGAAAAAAACCCCGATACAGGGGAGAGGAAGGGGAATAGGAGCTGTTCCTAAGGGGGGCAGTAGAGGAACTGCAGGACCTGGCTGGACAGGGGCTGGGTTTGATGTGGATGGTAGAATTTGAGAGCAGTACCATTTCAGAATCTCTCCTCCCATGTTTAAATCTATGGGGTCAGTGATTTAACAGTAGCTCATCAACTAGGTGCATCATTTTCCCTCCATTTTATTTTCCTTTCATTAATTTGCTAGTTGTTAACTCTCATTTTCTTGTTGTTGATCAATAGTGTGTTGATACGAATCATGACAATAAACGCCCAAATTATAGTTATTTCATTTCTTATCTAATTTATTTTTTAGTAATGTTACAGGCACTCTTAAAATACACTCATTGAGTTATTTCCACAATCTCAGTTGTTGAATAATGGGTTTGAATGAGTGTATTTTATGCCAAACTCATCATCCAACAGCTGAGATGATGGGAGTGACTGAAGGAGTGTATTTTGGGAGTGCATGTAGCATAATTCTTTATTTTTCCTTTCTGATTTTGGTTCTTCCGAACTCTTTCTCTTCTTCTCTCTGGTTGTTGGTTGCAATTTCTTTGGTCTTCAATTCCCTTCTATTTATATAATTATTCAAATGTTTTATTGATGTTAGAAGGGTGAAAAAACCTAGATTTCTATAATGCTACTGTGTGAGGGTTTGTTGTAATTAGATTTATGAAGTTATAGATTATAGTTAAAAAAATATATAATTTTAATTTTAAGCAGAAGTTGTAAATTTTTATTAATGTTGTAAATTTATAGTTTAAAGTAGTATTTAAAAAATTATAAACATATTTGTTTGAAATTTTTTAATTTCTTACTGAACTACAACCTAAAAATTATAATTTAAACAGAAATAATCACCACTATATAAAGTCTTATGATTGTTCCATTTTCACAAAGGTGTCAAGGAGCTCCGTTTATAGAGGTTGAGAATTCAAATCGGGTTGGTGTTGTGCTTTAAAGGCATATTATCATGTTTTGCTTGTATGTGAACATGAATTTTAGAATATTTTATGGTTTGAATCATTTATCTCTTCAAATTAATTGAGATCAATGATACAAAAAAATCAAATTGATCATATATCAATAATCATTTGATTATATTACATTTGCAAGAATGACAATGGGTAGGGCGGGGCAGGGGATGAATTTTTTTATTCCTATCTCCTATTTGATCGGAATATGGATGAAAAAAAAGTATCAAAAAAATAGCAAGAACAAAGCGAAGACGGAAATAATTTTTAAGGTTTAAAATAGTGATAATAAGAAGGGATAATTACATTTACCTCTCCTGATATTTAAGCTTATTACAGGGACCTCTCATGTGGTCTATGAAATTACACTAATCTCCCATGAGATTTAATTTTTAACATCAATTGCACAAAATTGTTAAAATTTTTGTTAAAATTTAAAAAAAATCGTTCATTCTACCCCAAAATCATCCTTCAAACCACCTTTTCCCCTTTTAAAACCACAATTTCCATCACAAATTTTAATCGAATGATGGTTTTGGGGTGAAAATGGTGATTTTGAAAGGAAAATGTAGTTTGAATGGTAGTTTTAGAGTGAAAATTGTGGTTTTGGAGTGAAAATAATGATTGATTTACAAAAAATTAATTCGTAAATTAATTTTGAAATTCGCTTTCGGAACCTTCACCTAATTTTTATCATATTTGGTCATTTTCATAGCAAATAAGAATAAGGAAATGAGAGCTAAATTTTTTTCATATGAATTTTTTTTGAATTTTTTCTACATTTGGTCACTCTTTTGTTTTTTTTTTTAAATTTTAATTAAACACTAAAAAATACAAGTAAAAAATAATTTTTATAAAATAATTTTATATATAAAATATTTTTTATAATAAAATATTTTACGTCAAAACAAAACAAACGAATTGTTAATTTTTTACTTATTTAGTTATTGCTCTGTTATAGGTGTTTGTTGTTGCTTGTTAGCAGTAGTTTTTATTTTTTATTTTTTGTTAAAAGCTGTGTCAAGTGTTTGCCACAATTTTAGCTTTTTCAGGCCAATAGTAACTTTAAAAACTGATTTTTGAGAAGGTATGATTTGGTGCATTTTGATTTTGCTTTTCAATAATTAACTTTTAATATAAGTTCAGCTGTAACAAACTCCTACTAAATCAAAAAATATATATTACTATTTAAAGCGGTAAATTTATAAATATAACAAATATTTACAGGTCCTGTCTATAATTTGGGATAATTTTTTATTTATATATTTTGGTTCTTAGAGAACTTTTTTTCATAGTGTGGTCAAATTATTATATTAATTTAACTCGTCTCATCAAGACAGGTTGAGAAAATAATTTTTTGACCAAATATAAAATAACCAAAAAAGACAAAAAAAAAAGTCAATAAGTCTAGTTTTATATTGCTTATTTTCATCTTTAATAAAAATTTTATTTTTTGATTAAATTCTTTTTAGTTTTTTGGTTCCTTTCATCAAAATGAACTAACAAAATAAAAAAAAATTATCCAAAAGTTTTTTAAAGATTAAAAAGACAAAAATAAACAAAAAAATCCAAAATTTAGCACAAACACCGTGATTTTTACTTACAATTATAATTACATCTTAGTATTTAAAATTTATAAATTTATAATTTCAAGAAAAAATTATTATGGAATTCTATTAAGTGGACTTATTAAGAAATAAAAGGATCATTTTGATTGGCACCTAAATTTGCGAAGCCATCTGTCACAAAGTTTTCGTCTCTAAAGATATGGCCGATGGAGCTATGAGTATCTGACAACAATTTTCTACAATTTTCAACCGGAGCTTTGAAAGGGCAGTGGAATATATCGCTATCCTTGATCATTTACATAGCAGTCAGATAATCTGTTTCAATATTCAAATCTTGGAGGTCTTGACCCCTTGTTTCCCTTAAATTGAAGATGCTCCAAAACTTAGCTTCAAGGTTTGTTCAATCATGAAGACGACCATAGTAGCCAATGATCCATGTTCCACATTCATCTCTAAAGACCCCACCCGAATCGAGTAGTTCCTAGGTTTCTTCTAAAGCATCCGTTAACTTTGAGTTTCAGTTGGCCTCAAATAAAAGCCCTTCGTTCTAAAGGATCAACAAATTCGTTGAAGTTGCCAGCCAAGAGCCAAGGGTGGTTGATGAAACAGGCTCTCTCAATGGTATCCATCCAAAATCTATCTATGTTATTTGGATTCGAACTAGCATACACAACAGAAAGGATCCAGTCCTCATAATCTGGTTTGCGAATGATGGTGTGAATACATTGATCTTTCATTTCATAGGCACAAACATTTGCCTAGGTAAGGTCCCACAAGATTCATATGCCATTCGATCTACCAATAGGATCTGAGATGGAATAAGTAGAGAAACCCAAATTGTTGAAGAAGTTAGAATTGCCCGAAAAAGGGATCTTGGTTTCTAACAGGATTAAAATAATAGGTTTATGAGCAGTCACCATATCTTTGATACATCGCTCGAAAGTAGGGTTGCTGGCACCCTGACAGTTCCAAGATAAAACCATCAAGGATGACAAGGTTGGAAAGTTAATAAGGGGCTAGAAATTATCCCAATTCAGCAACTTCTTTGCAATGATTTGGTCCTTCTATGGACCGAATAGGATGTTTAAATTGATTTCTCGCCTTAGGACTCTGACTCTAGCTAAAGCGTGGTTGGCTCAGATTGACCCACGAATCGATCCTGGGGATGTGAATTTCATTTAGCAATAGGTTCAATGATTTTTATTTTCGATAACTCTGACATTAATTTTCATTTAGCTTGGATCAATTGCGACGTTTTAAATTTGAAATTGTTATGTGATCTAATTTTCAAAATGTCATTTTCATAATGATCATTGACTCGTGTATTTGGTAAAACTCAACTTTGATCTCATTTTTTCGACGAGTTTTCATTGAAAGACATTTATTTCATTGTGTTTTATAACTCTTTGGAGTTTATTAATGTCAATTTGAACAATGTTTTAGTAGCTGTTTATGTGTTTGTTTGATTCATCATTTTGGTTATAAAAGCAAATTAGAATGAAAATATTGTAGAAATAATGTATTAGTCTAACATGTGTTGTTGTAGTAAATAAGACATCGTCAGACAATTCTTTTTAAAGAAATGAGACATTTTGTAATAATAATGAGTTTTGTATAAAATGATATATTTTATAAAATGAGGTATACAAGTCATGAGACATTCATTTCTTTAATGATATATATATATATAGGCAAAAATGAGACATTTTCAATTATATATAGAAAATGTCACATTTTTTTTAGAAACAAAGAATTTTTAGTTATACATAAAAATGTCTAATTTATACACAAATGAGACATTTTTAATAACACAAAAGAGATATCTTGTTTTTACGTGGAAATGAAAAATTTTAGTTAGAAATACTAAATGTCTCATTTTTCATACAAATGAGATATTTCTATTTACATATGAAAAATATCTCAACTATGCATAAATGAGGTATTTTTAGATACAAATAAAAAATATCTCATTTTTTTATAAATGAGATATTTTTAAATACACAAGAAGTGTTTCATTTGCAGTACAAATAATTCATTAGTAGTTACACTCATAAAACTAGTTCATTTGACATTTTACTAACAATTTTCAACCCTAGAAAGCAGATGAATTGTGATTGCAATTCCAAAAATATCAGAATGAAAGTTTTCGAAAATTTTGTTGATTCTCTCACTATTTTAATATGGCAATGTTTTCTTCTGTTTTGAATTCTTAATTCTCAGATTTGTGAATGGTACATTAAAGATAATTCTAGCATAATAATAAATAATAAAACTTTGTAAAAGTATTAGTTATAACTTAAAATTTATTCATAAATAAATATCATAACTTAGTTATATCCGAAATTTTTTAATTTTAATTACACCAAACACCTCTTCGAGTGGACACTAAACTTGTTATCTTGAAATCTAAAGTTCGAAAGAAATAATTACTCTTTATCACATGTATTTTTGTGCACTGTATTGATTTGACGATGATATATTATAGAATAATTATATAATAGAAAACTTAGGTAACTTTTGACAAATTTATTATTAGTAATTTTTAGATTATTACTTGTAGTATAAGTTGTAATTATTTGATAAAAATTATAATTTATAATTAAAATTAAAAAAATTAATTATAAATTATAGTAAAAATTATTAATATTTAAAAATAATTATAATTTATAATTTATAATTAAAATTAATAATAAAAAAATAAAAAATTATTTAGTATTCCCAAACACCCTTTAATTTTCACTGAACTTGGGGTGATGTGACGTACTGTGATTATCTGGCATTTGAATGTACATCGTCATAGACGTGTTAGATTCAAGCATGTTACATCACGTTAATTATGATGATTTTCAATCATGTCAATTTATAATGATTATGTCGCCTCTGCACTCATAGAGCTGGAGCTATAGAACCATTTTTTTTTTTTTAACATATTTGAAAATTTGAATGCTGTGAAATTTTGTAAGTTTTATTTTCTTACAAAACTATTCTATCATATATCATGTTAACTATACTGATCACAAATTATGAATAAAATATTTTTTTTATTTAAAAAAATAAGAGAGAATATTATATTTATAAATATATAAAATTATAAAATACAAATAAAATTAAATAATAAAAAATATTTAAAATTTAAATTATAATATCTTTATAATCTTCTCAAGATGTGGAATTCAAGGATTGAATTTGCAACTTGTCTCAAAACTGTTGAGAAGAGGGGGAAGGCAAAGCCTTGGTAAGAATGTCGGCAATATGATCTTTGGAAGACAACATGGGTGGAAAATTAGATGAGATATTCTGATGAAGTCTATTTGAAAAAAAAAATTGATTTATATCAAAACGAACATAGCGCACTATGTAAATACGATTGATGGCAAAATTAAGACACTGATAGTCCAAGTGAGACAGATGTAACCAAGAAAAGCACACGGTGTGGAACAAAATGAAATTTTATGTGTGCGATAGGGTCGAAGATAAGAATAACATAAACAACCAAATTTTTTTAAGAAATGATGATTAGAAAATCGTTTAAACAAAAGTTGCAAGGGTGAAAGATTATGTGAGACACGAGAGGGTAAACGATTGATTAAATAGACAGCAGTTTTAAAAATAAAGTGCCAATATTTGTGAAGAACAGAATTATGCGCAAGAAGGGCAAGACCTGCTTCAACAATATGACGATACCGACGTTCTATTAATTCGTTTTGCTCATGAGTGTGAGGGCATGGTAACCAATGAATTATACCCAAATTTTGAAAATAAGGATGAAATTTATGATATTCACCACCCCAATCTGTTTGAACATATTTTATCTTACGAGAAAATTGAAGTTCAACCATGGCAAGAAAGTTCGTGAACAAAGAAAATACATCAGATTTATTAAATATTGAAAAATACCAAATATATTTTGTTGAAGCATCCATAAAGATTACAAAGTATTTATGACAAACAGTAGACAGAATCGGGAAAGGCCCCCATACATCACTAAAAATTAAATCAAAATGATCTAAAGTTTTATTCTCAGTACAACGCAGGAAAAGTCAAAAGGATTTGCCAAGTTGACATGCATGACAAATGGCTCCAGGACATGATTTTGGAGAAGAAAAGGAGAGAGCATGAGCTTTAATGACTGGACGAAGGACACGTTCATGAGGATGACCAAGACGATGATGCCAATGATGGAAAGGGACGCATTCGGAGGATAGTGCCAGAGAAAAGGATGCTGATGATTGAAGCTTGTAGAGACCATCTTCATTCTTGCCGTGAAGAAGTATTTTCTTGAAAGTTTGATCCTTAACAAGAAAATGAGACGGGTAAAATTTGAAGAAAATATTATTATATTTGCTAAACTGATGAACAGAAAGCCATGATTTAGTGAAGGAGGGTACATGAAAAACAGTAGAAAGAGAAAAGGAAGAGATGGGAGAGTGAAAAATAGAAAAACCGATGTGTGAAATGGGAATACCATGGCCATTACCGATGCGCAGTTGAGAGGGCCTATGATAGTTTTCGACATTCACTATAATAAAATAAGTCATTATCGACGAAATAGTTTCTTCTTTAAATTTATGTATTTCATCGCTAATAGATTCTGTGACGAAAATGCGTCCCCTCCACTTTTGTCTCTAAAGGGTCGTCGCAAAAAGTACTTCGTGATGGAAATTTAAATCCTCACTAAAATTGACATTTTGTAACTAAAAACCTTCACTCCTCATCAAAGAAATGTCGTTTGTGACGATTTATTGTCATCTTTGGTGACGAAAATAATCGTCACAAAATATATTTCTTCACAATAAAATGAATTGTTGACTAGAAAATTTCGTCATAAATGCAATTTCGTCACAAAAAATGAAAAATTATTTTTGCGTATAGTAAATTTGTGACAAAATATTTTCTCGCAATATAAGAAAATTTACGACGAACGCTATTTCCTCGCAAATGAAAATAATTAGTGACAAACAATTTCGTGGTAATTTTCTTTACTTAAATTGCTAACAACAATTAGTGGCGACTAAATTTGTCGCAAAATCACCGCAAAATCAAATATTTGTGAAAAAATAAATTCCGTCGCTACTATAATGTAAATGGTGGCAAACTATTTCGTCACAAATAGATAGAATGGATGAAAAAATTAATCGAAATTCACCACAATAATCAAATATAAATCTCCAATTTGTCTATATAATAATGTAAATGTACTTCTAATTTTAAAAAAATGTATCAAATAATTCGTTCAAAATAAATAGACAAAAAAAATATTTAATCTAATAAAATAATATTTAAAAAATCGCGACACAAAATTCATCAACGCCATATTCCTTTTGTAGCAAATCTACAAACACAATAAGAAAAATATCAAAATGATATATAGTTAATACAATAAATTGTCTTCGTATTACTAAGAATCTATCTATAATAATAAAAAAAAACTAAAAAAAAAAATATAAATATTAGTGTTATTGAAGTTAAAAATGTCAACTTTTCAAGTTAAACATAAACTATTATTTATCGTCTATTAGTTTATTATCTCATCATAATACAACCCAAACAATTATTTCAAACACCCAATTTGGCTATTTTTTTTAATATCATATTGTATTGGTTAAAAATACTAAAACAAAAAAAAATATTTAAAAGCAAAATATAAAACGATAAAAACAAATAAAAAGAAACTCAAGTAATCTTTCTTTTCCTCACCTTCCATACTAGTACGACAATAACCAAATGAATCTTATGTCACAATCAATTGGCGGCACTTTCCGTATGCATAGAACAACCTGTAGCTAAAAATAATACAAAAAAAATATTCTAAGTGTTAAAAAAATTTAAAAATATGGCAGAATTATTTCTATTTTTTGAATAATTTATGTTTACAAAATAACCTGTATAATGCAAGCAACATAAAAATTTTCAAATTCAAATCAATAATATAAACCAACATAAAAAAATGAGAGAAAAATGAGAAGAAGATACTAAGTCATAGATTGACTATCCATCCTAACTTATTTCACAAAAAGGTAATAAGAAAAAAAAAAGCAAACAGTGAACCTTATTTCTTTGCATCTTTAATTCATTGTAAATATTATAAAGTAATAGAAGAGTAAAAGCAAAACTGCTAACAATAACTATCATAAATGAGTAAAATAAAATAAACTAACCAACGTACTTGTGAACTTGTCATATATTACCTTCATTTTCAAATTCTCAACTGAAATCAAGTTGTCTCAAAAAACTCATGATACTCGTTGTTATCTCCTATTGCAGCTTATTTACCCTTTTTAACTCTGCTATTTAATCTTTTTGCGACTTTATCTCCATCTTAAGTTGCTTTACATAATCAATAGTTTCAGTAGATGCAACAGCAAACTTAAGAGAGAATGACGGCACATAGCCCGACCTTGCTTTCAACACCTTAACCGACAATTCCTCTGGTGTCAACGAGATTGCATTAGGTTGGCAGCAATGCTCGACTTGCATCTATATCATCTTCTCCTGTCATATATATATTCTAGTCAACTATATTTTTAGGCTTAATCATTAAGATAATACTAATTTAACCCAAAAAATTAAATGAATAATCCTTTAAATATACATAGTTAATTTGGCACTCAAGAGGTATCCACTCTTGTTTATTTTCATTGTAATGAGTGATCTTATAAATCTCAGTCAAATTAGGCATTTGGCCATCATTTTCTTGTGCCTATTGTTGGTAATAATTCACTCACTTTAGACATAGGCACAAAATATTGTCTCCCAAGTCTAAAAATGCCATTGCAAATTGAAGAAATGATATCACCCAATCACATAAGGCTTACTCATTCTGCCATCTGCAGTCTTACCCAATGTCATTCAACTCTTGTCTATACTTGATAACAAATATGGGGCCAACATCTTTTTGAGTCAAAATTGACTTTCTAATATCGTATATATGGCCATGTCTGGTAGTAAACTCTGATATATACCTTTGTTCTAATAAATGTCCATCAACTCCAATCTTATTCTTTGCATAACAAGATATAAGATTTATAATCGATTTCTTATTATGTTGAACACCCCAGATTTGCAGCCTCTGTTCTAAAAAAAAGCAAAATCATTCAAAATCTCACAAGTGTATAAGCAACTTAGAAATGATGTTTATTGTTCGATTTTCCAGATATGCATATGGGATTTAGTTGTTAAATGACTTATTACTCCCCCAATCTTAAAGCACCACAAATCTATAAAATGACAATAGAGGAAATAGCAACCTCCCTTGGTCTGGAAGCACAACAAGAAATGGTAGAAGAAATGCAGCCTAGGCCTAAACCCAACCTCCCTAAATATGAAAGCACCGCAGTCTATATAAAAAGAAAGCAAAGAATATATATAGTACCAAGTAACATGCGAAAGATTTTTTTTTAACAATCAATTTTGATTTTCAAAACAAGAAATAGAGCATATATATGTTTTACTAATGTTTGGGTCAATTTAAAATGTTGAAGTCCGGAATAGCATTTGTGAAATGTCATCTTTAAGTGGGAACAAAATCAATGATTTTGAAATTAATTGCTCTTGGTATTTAGTTTTCATGGTTAGTTTAAGTAGGCACAGCTAATAAATGCCATCATGCTGTATCACTAAAGACAAACTTGGCGCTTATCTTCCTTTCCCACTTCTCCTTCTAAATTTATTTATGTGTTCATAGATTTTTCAAGGATTTGAGCTAAGTAAATCACTGAATTATTCATTTGAGTTTTTGATCATTTATACCAGATAATTGAGGTAAGATCCTAAATTTTGAACCTTTGTTATAGTATTGTTCATAACAAAGTGTGAAAATTAATGGTGATTTGAGTCCAATGTTAAAGAATAAATATTTCAATGCATGAAGTTCTCCCTTTCTTACAACACTTGTGAGGTCCGCTAGTCTTTTGAGAGATGGAGTGCTTTATATGGTGAAATATTAGTTTGGTGAATTAATAATATTTTTTTATTAATCTTTATATCCACAAGTCACATGTTTATTTTATCAATTATCAATAGTTTGTTCTAATAAGACTTTTTTTGATGCATTGATCAACAAGTATTACATATTGTTTTGAATATATATAAAGTATCGATTGCATGTTTATTTGTATATGAATTACAAGTTTATTTCGTGAATTAATAATTATTTGTACTGGTTAATACTTTTTTTATGGAGTTGTGAGTAATAATAATAATAATAATCATAATCGTTGTCAATATAAAATACCATTTGGTCGCCAAAAACATCTTTGCCAACCAAATAATTTTGTCGGCAAAAGGTATCAAAAAAATCTAAAGGTTTTTCCAATGACGCTATTTGGTCGCCAAAACACCTTTGCCGACAAAACCATTTGGCCGGCAAAGGACGCTTCACTTTTGCCGACTAAACAATTTGTCGTCAATTCCTCATCTTTACCAACCAAAATTCTTTCGTGACTAATCAAGTTTGTCGGCATAAGTATATATTGCCGACTAAAATATTAGTTGGGAAAAATTTGGACCTTTGGCGACCAACTACTTTCTGGCAGGCGAAAAGCTTTACCGACCATGCTTTGCCGGCTAAACAAGTGACCAAAATATTTGGTCAGCAAAAGGTTTTGGCGACCAAATAATATGTTTTTCTGACCAAATACTTAGTCGCCAAAAGTATTTTTTTTTCTTGTAGTGAGTGTTTAAATCCCAATAGTTTGATATTCTTGTTTGACAAATATTATTTGAGTTGTAATTGGCCTTTTTTATTTTTGTACAACTAAACTTGTTAGCCACACTCATGGACCTCTGTGTTAAGTTTGCTTTTAACAAGAGTGAGATGACGAATTTTTAAAACCTAAGTTTTACATTTTGAAGTTTCTTGCTCAACTCGTGTTTGAACACAAAGTTAAGTAGGATTAAAATGAAATCTAAATGATCATACTTAACCGGTGCTCAAGTATGAGTAATGCACCAAGGCTTAAGTCATAAAGTGGTGTGCCTAAATATTGATGCCCAACCCACGCTCAAGCACGAGTTAGGCACCAGATCTAGATATGAGATTATAAAAGTTTTGCCTTTTTATTCTAACTCTAATTTGACGAGTAATTTTCCATCTTGAGAAAGAGAAAGCTTTATAGGCTAGATCGAGTGTTCGCCCATTTAGTTGCATGGATATAAAAATGCATCATTTTCCTTCCCCTTTGTCCAATACCGACTGCTCTTATTCTCATCGAGATGCCCATGTCACGAACTAGATTTAAACCAGCACGCACCTCTAGGAGTTACCCTACGAACTACCTTTCGGCGGCCAAAAAAAAGGGAAGGGATATGGATGAGAAACAAAACGGAATGTGTCGAATTTCCAGAATTCACGCATACAACCTCCACTTAATCATGATGAGAAATAAGGAAAAAAAAGATAGGAACCTACTAGATTCAAAAAGTGTAAGGAAAAAAAAAGATACCTAACTACAACTAAAAGAGAAATCCCCCCATACGGCTCCAAAGACGCATAAGAGGGTGGATGGCTTCCAATCAAAATACCAAAGCATAAAAAGAAACAGGATAGAGCGACTTGGTAGCTCTACAGAATAAAATAGATCGTCAAATAAAAGGGCTCTATTCAGCAGGGCATGGTCTTGAGCATCTGAGCTTAGGTATATCACCAGGCTTTTAGAACAATTATTCGAGTTCTACGTTACTCTTACTGATGGTTGGTTCTTTACTTAGTAGAGCCTATCTAGATCTCGAGAAATTATCAATAGAGTTATGAATCTCTAAGTAAGAAGATATTCTTTGAATGTTAATTGGCTTCTTCATCAACCTCAACTCTTTTGGAGAAGATCAAAGGCACTCCAATTTTTTTTGGTGAATTTCAAAAGCAGTTGAAGATTAATAATTCGTGAATTTGGATCTAAATAATTTGAGCCATATGGAGGTAGAAAGTGTGGATTCGACAAGTTTGGCTTACAATCAAGGATATATGTTCGAGTTCATTGTTTTATTGTAAAGTTTCTTGTTATTAACTTTCAATTATAGTAGATGATTTTTGGAATAGGGCCAGTGGTTTGTTCTCCTATTAGATTTATTTTACGTTGAAAATTGCTTGAATTATTTGTGGCACGCGGTGTGATTGTTTGTTTATTAGAGTACGTCATAGTAGCAAATCAATATCATTTTCAAAGGAGTTTTTGTATTTTAATACCAAGTTATTCTTGCGGTTTACCGTATTTAAATATTAACAAAACATAAAGAAAGTATAATCGGACAACTATTTGAATAAAATCTTGCCAGTATGCAAAAAAAAAAAGGGAAAAGAAAGAGAGGGCAAACAGAAAATTTGGAATATGAACTACTGATGATAGGAGGAAAACCGCATAGCTTTCGTTTTTTTTTTTTTTTTTTTTGTAAAGTCTTGTTTGGCTCCTGCTTAAAGTTGGATTTAAATTTTTTTGGTCTAAAACTCATAAAAGTCAAAAGCTTCGTTTGGTAGCCTTTGGCCTTTTGCTTTTTTGTTTATTGGCTTTCTGGCTTTTTGTCTTATTTGCGTAATGCCAAAAATATTTTATATATATTTAAAACTATCATAACTTTTACTAAACATATTTATTTTTTTTAAAAAATTATATTTTTAGAACCCACTCATCTAAATCTATTAAATAAGATCTATATTAATTATAAAATTACACAAAAATAAAAAAATCATTATAACATCCTTTAATTTATTTGTAAATAAACATAAATTACATGTGATTTTACTTTTAACTTTCTAAGACAATCCTTTACAACAAGATGACTACTTACATTTCATGACTGATTGCAATTGAATACATTAGTAAAAACTAACGCTTTAATTAGGGCTTTTACTAACGCTTTAATTAGGGCCTGTTTGGGCTAGTTTTTAAGTTGACTTTTTTTGCAAATAAGCCAACTTTTAAGATACACTGTTTGGTTTTTTTTTTTTTAAAAGTTAACTTCTTTTTTTTCTTCTCTTAATTTAATGAAAAAAAGGCAATATATATCCCAAATACCCCAACTTTTTTTCAAACATAATTATTATAGTACCCTTACATAAAATGTTAACCCTACTTACAAAACAAAAAAAATCGTGCTACTATCTCAAGCACTATAACTTAAAAACTAAAAGTATGAATATTTTAGATATTTTAATAAAAAGCAAAAAAAATAAAAAAACTACTACAAAAAATTATCTCAAATACTCTCACTTTTTTTATTTCTCTTTTTTAAAAAAATTAAATCTCTTAAAAATTAAGTTTAAAAGCTTTCCCAAACATACACTTAATAGTGTTAAAAGAATTTCAAAAAATATTGCACTCACAAAGGTTACAATAGTTTAAAACTAGATTTGTGATTCTCCTGATGAGAGTGCAATATTTTTTTAAATTAGTAGTGTCAAATAAAATTTTCAAAAAATTAAAAATAATAATATTTTTAAAAAACTATATGGAAAGCTATATAGGAAGTTGGTAGTTTTGTAGAGAGTAGAGCGTGGGCAGGTTAGATTAAGACCAGCAAAAGAGAAATTTTTAATTAATTTATTTTTAATGGATGATTATTTTTTTTAACTCATTGCAAATCCATTAATTATCAAAATCTGCGGTTTGGTGATATTTTTTTGTTGTTTCAATC
This sequence comes from Heliamphora exappendiculata, assembly GCA_034768845.1. Taxonomy (NCBI): domain Eukaryota; kingdom Viridiplantae; phylum Streptophyta; class Magnoliopsida; order Ericales; family Sarraceniaceae; genus Heliamphora; species Heliamphora exappendiculata. Next base: position 17,448,428 of record JAOTRH010000025.1, on the reverse strand, counting down.
TACAAATTTGGCGGTTTAGCAGTTGAGTATTTTCATACAAATTGTTTCTAATTTTTTTTTAAAAAACCTATTGTAATTTTTTTAATAATGGTATTTAATACATCAAGCAACAGACTAACCAAAAAAAAATAGTAGTAATTCAATAATAAAATTAATAATATAATTAAATATCTAATACTAATATTTATATTGTATTTTTATTAAAGAAATATTCACGGTATATAAAATAGTAATAATATATACATCAAGCAAAAGAATAACTAAAAAATTAACACGATAATTAATATATACTTTATGAAGGTAGGGTTGATGGCAGGTCAAAAAAAATATAACCTGCAGCCAATTAAATTTTTTTTTTCTTTTTTTTACTCAATCCACTCAACTAATTCAATTCACTTACATAATCTGCACGGGTTAAATTGGCTTGACAAGTAAGACCGGATTAACTAGTTATTTGTACACTCATAGTAGAGAGTGTGAAGTTATTTATAGTTAATTTAAGTCTACATATTTACACTTAGTTAATTAAAGAAAAAAATCATCTTTACACCTCTTAATAAAAGTAAAATTCATGTGACATGGCTTGACCAAATTTTTGCATTATCCCTAGTGTTTTCTTATTTATAATGAGTAATTATTTGGTAGTATCAAATTATTATGTGATATTATTTACATGATGATATGTATAAACAATCATGCAATAGAAAATATTTTACATAGAATAATGTAAACTCAGTTTTATTGGTAAAATAAACAAGAGTGAATGACTTAATTTTTATCAGACATTTTTATTTGCCCAACCTGCTATGTAAGTAATATCTAGAGATGCTCTGACCAGGTAATAATTTTTCTATTATAATACCATAGATTTGAAAAGGTCAAAATTTAGTATTCGTCCTCCTCGTCTTAATTGCTAGAAAACTTTATGCAGGTTTTCTTTTCAACCATTTAAGAGCTCTTCTCTCTCTTTTCCGTGCAGAGGAGTAAAAGCTTCCACTTCTATGCCTTCCCATCAATTTCCCAACCCTTCATTGAAGACGACATCATTGTCAAAAACCCTAAAATGGTGGCCAAATTAATCGCCAGTCTTTTCACCAAACTTTGCTAAAAAACCATTGATGGAAACCTGAATATGCAGACTGGTTCCCCCATGTCTTTCTGATCACTCAGGTCTTTTTCCCCCAAAATAAATAGCTCCATCAAGATTAAAAGAAATGGAGTCCACAGTTTGAGACTTTGCTTCGGTTTTTAATTCGTTTTTTTTTTTTGGAAACAGTAATATTAGTTCGATAAAAATTAATTAAAATACGTATAAATTAATTTAAATATTATAAAATAAAAAAAACTACACAGATACCCAGATCTGTTGTTGCCATCAACAACCCACCCATCACTGCAGCCAGAAATTAATTAAATTCAACTCATATCTCTCCCAATTGACTGCATTTCTTTCACATTCGAATATAATTGCATTTGCATTTTTATGATTTGAATTTCCCGCTTTTACAGTTTCTATAATTCTTCTCCATTTTTTTGTCTTTTTTGGTATAAATTTAGTGATATTTGATATTGTTAAAACTAGTAATTTATAAATTGTAATTTTAATATAAGTTATGAGTATTTGATAAAAATTATAGTTTATAACTAAAATAAAAAAAAATAATTATAATTTGTAGCAGAAATATTGAGTATTTGGAAAAATCTATAGTTTATAACTAAAATTAGTAACAGAAATCTAAAAATTATCAGTAATAGTTTTGCCAAATACTCTAAAAAAAAGGTGGTCAAGTACTCTAGGAGAAAATCAAGCTCGTTTGAATTGAAAGATTTGAAAGGATATAATTGTGTTATCATTTTAATCGCTTGATTAAACAATTAAACATAAGATTTATGGAGAAAAATGAAATGAAATGAATAGACTTGTTGGTTCCCTTCTATGGCCCTATTTGGGCAAACATTGTTTTTTGATTTATTAGTTTATTTTTATTTATTTTAGTTTAAACACCATAAAATTTAATTTATTAACTTATTTATGCTTATTTTCTCTAGGAAACTTTTTACTCAAATTCTATTTTTATAAGTTACTTATACATAGGTCATATTTTAAATTTTGTTTTTAACGCAGTCCTATTCATAAATAAGATTTACACTTTATCCATGTTTCTCAATTGCTTAACAAAATAGTAATGTTCCCATTTCAACTTGTTTATCATAAAAATTTCCACTGCCGACCGACCAACCGCTGCCGTCCCAGTGCGCCACCACCTTCGGCGACCCCACCGGCGCTGTCACCGGCAACCAGATCTGAGGCAAACAGAGATTCGCTCTCTCAGTTAATAACCAAACAGAGGCATCAGCGCTGCCGCCCTCGCTGTCGCGCTCGCCGTCGCCGTCATCATCGCCTCTCGCACTCACCGTCGTCATCACCTCTTGCACTCGCCGTTGCCGCCTGGGCTCTACATTCCACTGCCGGCACAATCAACGACAACCAGATCTGAGACAAACAGAGATTCGCTCTCTTAGGGTTAATAACTAAACAGAGGTATCAGCGCCGCCGCCCTCGCCGTCGTTGCCGCCTCTCGCACTCGCACTCGCACTCGCCGCCTGGGCTCTGCATTCACATTGGAAACAAAAATAAAAATTGTGGAATGAGAATATTTACAATGAGAATATTCACGCCTGCGTAATTTCCAAAATGAGTAACAGTGTTTCCGTATGAAATTAATTTCCTACCAATAGTGTTTCCAAATGAAATGAGCAACAGTGTTTCTGTATGAAATTAATTTTCTACCAACAGTGTTTTCAAATCAAATGAGTAACGCGTTTCCAAAATGAGCAACAATGTTTTCGTATTAATTTTTTCCATTTATATTCAATCCCATGAAATCAGCAATATCCTACCAAAATTAAAATATAAGATATTCTCATAACATTCTCAGTAACAGTGTTTTTCGTATGAAATTTAATGAGATAATAAATGGGGGCATAATGGTCCATAATATTAGAAAATTTTAAAAAAAAAATCTTATAGAATTGTCTTCTTCTTAGTAAAACTTAACTCAAAGAATGTTCTAAAAATAGAACTCATAGATAATTATCTCTTTTCTATATGGTTATAAGGTTTGGTCTACACGGCCACATGGGCCATAGTAAGGATTGTTGGCTTTTTTGGCAATTAGTTTAAAAAATAATTTATTATTTATTATTAATTTTATTTTATAAAGCTAGTTTGGACCGAAAATATTGCTTTCAATAAGTGGAGTCCTGTTTGCGACAATTATTTATTTGCTTATTTGATATTGTTTATTTTCGTTTTTAATGAATTTTTTTTATCATTTAGTCAAGTCATTATAGTTTTAAATTTTTCTCATCGAGACAAGCTGAAAAAGTAAACAATTTTGATCAATATATAAAAAAAGTTCAAAAAAGATAAAAATAAGTTAAAATAAGCTAATAAACCAAATTTTATGTTGTTTATTTTCGTCTTTAGTGAACTTTTTTTATCTTTGAATCAAAATTTTTAACTTTTTAAGTTTATCTAATTAAACGATTCGAAAAAATAAAAAACAATTAATCAAAAAATAAAAAATTTAATAAAAGACAAAAATAAACAAAATTATCGACAAGTCCATATATCGACAAGTTTTTGTTAAGATAATTTTATATATTAAATTTATCTAATTTCTTGAGATTAAAAAAGTTTGAATTAGGTAGTTTGTCTATCATAAATAATATTTCTAGATACGGCACCATATAAAAATCTATTAATATTAAACTTTTTAAAAAAAGTTGCCTAATTTTATTGGGTAGTTGGAAGAAAAATAATAGTCTACTTAATGTAAGTTAAAAGTTTTATTTATAAAAAATATCATATAATTAATGCCTCTTACTATTTCATGAGTACCTAATAATTTTTTTTTTAAGTTAAAAAAATAATAATCACCGCCCATTAAAGGGCGAATAATGGATAAAAAAATATGTATATACAAATATTTATATAAAGCATATTAGTATTTATAAAAATAATAAATTATATCTTCAAAAAGATATTAATGTTTAAAAAATATTAAGTAGTGATTACCAGGACTTTAAGGGCTAGCTTTGATAACCAACTTCAAAGCTAGTTTTTTATTTTTATTTTTTGTATTTTTAGTTAAAAAAATAAATTAGGTTAAAAGTTGGTTATTTAGTTACTAGCTTTTTTAAGTTAGTAGATTAGAAAAAAAATGGTTTTTTTATTTTTGTTCAAATTGGATGGTATATTTTTTTATATTGTTGATTATAATAATTATATATAGTTGATATTAGTAATAAATAAGTTATCAAATAAAAATATTATTATTTGTTAAAATAGGATAAATATTTGAATAAAATATAATAAAAATTAATATTTTAATTTAACTTTTTAATTTTTAAATTTTTTTACTTTCGTACCAAATAGGATATGTAACTATTTAACGATATTAACCAAAAAAAATTTAAAAACTGGTTCACCAATTAAGCCCTAAGTTAATCCACACACTATGACCAATTTGAAAAGTCTAAAAAGTTTAATTTTTAAGACAATTAGTTTTTTAAAGAAAAAATTTAAAAAATTAGATTGTTTGTGACAATTTTTTATAATAAATTTTTATATATTTTTAGTTAAAATATCTAATATTCTCTTAATTTTTGCTTTTAAGTTATTGTATTTGGGATATTAGCATAGTTTTTTTATTTTGTGAGAATGATTGACTTTTTAAATTAAGAATATTATAGTAATTTTATTTTAAAAAAATTAGGGTGTTTAGAATGTGTATAGACTTGTTTTTTTAGAAAAAGTTATAAAATAGATAAATGTTTTTTTTTTGAAAAAACCAAACAAAATGACTTAAAAATGAATTTTTTGTAAAAAACAAATCAACTTTTAATTGATCCCAAATAGTGCCATAGAAACAACAATTAATGGCTAGGGGTGTTTGGAAAAATAATTTTGGGAACAGTTTTTAGCTTGATATTAATAATTTTATTAATAAGTTGTAATTTTTTTCAAACACTCTTAACTGTTGTTATAAATTATAACTATTTATTCTTTTATTCAATTTTTAGAATAACATTTATACTAAACATTTACAACTTTTATTAATAATTAAAACTAATAAATTATTAATTTTAACCATACCAAACATCATTTCTATTCCCATAGCTGCCAAGGCAGTGGCCAGTGCTGAAATTTAAACATCAATTCTTAAATACGAACATAAGCAAAAATTATTGTACATACCAAAAAAAATACACAACAATATACGTGGTTCGGCACAACTTGCCTACATTCACGGGTGAAAAAAACAATCAATTATAACTGTAGAATGTACAAACTCGAGATATAAAACACCCAAAAATTCGGCACTCATAACCCGAGTCCTGAAACAAATTTCATTTCCCGCTCAAAGGTTATTTTCGTGCTCCCGATATTTTTTCATCTCTCCCTACATTTCTACCCGATTTAATTTTCTCTCCACACAAATAACTAAAATTATATAATCCTATTTATAGGTAAACTCTAAAATCTTAACTCTATATAATTACAAACCCAATATGTATTATACTCTTTATGGATTCATGACTTAAGTTCAGTCCAAAACATATAAATAAAATTTTAATTATACGAGTTCACAAAATACAATATTTTCTAGAAGCACGAATAATTACTCTTCCACTAATTATCCACTGGCTGTTGGGTTTATAAGAATACCCATATAATACCATATGATAATACCATATAATACCATATGGTATTATATGGTATTCTTATTCATTATAATAAATAAAAATACCATATAAACTTACCATAAAATATTATATGGTAAGTTTATATGGTATTCTTATTCATTATAATCACGATAAATTTTATATTATAAAAATAATAATTTATATTATTAAATAATTATGAAATAAAAAATATTTATATTATTTAAATTAAAATTACTTATTTATTAAAAATACCATATCATATAGCCTAGGCCGGGTGTACGTAATAATTTTCCTTATTGGAATGGGTTTGGCACTGCATTTTGGGAAGAGAGATAGATAGGGAGGGAGGTGGAGAGCGTAGTGATGTCCTCATCTCCTGTAATTTTTTTTTTTTTTAGTTCAGTTCTCAACAAGAGTGGAAACGAAAGCTAGCTGGGTAGCGTGTTGCGTCTGTTGGGACATATTTTTTGAATATATTTTTATTATTTAATTTATTTATTAGGGAGAACACGTTGGATTTGTTTAATATATAAAAATTTAAATTCATCGAATATTTATAACTAAGTGATTGATTAAGATATTCTATTTTTGTTTTATAAATAAATAAATAAAAATTATAATTTTTTAAAAAATATTGTTAAATAAATATTAATCAATCACTTAATTACTGATATCCAATAAATCTAAATTTTAATAAGTTAAATAAACTCGACGTATTTTACATAATAAATAAATTAAATCATAAAAATATATTTAAAAAATATACCCTAAAAAGCGCAGCACGAGCCTGCTGTCCCCCGAGGGCTCCTAGGCCCCAACAGCCTTAAGACCGCTTAAAATTTTATTTTATTGATTTTGGATATATTTATAATAATAATTTAAATTATTTATTTTATATATTTTACATAATAAATTATTTATGTAAAAAATTATTTTAATTGAATATTTATAGATATATAAATAAATAGTAGTTTAAATTAAAATTGTTTATTTTATGTAATAAACTACTATTTATTTATATATTTGTAAAATTCAATCAAAATAATGTTTTTTTTAATAAAAATCAATTATATAGAACTTTAAAAATAAAAATTTCAAATTATTATTATAAATTTACACAAGATACATAAAATAAAATCTTAAACGGTCTCCATAGGTTTGTTCTCGAGGAAAATGAACCCAAAGGAAAGAGGAAGCCAATTGGTCAGGCGAATTGTGTGTAATTATTGGATGCATCCTTATCCTCGGATGAAAATTATTGGTTATCTACTACGTGGCAAATAAAAAAGTTTAATATATATTATGTATTGGTTTGGTAATTTGATTTTAAATTAATTTTTGAATTTTGAGTTATTTTAAGTTAAAAAATTAAAAAATTAAAAAATTTATTTAGTTAGAAAATTAATAACATTTTATCCACTAAAGAAGCCAAATAAACTGAATGTAAAATTATTATATTGTCTTTAAGTCTAAATAAGGTTTTATCAAATAGAAAAGTAAAAAAGATAAAATTTTAAAAAGGCAAAAAATCAAAAAGGCAAAGGTTAAAATTAGAAATTGTTATCTGAAAAGTTAAAAAGCAAATAAGCTAAAAATTGAGAGTTAAAAAACAAAAAATTTTAACTTTTTTACGTTTAAGTCAAAAACAAAAAAATTGATTTTAGGCCTGCTTAAAATTGATAGCCAAACAAAAGCTAAATGAGTAATTATTCGTTGATCTTAAAATACTATATGTTAAATTTACATGGTACTTCTATTTAATATAATAGTAATAAATTTTACGAATAAAACATAATAACTTATTTTTATTGAAAAGTAGATAGACAAAAAATTACCCATATTATATAAGTTATAATTTTTTATTTGTTGAGAATACCACGTAATATCGTTTATATGATACTTTGAGAGTACTTAATAATTTTTCATACTGTGTTGGAAAATTTTTGTTTTTGTTTTTATCTATTCAACAATGATAAATTATTATTATTTTACTTAAAATATTTATTTCTACATAATTTACTAAGAACACTACCCGCACCGTGCTCAAGGAGTACCCAATAATTCATTCCAATTGGATGGTCTTTTCCCATGTTATAGGGACTAGATTTTGTGTCATGAGTGTCTAATTTTTAATTTATTATAATATAATTTTAAATTTACAAAAGTTAGAAAGAAAAAAGAAACAGTGAAAAAAATTGAAGTTTGTAAAACTGAAACTGAATTAATTGCTGAAAATAAAAGTAGCAGAGTGATTCTTTTTTTCAAGTCATAACCTTAAAATTTAAAAAGGCGATGATATTTTGAAAAAATATAAAATTTATACAATTTTGATTTTAGAGAACTCCAAGTTGTGTTCTATCTTAATATAATAGTATAAATCTAAATTTACTTTTAAGTCAAATAATTTTTTTATTTAACCTAAAAGTCAAAAAATAAGAAATCTCGCTTCAAGTTAGATATTTTAAATTAATAATATACTAACATATTTTTATTAGTTAAATAGCAGATAAAAATAGATCATTTAATAATATTTATTTTACTGTTTTGGAGGAACACACCACTTGATTTTAAAATACTTAATAATTTTTTAAATGATTATTCAATACTTCTACTCTTAATTTCTAGGAATGAGACACTATTAATTTACTATTATCAAGTGATTGTGGGAAAAGATAATATTATTAAAGGTATTGTTAAAGAGAACTCAATAAATTTTGAATAATAGCTTAATGAAGATAAAAAAAAATTAATATCAATATATTTTTTAGTGTAGAACCTACTACTTTCATAGATATCAATACACTTTGTACAGATATCTATATATTATATACCTTTTAATCATAGCCCAATAAATTTAGATTAGCATTTTTCTATTATTAATTTATAGTACAATTTTTAATTTTTTTATTGAAAGCATCACATTGAGAATATTACGTAGTACTTTAAAAATATAGAACTGTTCATCCTTTTGGCCTTGGACCATTGGTCTTGTACAACTTGGAGTGAGTGACACTAATATAAAAAGTGAAAAATGATGAACAAATAATTTTTTTAAATTAATCTAGTAAATTATGTAAACATATATGTGATACTTCATTCCATATAAATCGGATTTAGAAATTATGTTTGGTATATATAAAAAAAATGTGTGCGTTATAACTAATAATTTGAACTTAAATTTTTGAGTTATGTTGTTAGGCTCTTTATTCAAGTTATTCTACCAGTAGCTTGTTTGGGTCGTTACAAATAGTATTAGAGTCAACTACGATCCCGTGCAGGCTCTGGGGCTATGTGAATAGATGGATAGATACTCCAGAGAGGAATAGAGACTCTAAAATTTGATATGCACGCTTATGAGTTGTTCTGTGCTCGTTAATGAACTGTTATCCATATCCTAACCGTTGGATGAATTTGAACCACACAAAGAGGGCGTTGCATATTTGAATGAGAAATTTTGTGATATATCGTTTCACATTGGTGAGAAATAAAAATTAAATCTAATAGTTAAATAAACTTGTGATCTACTATTAACATTTTTAAGTCAAAACATTTTGAGCGCATTATTAGACTCTTTATTTAAATTATTAAATCAATAGTGTACTTGGATCGCTACAATATATTTATAAATATGAATATAATAAATTTTATATAAACTCTACTTATATTCAAGAATTTTAATTATATCACCTCATTTAATTTATTAATTTGATAACATGATTTGATCATAGTACAGTGATGTTATAGATATCATTTTCTTCATATCTATTAACCTCTTATGTAAACAGATAACACTATTTGGTATCTGCACTAAATTGAAATTATGAAAGTTTTTTAGTTGATTAAATTATTTTAAAATATTAAATTTATTACAATTTAAATTTTAAGGAAAGATTTGAAATTCCAAATTTTTATACAATAACTATTTTATTTTAAAGTTTAAATTTAAAAGTAGCTGTACTAACATGAGTGGGACAATATTTCTAATATACATAAAGACAAAAAAAAATATACCCACACCATTTGTTATAGTTCAAGCAGCAATATTATATTGATTATATTTCAGTTACTATATTTAAGTTTTACATTAATTTGTTATAGTTCAAGCAGTAATATTATGGTGATTATATTTCAGTTATTATATTTAAGTTTCACATTAATTTTATGTGCAGTAAAAATGAATAATAAATTGATAAAATAATATAAATACTACATATAAATCGTATCACTAAATATGATTATCTTAACATTGGCGTCGTTTGACAATCGGACTTTAAGTTGAATTTTTTACATTTTTATTTAAAGCTAAAAAATAATTTAAATCTCGTTTTTTAACCTTGACCTTTTACTTTTTTACTTCTAGACTCTTAGTCATTTAGCCTTTTTACATTCTTATATAAAATACTTTTATATATATTTTATAAAGATTATAATTTTTATTATACATATCTATTTTTATGAAAAATATATTTTTAAAATTTATTTGTCAAAATCTATCAAATGAGATCTATATTAAATATAAAATTATATAAAATATATTTCAAAAAAATATTTTTTTTGATTTAAAACTTTTACCATTTTGCCTTTTGACTGATAGTGACTTTAAAACAAAATTTGTAACTTATGACTTAAATCACCCATACCATTCATTAAATAAAATTTTTTTTTTATTTAATTTTAAAATAATTAAAAAAATCCAAACTTTAAGCCAAGTTGTCAAACAAGGGCATTATTCTACTTCAAATTCTCATCCCAAAAAATCAAAACCTGGTATGAGTTATTCTTCATGGATCCGCTTTTCCCGCATTCTTCTAGCTAGCTTTCTGGCTTTTCTACCTTAAATCCCTCCCTCTCTCCCTCTCTCCCTCTCTCCCTCTCTTATCTATCGCTCTCGTCCCTCTCAGTTGTCCAAAGATTCTCAGTCTCTCTCTAGACACTGCCACCGTCATTTTCGTTCTGATTCTTCCATTGTTCGAAGCTTTTCCTAACTTCTCTCTTTAATTATCCTTGCAAATTGAAAAGTAGAAGAGAACTCTTGACAGATATGGGCGTAGAGTGGTTGTATTGGGGCGGCGGTGGCAATAGTGGCGGTGGCAACAGCGGTGGTAGAGAAGGTGGCGGCGGCGGCGGTAGATCCATAAAGTGTAGAAGAACAGGAGGTCAGAGCGGTGACACCCCTTATGGCTGCATGAGTTCTTTCTTTCAACTGTTTGATTTGAGCAAGTTTCAGTTAGCTTTTCACAACCAAGTACCCTCTTTCAAACCTGACTCTTTCCTTCCACAAGAACCCACTATCCTCAAAGGTCCTCTCTCTTTCTCTCTAGGCTTTTTTATTATTTTTTTAATATTTCAGGTGTCGGTGCTTTAATTCGATTTATTCTTGTTCAAGAATTTGAGTTATGTATGCAATGCAGGGGTAGAAGCTCCGAGGAATAGCTTGGAGATGGAGCAGGAGAAGCCTTTCATGGATGCTGATTCATCTCTATCAACCATGAAAGAGAAAGAAACTTTAAATATTCCTGTAAGATATTATTTTGTTGCTATTATTTTCCACTATTATCTCAATTTTATGTATTTTGTATATATAAAAATTCCACGATTCGTGAAAACAAAAGGGGAAAAGAAAAAGAATTCAAAATTATCTCAAAATTTCAAAATGAATGGATCAAATTCACTAGGTAGACTCCATATCATAGGAAATGTGATCTATTCAATTTTGAGTTATGGGACAGATTTGAAAAACCTTTTTAGAATTGTAATATTGTTGTTTTTTATTTGGAGGTGTTTAGCAAAATTATTAGTACAAGTTATAATTTTTATCAAATATTCATAATTTATAATTACTTTTTTTTCTATTTATAACTACAATTTTCAAAACTACTGTTTTAATTTATAACTATTTTTTTTTAATTTTAATTATAAATTATAATTTTTATCAAGCACTCACAATTATTACTATAAGTTACAATCTACAAATTATTAATAGTAACTTTGCCAAATAACACCATTAATGTTTTTCTAAAAAGTGAATTTTATGTTGCAAAGTACCAAATAACCACAATTTTAAATATATTGACTCCATGATAATATAACTAAATTTTAAACTTGTAATATCAATATTTATAAATGTATCAGGCAATACTATTGGATGTCAATTGATACTCTATCACTAATATAAAAATATATTTTGATACTGTAATTTAGAAATATAATCATATTGGATCCTTAAACGTGTTTTTTGAATCTTGAAAAACCAGATGGGTATTCAAATAAAAACAAGTGGTGGAGCTGGTAAATCAAAACTTGGATCTCCAAAATCAAGAACAGATGATCTCTATTCAGAATGTAGTGATTCTCCACGGGCTAAGACACCAAATCTGGTAGCTAGACTTATGGGTCTTGATCTTCTTCCTCATAGTTGCTCTCCCTCCTCGTCGTCCTCAATTCCTCCGACTTCATATCCTCTATTAAAGCCACTTCCACGCCCTCAACTCGTTCAAACCCGGCCAATCGTCGGCAAAAGTCTTTTTGATGTCGATATCGCCGGAACCCTATCATTACCAGAAACACCCAGAATCTCGTCGGGAAGAAGATCAGACGTGGATCACCACCGGCTTTCACTTCAAATCAACAAAGAGAATATCGGATTAGCCGATGAATTAGAATTCTGGGGATATTCGAGTAATAACTCAAGATTGAAGACATCTAGGAGGAGACCTAGAGAAGCTAGGCAAGAGGATGAGAGTACAGGTCGAGGCCACCATGGGAGAAAGATTGTGAAGCAAGAGAGAGGGACGGGTTTTGACGGTGTTTGCTACATTCAAGCCGGCAAAAAAGTCGGCTTTGACGTGACAAATACTGTCGTAAACAAAAGAGAGAAAGAAAGAAAGGAGGGCGAGACGGATTTTGATAGTGTTTGTTACGCACAATCCGACAGAAAATTCGGGTTAGACGTAACAAACACCATCGAAAACAGAAGAGAGAAAGGAAGAGAATATATTGTTTTACACAAAGCAAAGAAAGCAGTTACGGCAGGGCTGCCACCGCCATCATCATCACCGCCACCATTATCATTGTTATCTGTACCAAGAAAAGTGTTAACGAAGCAAAAATCTCCATGGAAAGAGCAAGAACACCAGGAGGAACAGAAGAAGAATCCAAACGGAAAATTCGAGAAAATTGGGAGGGAGGATCGGAGTGAACGCCGGGACAAGGCGCCACGAACTCCCGACGTGATTCGGAAGAAGCAAGAGGAGCCATTTGTTCATTCGTCGGTGAGAAATAGGGCGGACAACTCCGACAGGAAATGCAAGAAAGTATCAGTGTCAAGTGATGAGATTGTCGACATCAATGTCAATGTCCCAGCCCTTTTTCTAGCCAAGAAAGACCGACCAGCTCCAACTACAAAGTTACCCCAAAAACAGGTATTCCACTTAATCTCTCTCTTTCTCTCCTCTCCAATAAACGATGAACAATAAAAAATATATATATAAATTTATACCAAATATATTGATGCTTATGAAATTAGTAAACTTTCACATTTTAAAGTGTATTGTTATTAAAAAAAATTATTTTTATTAACTTATTAGCCGGTAGTTAGAACAATTCATTTTAAATATTAATTGTTTCGTATTGTATCGATTAATACATATCAAAATTTGAAACTCTTAATACCATTATTTATCTATATCGATCGATACTATTTGATATCAAATAATACGAATGATATCAATCGATACATAACCATACACCAATATTAATACCGTACTTTAGAATCCTGACCTTACACTATAACACTAGTTTTGAAAGAAAAATGCTAAATACATTCTATTGTGTGGTGTATAACGGACAAATAATATATAAGTATTTATACAAAATATATTAATATATGTAAAAATAAGAAATTTTAATTTCTAAATACATATTGATATTAATTAAATTTTTTTACCCCCATCAAACTAAAGTACTATCATTCACGTCTCTCGTAAACTTCACTCTCTCTCAATGCAGTTCCTTGCTTAAATGGTATCAATAACTTTTTTTGTCGCTTTCTATTTAGAATTGAATCTTAAATAAAAAAAATATATAATTACTTGTAAATATTTATATTTTTATTTCGTCTTTTAACTTTTTTTTATGCATGTATACATTAATTCCTATTTTAGCTATTTATTCAAATTTTTAACAATACTCTATCTATCTTGCTCTTTGATAATTTGTAGAGCCCGTGCGAGCTAACTAAATTTAGTTGAACGCAAAAACTAGAATAACCAAAATATAAAGTACATTAATAAATTTATTAAAATTTTAAATATAATAAACACTGAATTAAATCAAAGAAATTAGTGACCTAATAACAAGGCATTCTAATATTTTAAATACTATAACTTAAAAATTATAAGTAAGTATATTTTAAAATTTTTAATAAAAAATTAAAAAAATGAAATAGCTATTACAAAAATTATTTCAAATAATTTAATTTTTTTTATTCTTTTTTTTTTATAAAAAGTTAAACTTCTTAAAAATTAAACTTTTTAAATATCCTAAACTGACATAATGTTCAAATTTAAATAATAATTAATTGATAAATAGCAATCTAAAAAGTTGAGATATTAAATTAAGACAAAATAAATTTTATAAATTAGTGGCCATATCAATAATATGCCCTTTCAAAAGTTCGTTTAAGGCTTTATGATTAAAAAAAAATTTAAAATTTATAAAAATATATTCATAAATTTACTTACGGTTAAGAATGATTTGTAAGAATTAAAGTGTCATTTTGAGTTATTTTTATTAATAAGTTTATAAATATATTTTTCAGATAAATTTCTGAAATTAATTGATGCGGTAAAAAACGGCGACAGGTGTCTGATTCTCTTCCGTCCAAAAGCATCAAACAGTTACCTAGTTGTTCGAGCCGGGCGTACGAACAAGAACGGACGAAAACGCTCGCCGTCCAAGGCGGCAGCGACGATGGCAACACTTCTAACGGCGCCACCACCGGTGACGGTGGAGAGGAATTTCAGTACATCACGCGAATACTAAAACGTACGGGCATCGACACAAGTTCCCCTCTGTCCTTCGCCAAATGGTACTCTCCGTCCCATCCAATCCACCCCTCAATATTCCACCGCCTCGAACACTCCGTCGCAACCATCTCCGCCGCCAACCAGTCGCGATTGCGCCACCGGCGCAGCAGAATGCTGATCTTCGATCTAGTAAACGAGATTCTGGCGGATATTTTAAGACCTTCCGTAAATTTGAAGACGTGGATTTCTCCGATTGTGCGTGATCATGATCAAACGAATGGATTTCGATTAATTGATGCAATTTTCTCAAAGATCAGAAGCTTCCAATCCGTCGATTGCCTGGTTCTTGAAGATATTGATGCGCTAGTCGAAGATGATTTGCGCGAGTTAGAACTACGAAGATCGATAGCGTTGGAAGAAGAAGGCGAGGGAATTGTAGCGGAGATCGGACGCCAGATTCTGGAGACGCTGGTTCATGAAACGGCCATGGCCGTTTTCTCGGAGTGAGTGTTTTCATACTTATTTTTTAATTAGTTTAAATCGTAGAACTCTTTATATATTTATAACGAAGTTCAATGACCTGTTTGGAATACTTGTTTATTTATTTATTTAATTTTATTTTTAATAATTTTTTTTATTATTTTATCAAATTATTATATTTTTTTTGAGAGACAAGCCAAAAAAATAAAATAAAATTATCAAAATATAAAAAAGAGTTCAGATCAAAATAAACTAATAAGTCAAAATTTTATATTGTTTATTTTGTTTTTAGTAGACTTTCTTTATTTTTTAATAAAAAATAATTATTTTGAATTTATGTCACCGAAATAATTTTTAAAAATAATTTAATTAAAAAAAACATTAAATTCTCAGTATTTAACCCAAATATGGCCATAGTTTGAATTAATAGGAAAGTGAGCAGTATTCATTCACTTGTGGGAAATGAGAGGTATTTATTATAACTAAAATTATAAGATTATAATTAAAAATATGTTATATTGATTTTAAAAATAAATTATAAATATTTGAAAGAATTTTAGATTTGTTACTTAAAATAATAAATTTTATATTTGTTGATTTAAAATTTAAAATTATAAGCAGACTTATTTAAATTTTTTTTAATAAAACAAGGAGATGTTAGAAGTGTTTGCTATAGCTAAAACTATAAACTTATAAATTATGCTTAAAATAAGTTTACTTATTTTAATTTTTTAATTTTTTATTAAATTATGAATTGAAATTTATAGATTCTGTTTGGAATAATTGTTTATTCATTTATTTTATTTGATATATTTTCATTTTTAGTATGTATTTTTCATCATTTAATCAAACTATATATGCTCTTAGACTCTTTTCATTGAGATGAATAATTGATCAAAATATTAAAAAAAATTAGAAAAAATAAAAATAAACTAAAATAAGTCAATAACTCAAATTTTATGTTACTTATTTAAGTTTTTAATAATTTTTTTAATTTTTTTATTAAATTTTTTTACTTTTTTTAGTTCATTTCATATAAATAATTTGAAAAAATACAAATTTTAATGAAGAAAAAAAAAAAAGAAAAAGGGAAGCAGTGCGGGTTGGGACAGTGGGGGCTACAGGGTCTGAGTTCTGACCCGGCTCACATGGGTCATTCACGTGATGAGATGCTCTTCGTTGGTTTTAGGCCACCTTTCCCCAGATTCGGACCATATAGAAAGGGAACACTGTTAAAGATTATTAAATTATTTACGGATAATTATTGAATAATTCTGTAATATTATGTGTTATTATGTAGATACTATTTTTATTTAATAATTTAGTAAAAAAATATTTTGAATGAGATAATATTAGAACACTTTTATTAAGCTTGCATTTGATTTAAAAAGTTCCTATATTTTTTTTAAAAAAATTTCATCTTACTGGATATTTTTTATTCAAATTTTTATTTTTATTTTTGATATCACGTGACTATAGAAACCTTACAAGTGGAATGCACATCTGACGAATCCTATCTTTATTGAAGAAGGTTTTGAATCTTTGCCCACTTTGAATCACTATTTCAAATGGTCTGAAAGGTGGAAGTAAAAAACGAATCATCTAAATTAGCGGCTAAAAAAGGCCACAAAAGCTTATTAAGTGGCCATTTATTTTTCTTAAATCTAAGAAATATATTTATTTAGGCATATATTTAATCAACCTATGTAATAATTTTTTAAAATCTTCTACTTAACTTATTTGATATGTCGGATTATAAAATCTACCGGCAGAGTTTGGTATAATCAAAACTTATAAGGTTTTTCAAGGAGGTATCATCAATCACTTGTCGACGTAAATTCCGTCAATAATTAATATCCACCATATACGTAATATCGTTATCCAACTCACCGGATTATAGACCCGTAAAAGATCGCATCTTTTAACAAATTAAAATAACGAACATTAATTTATATAATTAGTATAAAATTAATTACCACAAGATGGTCCTGTTCAATACACACAAAATGTACTCGCACAATAAGTCGAAATAATTGTCGAAAGTAATTATCGTTCCCTATAATCAAGACAGACATACTAAAATATTGTACTACAACTGTACTGATGGTGTCTCCAATTACATTTAAAACTGTGAATCATAAACTTATATTCTATAAGAACCGATAATCTGGTCTTCTGTGCGTAAATCGAACTCTACACAACAGATCAACTATTATGTAGAATAAATAATAAAACGCATACATTACTCGTATAGATTCTCATTAAAATAAAAAAAAATTTATTAATAAATAAAAATAATACTAAAAATTTAATATATAATTTTTAGTATACAACCATAATAAAAATAACTCATTTAGTATGTACTCCACTTTTTTATTTATCGAGAACACTATATAAATAATATGACTTCATATTTAAGAAGTACCTAGTAATTTTTCTCTACATATTGTTGATCAGGTCCACAAATTGTAAGATTTCCTTGACATAGCTGAAATATGATCAAGTAAATTTCTTTTTTCAAATAATTTTGGATCCTAGTTTTGGGCATTATGTTGGGAATCAGAAATGAATGTGAAACTTAAGGCCCTTGTATTCCATAGGTAGCATGTGGGGGTGTTATTATTAGTATTATTTTTTTGTCACAAGAAGAGCTTATACTATTTTAATCTAAAAGAAAAAGAACGAAAAATACTCCCAACTACCCATTATGTGACTCAAACTTGTAACTTTCAGGATAAAAAATTAAAGAGATGCCATTAGGCTACAAAGACCTTGACTATGGTGGTGTTATGAACTATTTTAGATTTGTATGCTTTCGAGTGCATTAGGGATATGAGAAGCTCTCTGTTAACTTGAATTGAGATTGAGGGCTTGAATAAAAGTTATTCAAGAAATCAAAAATCATATCCTATAGAGCTTTTCTGCCCATTCTCCTATGTGGGCTTCGCGGGTTAGGCTTTTTCCTTTTATTTTTAAAATTTTTTGGGCTTTTTATGCTGGGCTCGAGCAGGCCCATGATTTCATTGCATAGATCTACAATCAATCCAAAGGCTTTCGCCCCAGCTCAGCCCTAATCCTAATTTGGGCTCAAGCTGGGCTTTATTGTGTGGATTTCGTGCAGGCTTCGGCAGAACCCACATATTTTGGTCGTTTTTGTAAAAGTTCTGTGTGTTTCATTTCAAAAAAGAACTGAGTTCAAGCTTTGTCAAGTACAAAGTGTGCAAGTAGATTCTTATGTATTTCCAATATAAAGAAAAGAGATTAGATGGCTACGCATTGAACTTTAATATGGGTGAAATTTATCCCCAAGGCCAAGGGTCAACTCGAAGCTTGCCCCACGCTGTACATATAGACTTGTCCGAGCTCAAAATTGGCCTAAGCCCAATTCAAATTTCTGAACTGACTGGGTGTATGCACTAAAACTTGTGGGCTGGCTTGAGTTTGTCTTGTATGCCTAGCCCACAAGCTCAAAGAATTCAAAAAAAATAAATAAAATTTAGCCCAAGCCTGCTCGAAGCTTGATTCGCGATCATTGGTCAAAGTTAAAAAAATGTGTGCTCAAGATTGCTAATTAATCATCAAAAATAGTTTCGCAGCGACCATTTCTATATAACAATCTTTTTTATCTTTTTTCAAAAAATATTTATTTCCCTATAAATACCCCCCACAATCCTCTTATTTTCCTCACCATATTCTAACATTGTCAGTCTCTCTCAAAACTCTCTTAATTTCTTTTAAAGTTCTCTTGGAAGCACTCTTATTCTTGCTCAAGTGAAGTAGCAAGTACAAAAACTCTCTCAATTGTATTCAAGTGGGGGTGACAAGTACAAAAGCTTTATCAATCTCACTCATGTGAGAAAATTTTAATATTTTAAAATATTAAAAAATAACATAAATTATGTTGGCTAGTGTTATCATCTATTGCTCATGATATACTACCTCTTCCTAGTTGTTTCTAAAATAATTTTTAGTACATGTAAATGAATGAGTTGTTAGTGATTATACGTTGCAAGCTAAAGTAGA
Organism: Heliamphora exappendiculata; assembly: GCA_034768845.1. Classification (NCBI taxonomy): domain Eukaryota; kingdom Viridiplantae; phylum Streptophyta; class Magnoliopsida; order Ericales; family Sarraceniaceae; genus Heliamphora; species Heliamphora exappendiculata. The sequence continues at coordinate 17,429,166 of JAOTRH010000025.1, read as the reverse complement.
AGATAATCGAGACATTAATTATCACTTGAGATTTTCTTTATCCATTCTTTAGACGACAACATATGAATAAAAAGAGAAGAACACAAAAGAATTTATGGGTCATCACTATAGATAGTTTCAAAGAATTGTTCGGTTCAGACAATTAGTACATTTTTTAATTTTTAAGTTAATTCAAGTGAAGAACAATACAAATGATTGACAGATTTGGTGCCGATCTAGTTGGGATATACTTTACACTGATTTAAATTTTTTTTTTTTTAATTTTGAAAGAATAAAGTTGTAAAACTTTACATTTAACATTGGTAATTAATGAAAAATCTTATAACTTAATAATATTTATTTTTTAATATTTAAATAATAAGTATTTTGTCTATATATTTTTAAAAATTTTAAATTTTAATTTCTCTTGAATCTATGTACATTACAAAAAAAAATTCAAAAAAAACCTAAGCCAGTGACCCAAAACCAGGCCTAAACCTAGACCTGAAGTTGAGCTCGAGTCCCGAGGGCTTTGGGCTAAACTTGGACCAAGCCGTTTTAATTTGGATCAAACTTGTGACGAAAATTTGACTAAATTGCACTAATTAGCCCGAGCCTAAAACCAGAAAGTGACTGATCATGTTGTATTTACACCAATAATATTGGAGTTATTATTTGGCAATTTTAAAGCGCTATATGGTATTACTTACATAATACACCATTCAATCATATATCGAAAAATACTATGCATTAAACAATACTAGTCTAGTTTTATTAGATAAATAGAAAATCAAAGTGATCCACTTAATATGTATCACATATTTTTCTTTATTAGAAGTACCATATCATTAACATCACGTAACACTCTGAGAGTAGTTAATAATCTTTCAAATTATATTAATGTTGGACCTATTTTTTAATTGGTTCTCAAACATCAAAGTGTATTCTTCTCTCTTTTCTTTGTATAATCTCTTATATTTTAACATTTATGAATTGATATTAAGGGCCCTTATTTTACTTTTATATGGTAATATGTTTGGCGTAATCGACATAAATTATTGAATTATACAAACATAATAGAGATCTCGATTTTAATTATTAGGGGTTTTTAAATAGAAATTTTATATGTAAGATTTGTAAAATGATTAGTCATAATTTAAAATTTTTTTTTAAAAAGTCAGACTCTATTTTATGTTGCTATACCTAATATGCACCTAAACCCCATCTCTGTGAAAACCTTACGCTAGTCGTCGCCACCAGTCGATATCTCTATCAAACCCTAAATTAGCCGTTACCGCTAATCGTCGATGACCTCCGAAGTCACCACCACAGCCACCAGTCATCATCACGTCTACCACCGATGCCTCATGCTCTTATCACTGAAATCCTAGTTGCTGAAACCTTAGCCCATTTCCTCTCCCTTTCGATCTTTCCATTCCATCTTCTTGTCGAAACCTTAGCCACCTCTCGTTGAAACCCTAGCCTCTCACAAAAACCCTAGCCGCCACCCTTTACAGTGCCAACCATCCACGACCTCACATCTATTGTTGACCATCGACCATCAAACCTTTATCACCAATCTCTTTTCTTCCGTCGCCGATAGTCGACGAGTTCGATATTTGACCGTTAATTGCAGGATCTCCGGTCAACACTAATAAATTGAGAAATTCATCAATTCTGAAAAATGCAACGAAGAAATTTTGGCTTTTTTTTAACTACGAAGTTTTTTTTTTGTTTCAATAGAAATAAAAATTGAGAAATTTCTCGTGTAACAATCGAAATCTTATTTTTTTTAAAGAAAAAGTATCTTAATAAAATTCACAATTAATTCTCGGTAAAATACATAGTTAATAAAGAAAGTTCTTAGTTATTCTTGTATTTTGATTAAAAAAATCTTATATTGAGAAATTTTTTAGTTAAATTTCTTAATCGTTGCCTCTTGCCAAGCCCTAAATCACCTTGCCGCAAACCCTAGGCCCTCGTTGCCGTTATCCGTAGTTGAAACCTCGTCGCCGCACTTCTCCCCTTCTCGTCAAAACCCTAGGCCCTTGTCGCCGTCACCAAAACCCCGTCGCCGTGTTACCTAACTCATCCCTTTCCCTAGCTAAAACCCTCCCTTTCCCCTTCGTCAAAACCCTACGGCGAAGACAACCTCCAAAGTCGCCGCCGCGACCAATCATCATCTTTACCACCGTCAACGCCAAATTTTAGGCACCAGTTGAATCCACTTATTTGGGCTTTTAAAAAGTAGTAAGATTAAGTATTTTATGGCTTAAAATCTAATGGCTTTTGTAGATGGTTAAACGAGTAATACCTCTTAAAGTACTTGACTCGAGTAAGTGACTCGAGCGAATGAGTCGAGTGACTCGATAGCCAAGTAACTCGAGCGAGTAACTGAGTTAGCCGAGTGGATCAGAGGAGAGTAGTTCAACTAGTGGATTCATGTTCCCCAAGAGTTGAAAAACCTAAAAATTGCGAACAACTAAGTAGAAGTGATAGGAAAACGAATTACTAAAAATCAAGGGCTTGGTGCACTGAGCATCTCGAACAAGGAGGTCGAGTAACTTGGACTGAGTCATTCGACTCTAAGCCACTCAAGTAAGATGTATCTATCTTAATGAATAAAGACACTTATATTATATCGCACTCAAAATAATCAAGCCAAAAAAGTGGTGACTCACTCGAGCCACAGAGATCCGAGCCACTGATGTCGCTGCTTAGTATAGTCATTCACTGTGTTCAGCCGTGCAATATTCCATCACCCAAACTATGAAGTGTGGCTCCGACTACAAACAAAGACATTCTACAGCACAAATGTGAAGCATATAACAAACTATGACAGTAGCTCTGACTACTTGATTGCACTTCCATGGCACTGACCATGAAGACAACACAGACTGTACTATTGCAATGGCACATGCCATGAAGATAGCACAAGCTGTGTAGCTCTGATTACCTAATTACAATAATATAGTACAGACTATGTGGCTCAGCATAGACTGAATAGCCAAACATATATAGCAGAGACTATATGATTATAGATTCTTCTGAGAGATTGAAAGATACTCCTAGAGACAATGAAGATAATGGCAGTACAAGCCTGCACGGGACGTTGGGAGACATGTGGTTTGGTGGTTAAGAAAAAAAATTTGTCGAGCTACGAGACTACCCACTCGAGTCACTCGAGTCATTCGCCCCGAGTGGGTCGGGTACTTGACCCGAATGGGTCAGGTACCCACGTGACACTTGTTGGCCGACTTAGTTGAGTTGGAATAAAACACTTGGTTGATTATTGGATAGAATCTCTTAATTTTCCGATATCACCTCTCATGATCCGATTCGATTTCTTAGAAGAGTCATATCCGAACTCTAACATAACTCCTCTGAGTGCTATAGATATGGGAGATAGTCATACTTTCGAATCAATCAGATTTTGATAACTAACCGCCTTTCTATATTTCACCTCTTCACATTCGTTCTTTATTTGTTTGATCTAAAGGACCTTATAGCTTTAAAAAGAAAGAATGTGCAAAAATGACACAATTCTACTATCTTTATGAAATAATTTTTTTTTGGATAAGCTTTACCCTAAAAAAAATAGGTTCTTTTTACCTAGCACTCAAACTCTTATGCTAATCTTTTGTACCTAATTTAGAAATTCAAATTCAAAATAAATGAATGCGCTAATTATTATATCATTACCCACGATGGGCAAAAAAAACACAAAGCACATAGTAACAATAATTTTATTTCACACTCTATAATAAGTTTTATATATATCTTACGGTATTCGGATCAGTTTATGCGTATTTCAATTAATCACTAGGAGACTAATTTTACCATCTACCAGCGGGAGAACCCAATTAAAATCGAGACAAAAATTCGTATGAATTAATTTCAAAGAATTAATATCACTTAAAAAGTTTCAAACTCAAGACTTAAGGAGAAGAAATTCAAATCCCAAGTTATGACCACTAAGCCAACCCTTTGAAATTGACATTCCATAATAAGTTGCTCAATAAAAATGATATTAAGGCACAAGTATGCAATTTACATAAGTAAATATTACATGGTGAGAAGGTGCCCAAAAGTCTTCATGAACCACTCGATTAATTAGGGACCTCCTATATTTAGAGATAAGCTTCACCTAATCATGTAGCTTCTAAAGGTTTTACAACACTACCTCATCATATTCTTGAGTTAGCCAATGATTACTCAAGGATGTAGAAAAAAAATTACATAAACCTATTATTGTATAAAACAATTATCTTTGAAGTAAAACAGTGATTGTTTAATGATAAGTAATATAAGGGGCAGATATGGAAAAAGGAAAAAATAGAAAAATTCTTATTGAGAGGGTGAGAAGGAGAGAGAACGCGATCAATCGACTCTATTGCGGGTGATAGATCGGCTCAATGATTTGTTGTAGAAACGAACATCTCGTTTGGATTGAGTTATTTGAGAGAAAAAAATAATTATATTGTCAGCTTAATTATTTATTTGAATGACTAAAGAAAAGAGAAAAGAAAGAACTAGAGAAATTTAGTTATTTTTTGAAATTATTTTGATTGAATATTTGGAGAAACAAATCTCCTAAAGGTTCATGTTTTATGCATCCTTACGTTGAGGTTTCTGGTCCGTACTTGAGTGAAAATTTGATTTCTTCTTATATGGAGTTTTCTCCGGATATGGGTTCTACTGTGGCCCAGTCACAATAGGATGGATTGTAAGTTTAAAATTATTTTATTTAAAATTTTAAATTTTAATTGAAATTGTTTATTATATTAAATTTATTAATTATGTAATTCTTGGAAAAAAACTTGGTCAATTGGCAATCATTATTTATCCGATTAGAGTATGTTTTAAAAAAATTAATTAGCTTATAATATTTTAAAAATAAACTGTTAAACAAATATATTCACATTATATGACAAATAATGTTTGATTAATTTGATTTTTTACAAAAATTACCTACTCAACGAGTTCAACATAATAAATATTTTCGATTAAATTTTAAAATTCTAAGTAAAATAATTTTAAGTTCATAGCTCACCTTGTTATGACCCAGGGACCCCAATCCCGTTTTCTCCTCCCCACGTTGAGGTCTCTTTTTTTCAAGAAAAAAAAAAGAATATTTTGCAGCATTCAATTTAGCAATTTAATTGATTTTATGTTAGATTTACAATGCATTTATATATGTTGAAATTGTCTAATAAAAAAATACGTATATTTTATAATATCAGTATTAGTGTTTCAAAGCCAAATGAATTAAGACTAAGTTACTTTAAAATATGATTAATTTAATAAAATTACGTAAGCCACTTTCCTTTAGTAAACTAATTAAATAAAACATTAAAAAAATGATCATTTCTTCTCCTCTATTTATATAACAAGTTACAATAATTGATGTGATATCTATCTATTTTGATCTAACGACTACTCTTCATTCTAAACAATCCAACGATCAAGATTATTTTTTTATTAGTTTTAAAAATCTCTAACACTAAGTTTTAATTTATATTTCTTTTTAATTTGTTGTTGGGATTCAGGCTGAGTCTGTGTATATTGTGTTGTTTACTTTTATTACAGATTATTTTGTGAGCGACCAAATCATAGGATTATACAAAAAATAGGAAAAACTTTGCCAATTATTTTTAAAAATTGAATATTTAAAATAATTATCTATGTATTGTATATTTTTTTTTTTAGTATTTTTTTAATATAAGTTATTTATAGTAATATAAGTCTTTAAATAAATTATTAAAATACACGAATAATTTTAAAAATAATAATAATCTTTAAGCACGGCAATACTTAATACTAAAACAAAATTAAAAATATATATAATTTTTTTCTTCTATTATTTAAGTAATATTTTATTTTCTTTCTCTCCTCCGTTGCAAACGGGCTGAAATGGAGAATTGTCGTAGAAAGAAGGAATGTTAAAATTACATATATAAGCACCTGTGGTTAAAACTTTAAGCATGCAATCGCCATGTTTTGAGGGTACTTTTGTCCACCATATGACAATCGACTTTGCAATAAATACTGCGAGGGACACAGAGCAACAGATATGCATAACAAGTAACAAAACTATTTGTTAATTGATGAAGCAAATGAAGAGAAAAATGAGTGAAAGAAATATAGGAGATGGAAAGAAAACAAGAATAAAGTGGCCTCCGATCAAACCCAAGTCTAATCTCAACATTACTCGCCTCAGAGACACCGATCTCTTCACGGTATTGCTTCTTAATTTCCTGCAACTTTTCTATTTCTCTATTTTTTCCCCCTATTTTTCTTCGTGTTCTTGCATTCTTCTATCGATGCCAATTGATTCTTTCATCACAATCGACTGTATGAGTTCTGACACAAAATACTGGTTTTCAAGTATCTGTGTCCCTATCTTGATATTTTATACATGTATGATTTTGTTTTGTGGTGATGGGTATGCAATTCCTGAATGATTTTTCTATTGATGATGTAAAAATTCGGAAGTTGAAGTGAGACCCACTTGAACTTTCTTGAGTTTTTAAGGTGTAAGCACCACCATATGTTTGTGTCCTCTGAAATAGATTTAGCTAATTAGCTTGGTCTCTGGTTTGATGAACCATGCTAGTTCGTCAATTAAAGGACAGTTTTATTAGCAAATGGCAGTTCTACTGGCAAATGGCTGTCAAATTGGCTTGGATTGTTGACTTATTTCTGATGATATCCCAATTCTGTTTGGCCGAGCTCGACCTGGATACCTGCAATGGAAGGAGTTAGTCTTGGCACCAGTGTGGTGCCGGCTCAAAGACCCTTCAACAATTAAGTTAGATCTTGAAGGAGAAGAAGATTATGGAATTAGGGTGTTTAGAGGATTAGAGGATGGAGACATGCATACCTGGTGCCTCTCTGTCTTTATGCTTATATAGAAGGTCTTTGATGCGTTGCCCTTGCTGTTGTGGGCCTCACATGGCTTGCCACATCATATGCCTAGTCAGCTAATGGAGTATGGTCAAATATGGACTCATCAATTTCAATTGCATATTTGATGGATAATGCCACAATTACAAGTAGGGCATGTTTTATTAGTAAATAAATCGTAACATTATCTTCAACTTCGGGCTTTAGTTTGCATTTGTGTGAGTTTTTCTTTATAAAGTAAATCGAAGTGAATTGAAGCTCAAGCTTGTTATTTGATTAGCAAGACAGGCTAGAACTTGCTAGCCTTGCTTCTTTGAGCGCAGTTTTACCTTCTAACTTGAAAGTGGTCTAAAATTCCCGTTTTCATGAGACCATGGCTAATTACGTGATAGTTGACCTGATCAGATTGCTTACACCTCTAATTGGCCACTAATTAGAGTGCACAGATAGGGAGGGTAAGCACGGATAGAGAGGATAAGCACTTTTAATCCGTCTTAGGATGTAAATACAAGTACAAATTAAAGAAGTTCAATGAGACAACTGGTGATAAGACACCCATGCTTTTTGGGATAGAATTTGAGTGTCAAGAGGAGTTGTATGATTGAGTTTTGAAGATGAGGATGTTTACTTTTATAGAGTTGAAGGACTAGAAAAAGCAAGAAAGGAGTGTATTTGTGAGAAGGATGTTTGGGTTAATGGGGTTGCAAAAGCTGAGACAATGCAATAAGAGATGTGGACTGAAATTATGAGAAAAAGACATGTTGCCAACGGTTTTACTGCAATACAGGATTTACTGAGTTGATCCGAATGGTTTTGCTTAATTGAGTTATCTAGTTGGTTATTCTTATGTTCCGAACAAGGTAATTGGAATATAACTTCCAATAGTGGAAGAAATTGGATTAGAACTGTATGCATCCGATATCTTTATTTAGTCAGGATAATCAATTATAGAATACCTTTCAAATTTACACAACCATCTATTTTGCTTCAGATGATTAGTTATTTACTTATTCTGAATTAATTAGGTGTTAATAGTTCCTAATTTGTTCAAGATATTCAGGTGCAAAATTTCTTCACATCTGTAGAATCAGAGGCATTCATTAAATCTGCTGAATCGATTGGATTTGTTCACCAAGGGAGTCTTGGCCCAACAAAAGGCCAAGCATATAGAGACAATGACCGAATTTCTGTAAACGATCCTGTTCTTGCACATACAATATGGGAGTCTGGACTCGACAAATTATTTTCTGATTTTAAGATACGAGGCAAAGTTGCTGTTGGGTTGAATCCAAACATCAGATTCTACCGGTTAGTTGAATTTTGTGTTCTTAGTTTGTACTCGTTTCTTTATAGAAATGGGGAACAATAATAATTTTTTTATTGACTAACTGCTTCAAAACACTAAGATGTATTGCTATAAATTACTGACCATTATTTTCTTAAGCAAAATCAGTTCAGTTTTGACCTCTTAAAGCGTCTGTTGCAGTAATACTTCTTGCTTTCATATGCCTTTTGAGTGGAAAAGGGTAGCTTAAATTATGATCTGTAGCAATAAACTGTAAAAATAAAAAAGCTTGATATTAATGCCGCAAAAAATACTTGCTAGGTACAAGGTTGGGCAGTGTTTTGGACGGCATTTTGATGGAAGTGTTGATCTTGGAGAGGGAAAGCGTACCCATTATACTCTATTAATATATCTATGTGGTAGTTTTATACCCAAATTTAAAAGTGATCGGAGCAACCCTCAGGATTCTTCTGAAACTCTATTTGGAGGAGAGACAGTCTTTTATGGTCCTAGTAATGGTGTTGCTGCTGAGGTGAATCCTTTTTTGCTTGGGTTGTTTGCTTTATATTTTTTTTTTCAATTACTTTTGTAACTTTCTTACCATGGTGAAGGAAAGGACTTGTGATGCAATTGGTTTGATCTTTCAGGTGCCTCCTACTGAAGGAATGGCTCTCCTCCACATTCACGGTGATAAATGTATGCTGCATGAAGCCCGGAACGTTACTAAGGGTGTCAAGTATGTGTTACGATCAGATGTAGCTTTTGCTTGATTAGTGCCAGAATGCCAGGCTTAATCAGATCCAATAACCTTGGTAATTTCATCATTTCAAGCTTATCTGCTGAGATATATAATTTGAGTTTTTTGACTGATTGATGACTGTAATCAACCAACAAAGGCTTTTTGAAACCATAACAAATTACTTTACATTAATAATATGAGAATTAATTTTTTAACTTTTTCCTCTGGTAATCATGTTTTACTTTTGAATTGCTTACCATTATTATCTATGAAGTTACCAATTGACTCACCCACCACAGAGGTAGTAAGATCTTTTGCATTGGAAATAGTTATCATATAGGACAAATTAGGAAACTAGGGCCAAGTTTCCTGCAATAGAATTGTGGTGCGTTTAAGTTATAGAAAGCTTCTAGTTATTGTTTTCTATAAAATATAAGAAGACTTCTACAATTTAGTATAGAAAGGTGTAGTATATACATCTGTTCTCCACGTTGCGGGCCATGCATTTGCCACGTAATCTGCACTTGCCTACCACGACTGTGAATAAAAGAAAGAAGGGTGTGTATATTTGTATATTATCTCACAACTGGAATTGATATGAGGGTTAAGCATAGCATTCAACACTATTAGGATAGCATTCTTCTCCGAAGTCATGCACTTCAATTTTTTGCCACGCTAGGGTCAATTCACAGTTGATTTTCCCAAGGTCAAGCACCTCTGTTCAAATCTATATATTTCAAAGTTCCTCCAACCAAGAAGGCCTAGTTTCCGCGTTTCACATTTTTGTTCATAGGAATGGTTGTTGCAACTAACAATTATTCACAATGCCGCAATCATGTATAAGGGCCCACAAAACTGTTGCTGAAGTGCGGCTTTCTTTTACTTTCTTTTTCTGTGTTTATCTTTTTTAATT
>JAOTRH010000025.1:17326825-17417616 GCA_034768845.1 Heliamphora exappendiculata | reverse complement strand
TTACTTATTCTTAAAAATTAATAGTATATTATTGTCAACAATTTTAAATATTAAATTTATATAGTTTTCAAATTACCTTTTTATAAATAACGAGATTAAAAACAAATTTTGACTAATTAACTAAAATATTATGTTAAATATATATTTATGTTATACTAAATTATTTATTGTTGAATAATAATTTTGTAATATATATATATATATATTATAATAATAAATTAAAAGGGGCATCCAATTTTTTACTGATAAAAGTATATTTGGTAGATAATGGAGTTACTGTTTACGGACACTAAAATTTGGTTTGCTTCAGAATGGTATTTTTTTTATTCTTATCATAAAGAAATGGGTTATTGCTTTGCTTTGGATAGAGCAGGATTTGTTGTGCTTTAAAATTGTATTATTTTTTAATATAATTTTATAATTTGAACTGTTCATGTTATAGATCTCATCGATGATATTACTCATACAAAAAAATTAAATTTATTAAACAGGGTTAGCCACTTGATATGATCAGGTTTGTTCTACAAAAGAATGACTAATATATTTTTTTTATAACAAGCAGTTAACAAATATGATCAGATTATATGTTTATGTCTAAAAAATATAAATTTTGTGTGTGAATAGTATACTCAATCAAATCTAAAATATAAATAGTTTAAATTATAATATTACATAAAATATTAATATCATTTTAACATACTACAAATTTTGTTATACCATAGTCACAACAAAATTTTATTCTCCATATTGTACCAATAAAAAAAATTTAAATATGATACCAAAAAAGTAACTATTGTACTATATTTTCTGGCCAAATAATATAAATAGTTTAAATTATAAAATTATGTAAAAATAACACCATTTTGAAATACAAAAAGTTCTGGTATACTGAAGGTAAATAGTAATTCTATTCTTTATCATATGTACCATTATTGATGCAAAATTAGGAACTCCTTTAAATTTAGTATATATATATATATATATATATATATATATATAAAGTTATTATAATAAGATAATTTATATCACTTTATATATATATATATAAAGTTATTATTCAATAATAAATAATTTAGTATAACATAAATATATGTTTAACATAATATTTTACTTAATTAGTCAAAATTAATATTTGATCTCATTATTTATAATAAGATAGTTTGAAAGTGATATAAAATTAATATTTAGAACTTTTGACAATAATATAAAATTAATTAGAAAAATAAAAATAAAAATAAAGGTGAGATAATTAGGTTATCTAGTGAAAAAAAAGAAGAGAGAGAAAGTAAAATTAAATATGTAGGAGATAAATTATTAAGATTTAATAGCTCTGAAAAAAGACTTTCATAATGAAACGGATACACCTAAGCATACGGAGTAAATTTTGATAATCACATTCGGGGATAGTAGAATTACTAATTTACTTAAACTCTAGCTATTTTTAAATCAAAAAAACTATCTTAAAAATTAAATTACTAAATAATTTATTTTGAATTAAATTTAAATTTTTAGTTAAAAACATAAAAAAGTAAAAAAGTTAACTTTTAAGGTAGTTTCCAATCGGGACATTAGTATTTGATTAATTTTTTAGGGTTGATTAACTAGATAAAAAGTAATTTTTTTACTTTTTACTCAATTTTGATAATATTATCATTTTATATAGTTAATTTATAGTAATTATATATACTTAGCATTTATTAAGTCTAAATATTATTATCTTTCTAGATGTAGTGGAAATTTAAATAACGTGAGTTATATATTGATATTTGTAATTTAGTTTTCATATCTTTTTTTGTTTATTTTCTTACTAAACTATAAGAGAAGTCTTATTAACTTTTTAAAATGAAAAGGTCAAAAAGGCTTTATTATCAATTAGAACCTTAATCATTTTATTTAAAACAAAGACAGATCTATCTCTTTCTCACCCATGAATTGCAACTAGTTGCACTTCATTGCAATGTTACTAAGATGCGAATATCTATCCTCCCTAATATGAATAATTAAAATCATTAAACCATTTGAAACTAAGGTTCCATTTGTTATGACAAAAAATATTTTCTAATTTTTTTTATATTTTATAGTGTTTGATACGATAAAAATTAAAAACTTACGAAAAATATTTTTCAAATTAATAAAAAATAACTAGATTTTGGTGAAAAATATTGTTCACTTTTTTGTGATGAAAAATATTTTTTACTTTTACCATCGCACTATTATCACAACCGCTAACACTACGATTCTACCACTAGCACCACTAGTCTAGGATTTAAAGGGTCGGGAGTCTAGCGTTCGAGAGTCCAGGTTCTTCGGGCTCTAAGTTCTCGAGGCATTGGGAATTCAGGATCCCCAAGGTACGAAGTTCCCGGGTCCTAGGAGTTGAAGGGTCAATGGTCCCACGAGTCCCGCGTTCCCAAGCTTTAGGTCTACAGGGTCTAGGAGTTAAGAGTTCTAGGATCTCGTGGGTCTAGGCGTCTAAGGTTCTTGGATCCCAAACCCTCGAACCACTAGAATCTCGAGATTTTAGGATCTTGGACCCCTAGGATTCTGGATCTTCGAGACCCTGGGACTCCAGAATCTAGGGTCGCGGGAGTCTCAAGGTCCAAGGTTCCAAAGTCCAAGGGTCTCGAGGTATCAAGGTCTCTGGGGTTCAAGGTTCCTAAAGTCTAGGGTCGAAGATCCTGAGGATCTGAGGTCTCGAGGTCCTCAGATCCCAGAGTCTTAGTGATCCGGAATATAATTTGTAAATTTTGAAAATGTGATTTTATTTTTTCTTTTTCTTAATTTCTCATTTTTTATATTTTAATTTATTCATTAATTAATTATTCTTATTAATATCACTCTTTTAAAATTTACAAATTATACCCAATATATTTTTGTCTTTACTCTCGTTTCCTTCTTGTTTTTTAAGTTTTTTTTATTTATCTATTTTAATAAAATTAAAAAATAAAAACGAGACTCAGCATCCGTCCTGTACAATTGTCGTGCCTACCATTAGAGATTGGACCATGCGGTTCGAACCGCCCTATGGTTCGGGTGGATTGGATGGATCAAACCAAACGAGACTAGTGCGGTCCCCCGTCATGGGTATTCGGGTCTAGAGTGGGCCACAAAGGATAGGGACAGCGGTGTGTGACGTGTCTGGATCGTGTCCACACGTGGTGGTAGTAAGTAGCGGATTCCACGTTTGGTCTTGAAAAATAATTATTAAAATTAATGTCCACTATTGGCTCCTCTAGTTAAAAGAATTATTTTTATAAAATAATTAGTGTATTTAAATTATTTATATTTAAAATATTATAAATAAAATTTTTGGTATAGTATTTTTTGTTTGAAAAAGGTGTTGTTTTAGGCCTTGATTAGCAATTTTAATTTTTTGAATTTTTGGTTAAAAATATTAAAAAATTAAAATTAATCGTTTGGAAAAAAAAAAAAATTAAATAGTTAAATTAAAACACAAATTTATAAAATATTCTATTTAAATTTTTAATACTTTTAAAATATAATAATACTTCGTTTGACAAAAAAATAATAAAACTAAAAAATTAAATAGTCAAATTAAAACACAAATTCTTAAAATATTATATTCAAACTCCCACTATTTTAAAAATATAATAATACTTCTTGTTCATAACTTATTTACTGCTATTACCAACTATATATAATTGTTAACATCAAATACACAGAAAGGTAAAATTATTCACTTTAAATAAAAAGAAAAAAAATTAACTTTTTTTCCAAACAATCAATTTAAAAAATTTTAATTTAAAAACTAAGTTACCGAACAATCTATTTTAAACCGAATTTAATTTTTTAACTAAAAAATGCAAAACAAAAAAACAAAACAAAACAAAAAAGTTAACTTTTTAAGTTAGTTGCTAATGGAAGCCTTAGCTGAGAACATGAGAACCTAAAAATAAATAGTAAATTGCTTGATAAATAGTACATTATTTGATAAATTTTTATATTGTTTATTTTTATATTTATTAATTTTTTTTATTTTTTGATCAAAAATTTTTATTTTTTAATTTATTTTATCGTAACGATTCGAAAACATAAAAAAATAACCATATTTATAAAATACAAAAATAAGCAAAAGTTTCAAATTTTAACTTAAACAGACTCGTATTGTCCAGGGAGCTTTATTTTATTTTCAATTTCTTTTACTTAAAAAGCTAATATTGCTCATTTAATTAAAAAAGTAATAAAATTAAAAGTTAAAAAAAGTCAAATTAAAAGCACTAATCTTTTTTAAGTCATTTTATTCATAGTCTCATCACATTCAAAAAAGATAATAATACTTATACTTTATAATTTATTTATTACTAATAAATAAAAAATTCATTTGGTTAAAAAATTATTTCAAGTAACTGTACATAAAAAAAAATTATAATTTGATATTATGACTTCAAGCAAAAAGAATAAGACTCTGGCACAAAAAGAATAAGACTCTGGCACAAAAAGAATAAGACTCTGGAACTGTGTCAGGCAAACGAGGCCTATGTATAATCGGCAAATATCGACAATAAATATAGTAGGATAATATTATCGAATTAAAAGAAGAAAATAAAAAAAATAACTTTTTATCTAATTAACCTTTAAAAAAGGATTAAAAAAACTAGCACAAAAGTTAGTTTACCACGTGAAGTAATTTGGCCTTGTTTGGTAACTTAGCTTTTCTATGGACTAAATTTCACCCCAAAAAGATTTAATTTAAAAAATTCATTTGGTTAAAAAGTTATTTCAAGCTATGATGCATAATGAAAATATTGTGATTTAAGAGTTGATTTTTTTGTGACTTTAAGTAAAAAAAATAATAATAAAATTTTAGCATTTAAGCTGGAGTCAAACGAGGCATATGTGTAATCTTTATATATCAGCAATATATAGAAGGATAATATTATCTAATTTGAGTAAGAAAATTAAAAACTACTTTTTGCGCAGGCAACTCATTTTATTTCAAAAAACATGTTTAAAAGTTAATTTATCAAATGAAGTACTTTAATCTCTTTTGGGCTCCAATTTACATTCCATTTGGATTTGGGGTGTAAAACATATTTGTTTTCAAATTTGTTTGGGCCTGGCCCGTGCTAGTGTTGGCCTTCAAAATCATACAAAAGGAAGCAAAATAAAAATATAATTTTTGCCTCTTAATCAATTATTTTTTATTTTTTTTATAAAAATAAAAAATAAAAAATAAAAAAACATGCTTAACAAATATGCTTTTAAAAAAATTATTTTAAAATAAATAAGAGGTAGATAAAGGGAGCCATTAGTGAAAGCAAAATTATTCAAGAGTACAGCAGCTAAGCAGCTAGAGGTGAGAATGCTTATGGTGACTAAATTACAGTTGTCGAAGGTGGTTGAGTAAAAGTGGCTGTAGTAGTGAAGTTGGGATGCTCAAACATAAAAAAATTTGGTAAAAATAGTTAACAACCACATGATGTGTTTAATTAAGGTAAACGAAGTAGTAGAAATAATGGCTGTAAATGACAATAAATGATGGGCGATAATGGTGAATTTATTTTTTCTAATTTTTATCTCTAACTATTCACAATTTATATGAAATTTATTTTTTTTAAATAATGTTCAACTTGAACGAGATGCCATTTCCATTGCTCTCTTCAAACTCTACTTGTAAAAATTTCTTTATTAGAGAAAATCAAAATATGGTTCACATAATTATTTATAATTATTAATATTATTTAATAAGTAATAAATAAAGAATATATATATATATATATTATATTAAAAAAATATTTGTGAAAAGTCACACTTTTTGTGAATAGGTACAATTGATATTCTTTGATGAAAGGGTATCATTGCTTATAAATAAAAATGGATTCCTAACTTAACTTTTATTAAAAATGTTTGTATTTCATCAACGATTTTATCAAGATATGGTTATAAAGTTATAAGAATCACTCTAGTTAGTAATTGCAGATCATTTTCAACACTTGAATAATTATAATTAATGGTACAATATTTAGATTTCTATTGCTACGTAAATTATGTTAATTTTACTTATACTACCTGCATCATCATCGCGGTCGAAACAAACAATTCTTATTAAATTTCTTATAATCTCTTTTTGTTGATTGTGTTTGGATTGTATTTGGAATTTATTAAGATAAAACAAAATTTCATCAAATTCTAAGAAAGAAAAAGGGATAAAGTGGCGGATAAAGAAGAAAAGGAGTGAGTTGTTTTGATTAAATAAGTGTCAGATATGATGAGCTATCTATACTATATATTATTTATATATTATTACAAAATGTTAATGGTTATTTCAACTTGAAACTCTCAATGTTAACTTTTTCCATATTTGAATTTATAAAATTCAAAAATAAACATATAAATTAGTCATTGGTATCTTATTAATTACTGACTATATGATCAATAATATAGTAACGTTATTCAATTTCTTAATCAAATATATTTTATTAATATTATATATGGCAAGTAAACCAAATGTTAATTGCTTATAGATTGTATTTTTTTATTTTAAAATACTAATATATCAACATAATTTTAAAAATATTTGTAGTAAAAATAATAAATATTTTTAAATTTATATATCTTTATTTGCAATTGTATTAACATATTTTTCCAATTATATTCTATTAGCATTGCATATAGAAAATAAGTCAAATATTAACATTAATAAAAATATACTTATAAATTATATTTTTAATCAATAAGACAATATTTCAAATACTATTATATCAACATAATTTAAAGAATATTTGTACTAAAATTAGTAAATATATTAGAATTTATATCTCCTTATTTGCAACTCTATCTATGTATTCGCAATTCATTTGCATAGAAAACGAAATTGATTATCAATTTTTTTATAATCTTTTTATTATTGTTGGCATATAATAATAAAATATAGGATATTTTATCTTTTTTAACATGTCGTGTGATTTTTATTAAATACATTTTATTAAAATTACCATAAACTATGTCATGTCTAGATTTTAGAATTATGTAGTTTTTTAGTGGATTAAGTTGACATATCTTCTATATCAAAAAAAAAATAATAATTTACAAATTAAGAATTAGTTAGTAAAATAAACCAATCTAAAATTAAATTTATATAAATTTTGAATGTTTGACCATCATATGAATTTATCTAATAATACGATAAATTAATAGCTAAAAGTGAATAAATTTCATTTTAAGTTTAGCTAATTATGAAAAATAATTAAGAAGATTAAGCTAATTATGAAAAATAGTAATAATATTTTTAAAGTGGATATTCTTTTACTGTGTTGTGACGATATATGAAGTAAAAAGAAAATAATCTTGAAATTGTCCAATTTTTTTTAATAGTTTTATTATATAAATTAAATAAAAATAATAATTTTGGCATATTATCTTGGACTCAAATTATGTTCTTGACAATTTTTAAAAGAAAATAATTGGATTTTATTAATATATAAATAAGAATAATTTCCACAATAATTATAAAATTTCATTTGAACCTGTTTATTTAGTTTGGAAGTCAAGAAATAAAAGAGAACATTTAAACACTAATTCGTTAAACTTTTTTGTCAAATTAAAGAAAAATAATAATATAAATAAAATTTTTATAACCGTTAGAATAAAAAGTGAAGTCAAATAAGACAAACGATTGCTTGAAAGAATATAAATATAAAGAGGAGGCTACATTCAATCGGCCTAGTTAGAAATCAAATTTAGCGCAATTCTCGATACAATTGGACATATTCATCCTAACACGCCCACAAATTTATCATCAGGTCCTGAACAAATTTCAGAACGAAACACCCACAAATTGCTTAAGAAAATAAAATAGGATATTGTGCATAAATGTACATAGAAAGAAAAATTGCTATGAAATTTAGCTTAGAATCAATCTTAAACGATTTTCAAGCCTTGAAATAGTGCAAAATTCTACTTTAGAAGATAATGAAGTTGAAAGGTAAAAGTATACTTATTGCGTTAATGAATGTTGTTTATTTTCATAGAAACATTGTCACTATATTTTACGGTTAAAAATATTATTATTTTTTCAATTAAAAGAAATTTATTTTTTCTAATTGGTTTCTCGAGTTTAGATTTTGATTCCATTAGGAGATGGCAATCAATAGGAGAAGGTGGTAAGTATATAGGTGTTGGTCGATGTCCGATAAATGAGGAGATGTGTTGAGAATCAAGAGTACGAATGGCAAAAGGGAGGGACATGACAGACGAGGGCAAAGATGAGATTTCTCATTTTTATTTTTTATTTGATCAGAGAGGAAATGAGAAAAAAAATATATTAAAAAAATAGCCGGGCAGAGAAGGGGCAAGAGTATATTAGGGATTGCTTATAAACTTTAAGATAATGATACTAATAAGAGTTGTAGATAATATAACAAATAAAAAATAATAATTGGTGAATTATTTTTTTTTTGTTGATATTTTTAAAACTAACAATATAAAATGTAAGAAATAGAGATGAAAAATGAGATATAAACAAAACCTTTTTATATTCGAGTCTTGTCATATTTTTGTAAAAATGAATTTTATACATATATTTATTTTATGCAATTAGATGTGGGATGGGAAGAAACATGGAAAAAGAAATAAATACAATTTTGTTGGAATTTGAGTCATCAATCTCCAAATGCAAACAGAAGTAAAAATATTATGCATCCACTAATGACATAATTACGTAAGGATTTACATGGTTTGACATAATTTATCTACGTCTATGGGTGCGAGAGATAATCTATTATTACCAAATAGTATACAATTTCGAGATAAAAAATACTCCAAAATTCGACACCCACAACCCGAGTCCTGAAATTAATTCAATTTTTTCGCTCAAATATTACTCTCGTGCTCTTGATATTTTTCCATTTCTTCCTATATCTCTACCCCATTTAATTCAACTCTCTACACAATAATTAGAGTTATGAAGTCTTATTTATAAGAAATCCTAAAATCATAACTATATATAATTACAAAGTGTTATATATATTAGATTTCTTATGAATTCATGACTCCAGTTTAATCTAAATATATATAAATAAAATATTAATTATATAAATTTATAAAATACAAAATATACACTCAATACATTTTTTTGGGGAGAGTGTGTGCGGAGAATTGGCATCTCAAAATTCTGGAGATATATACTAATTGGTAATGTGCGTTGAAAAAAGAAAATAGTAAAAAAGGTTATGGCTCATCATATTTGAAAGAGTCATTAGGGGCTGCCATGGCGTTTGCTTTCTCCCAAAGATTATATATGATTGGTCAATTAATTTTGTTGATCTTTGTTTATTCCATGGGTGGAAAATTATTGGGTTTTGTTTGGGATATTTAAAAAATTTTGATTTTAAGATATTTAGTATTTTAGAAAAATAAAAGGCATAAAAAAAGTTAGCGTACAATTTGGGATAATTTTTTATAGTAATTTTTTACTATTTATTAAAATATTTAATATTTTTTTATTTTTAAATTGTAGTGTTTGGATTATTAAGACGACATTTTTTTGTTTTTGTAAGGAGGATTGGCTTTATTCATTGAGTGTGTTATGAGAATTTTAGTTCAAAATAAGTAGGGTGTTTAGGATGCATATAAGTTTTTTTTTTTTTGAATTAAATAAATAAAAAAATAGTTAATTTTCTTGGGAACCAAATAATATGGCTTAAAAGTTGATTTTTTTGCAAAAAAATTTATCTTTTTTGTGAAACCAAATGGGGGCTTTACTTTTGGAGTATTACGTGACATCGTGTATGTAATATTTTTGATAAATAAAAAATTTCGATGTACCGATGCACGTTAAGTAAGTACTTTTTGTTTTTTATGTATTTATTCAATAAAAGTGAATCATTATTATTTTATTCAAAATATTTTTTATTATATAATTAAATAAAAGCCTAGTGGTGTTTAGCAAAATTATTACTAATAGTTTATAGATTGTAACTTATAGTAAATGTTGTAAGTATTTAGTAAAATTTGTAATTTATAATTAAAATAGATGAAAAAATAATTATAAATTACAATAAAAATTATAAATATTTAAAAAAAATTATAATTTATAAATAAAATTAATAATAAAAAATTAAAAACTGCTAAGAGAGCGTTGCCAAACACTCTAATCATATAAATACTAACAAATATTCTTCAGGATAAGAAAATATAACAGTCGGAGCATAAAATAATTACACGTGGAACATAATTGGCCGTCCACGTGTAAATATTAGGTGATCAAACTTTAAACGCGTCGAATTGGAATTGTTGGAAAATTCACAATTGATAAATGACGTGTACTTCAAACTTTGGTCAAAGCACAAGGGAGCAGTGTATAATAACATTAGTTGACTAGGGGCATAAATGCACAATCCCAATTTCCTTTCTCACCATATGAGTTATTTAAGTGATTTGAAAATGACATGTCACACTTATATGGTGTTTATAATTAATGAATGAACATTATGTATTTGTATTCAACAAGGGTCTATGATTATTACGGGTTAGTATCATCTTACATTGAAGATGTATATAATATGTATGTATTAATTGAATACACCATGCATATTGATATGGTATTTTCTGCTCATGGAATAAATTTTTTTTTTCTATAGACTCGGGCCATGTTATGGCAAAAAAACAAAAATAAGTAACGAGAAAGAATGCAATCCTATACAGAAGACGAGATTTTACGTAATTCACCTAAAACGAAAAGTACGTCCATAGAGTTACAATTACTTTCACAATGAGATGAGACTGTACAACATTGTAGGAGTTAGGAAACTCTAATAGAAGAAACATATATAAAAAATTACAATCAGATAAAAACCCACAAATGAATAAAAAAAAAAATCTCTCGAGTCCACTGCCTCTGAACACAGCACTCTGATTCGGGCATTACAGCCCTTACCTCTGCTCTATAAATTGAGCCTCACCAAAAACTTATTTTATACCATGATGCCTCTAAAATAAGTCGAGTCATGAATTGAATTCTCTAATAAATAATTCTATAGGCTTTCACTATCTCATTTCACTTTTATTTGGTATTAGATAATTTTATATATACAAAACTAAATATTAAGTAGTTTGATTTAATCTAATCCAAACATTAATTCATAATAAGATAAAAATTAATCTAATCTAATCTTAAAAATATGTAAAACCATTTTTATTATTATTTTTTTGTTGGTGGACCTTATTTCTTTATTTATCAAATTAATTACTTGGAAATTCTTCATAATTAGTTTTTTTTATCCTGATGGAAAATAATTTGGTAATTAAATTACATGAAAAGATTTCATAATTACCACCACAATTAAAAACTATATTACCTTTTCTTTTAGAAAATGCCTATAAATAAATAGCTAGTAAAAAAATCTAATATGCAAAAATTGAAAGGGAAAACAAAAAGAAACAAAAGTGAATGTGTGTTCTCTTTCCATCCAAATTAAGGGTAATACCAAATGACATAGGGGTTTAATTTTAATCAATACCACTATATATTTTCTTGGGAAACATACTGGCAAAAACAAAAAAAGAAAGGAAAAAAAAAGAAAAAAAAATCCCATTTTACTCACCTTCCACGTAACACGACTCAATTTGGGGGTAAATTTTTAGTTTATAAATTTTAAAATTTTTGATTTTCTAATTAATTTTTTGGGTACTTTTTTGAGTCATTATTGAGATGAATTGAAAATGTAAGAATTTTCATTAAAAAAGAAAAAAATCACTAAAAATTAAAATAAATAATATAAAATTTAACTTATTATTTTATTTTAACTTATTTTTGTCTTTTTTAATTTTTTAAAATTTTGAAAAAAATATACTTATTTTTCTAGCTCATATCGATGAGAAAAATCTAGTTTAACTACATAATTTTAAAAATAAAATAAAATAAAATAAATAATTAAACAATTATTTCAAATAATAATTGTGAACAGGAGGATTATTTCAAATAATAATTGTATTAAAATCGAAAGGCCCTTTCTCTATGCATAGAAAATCATCAACTTATACCAACAAGTACACCACCATATGTTTATCTCCTCTCCTCTGTATATGACTGTACATATATACCGAGAAAGTAATATGTAATGGAAAAGAAAAGAAAAGAAAAGAAAAGAAAGGAAAAGAAAAGAAAAGAAAGGAAAAGTGTGTGGATGAATCTATAATATGATGTGGTGAACAGACATGAATGAACGTAATTACATTAGTAACTTTCTAGGGTTTGAAGTTGAAGGAGTGATCTTGATGACAAGTCCAGGAAAAACATCATCCGGGTCTTGGATATGCGGGTTCTGATAGAGGATAAACGGGTCGTCGCACTTGGCGCTGATGGTGTGGAGGCTCTCGCCTTCTCCGACGACGTAGATCTCATCGCAAGGCCGGTTCAGCAGCTGGTTTCGTCTCACCCCTCCTGCTGTTCCTACCTCTTCATCATCTTCAAAAGAACTGAACTCTCCTCTAACAGAAACAGAGCTCGATAAGATTAGGGTTACTGCAACTATGGCGCAGTACCACCACGAGGCTATGGATTTTTTCATGGAATCGGGTGTCAGAGAGAGAGAAATGGTCTTTTGATCATTTTGAGCGATTATGGTGGGTGTATTATATGTAAGCACCCATTGGCTATTTTGAAGGACAAGAGAGAGAGAGAGAGAGAGAGAGAGAGAGAGAGATTGGGGTCATGGTGCGTGGATGACCTTGACCGTAGTTGTTGAGGTGAAGTTTGGTTTCAACGATAAGGCGGCGTGTTAATTTGGCTTATAAAAATCTGGAAGTCTTTGATAAAACTAATGAAACTCGGTTATGCGCAAACAAGCTGCTAACTCACTTTGATGGATTAATTTGTATTAATTTGTACGATTTATATAAGTAAACACGTTGAATTAGATGAATTAAGTTAAAAAATAAAAAATAAAAAAATAAATAAATTACTTACAATTTTAATTTGCTGATTTGCGCAGTTTATGTCAATGGGTAGGTTGGGATCAGTGATGAATAATGACGGGTGAATAATAAAATGAGTTGGTTTGGGGGTTATAATTTTTTAATTCCTCATCAATTCAACTCAATCTAATTATTGTAACAAATATTAATCTTATATATATATATATAATTTATAAGAAATAAATTATAGTATTTATAGTTTTAATTATTACTTTATATATTGTGAATATTTTTTTTCAATATAAATGTTATTATTAGAGATATTTAATTATGTTGTTATTATTATTATTATTAAATTATTATTGTTATTTTTGGTTGACTTTTTTTTGACATCTTAAATATGACTTCTTAAAATACAATATATAAAATTTTTATTTTTTAAAATCTAATTTTTAAAAAATAACTCAAAATTTTAAAAAAATTTCAGCCTGCTAAGCCACCTAAGTCACATGTTGTAACTGCCAAAAAAAACTTTACCTTAGTTTTAATTATTAGTGAGTTGACAATGAATTAAAAAATTAATCACCTATTAAAATAGATTTGTTAAAAAAAATTTCTTCACGGGTCAAACCCAACACATGCCTGACATGAAATACCTTCCTCCAAATTACCAATAAATAAGAAATTCAATCACAAAAAATCCTTATAACATAGAAATTCAATTATAAAAATTCGATCTTAATCATTTATTTATATTCGACTCCACCATTTTATGAATTTCAGTATAAATAGATTACAAGAATTTAATTTTTACCACTGGTTTGTACTTAAAGTATGTGCATGGATGACCAGTAATATTGTATACACATATTCCAATCACATATCAATAACAAAAATTAGATCTTAGCCGTTCATTTGCACAGGAATTCACGAGCTAAGATCAAATCTGCGATTTTTGTTATTGAAATTCTATGTCAAAGTATTTTTCTTACTAATTTCATCTAAGAGAAAGACAGAAGAAAAAATAATTTTCACCGTGTGTGTCGCTCAATATATATCTACGTGCACGGTGATTTTTTTTGTTTAGAAAAACAAAGAAATATTATTAACTCTAGAACAGCAACACTCACTCTTAAAAGAAATTATTATTATTATTATTATTATTATTATTATTATTTGTGGGATACATGACATTTCTTTATTTACTTCAAAGTTAGGAGAAATTACACTTGAGAAATAAGGCAAAAAATTCATGTCCACAAAATGAAATTAATGAAAAAGACGTGACAACTCAATAATAAAGATGACAGGTGTTGTGAGTAATTATTTTTATATTAATTGTAAAAGAACTTTCTATCTCATATATATATATATATACTATGCACGAAATTTTAATTACATAAAATAGTATAATATAATTTTAGAATTTCTTTTGTTTATTTAGAAATTATCACACTTAAATTTGTATAAAGAACTACATAGAAAATGTAGGTGAAATAATTATTCTAAACAAAAAACTAAAAGAATTACAAACTAACACTCATCTTTAAAAAAGTAATTTTAATTTTAAAGATTAATTAATTGGATATATTAATCAATTGAATTTTTAAAAATGTTTTTCAGTTTATGAATAGAAAAAGTAATGGGATGAGTTAGCTAATAAGATATTCTTAAAATTTATTGGATGAGTGCATATAATATAGATTTTTCCTTTCAACAGATGTTATCCTAAGGACCTATCACATGAATAAAAATAAAATATCACCTTCATTTTTTATATTAGAAATTGAATTCATTTTTATATTAGAAATTGAATTCTTTAAATCACTTGACATCGTTAGGAGTGCTCAAAAAATAATAAAATTGTTAAATTAGGCCGGACGGATCTAAAGTGAATAGTATGTTTTATTTTTTTTTTAGTAAATAGATTAGTTCTGATTCTAAATAGTTAATTAAGAATATTACATTATGGTTCAATTCACGAATTAAGTTTAAAAAATTATTGGAATTGAACTGATATGCTACGTATTTTTATTTTATTCATATTATATTATGTATTATATATAAAAAAACTTAAAAATACAATTTATTTTATTTTACATCTTTACTTTGTTTTTATTTCTTCTCCTTTATTATTTAATTTTTTTTATGTTTTTTCATAATATCGTAATATTATATAATCAATAAACAATTAATAATAGATAAAAATTAAAATAATGTTCATAATTTATAGATACGGGGCTCTTTTTGTAATAATATAAAACGAGTGATAAAATAAAATATAAAGTAAAATAATATATATAAATAAAAATTTAATAGAAAAAAATAACCAAATAAATATGTAAAATTTTTAATATAAAATAAGTAACAAAAACTAACACTTGAGATTGCGATCCTAAATCAAAACCGAACCGTAGGTTATTTATTTGTTTTGTTCGGTTTATAATATGTACATATAATTTGATTTTGATTCTTAGGGCCCGATTCACAAATAACTTAAAAGTTAGTATTTTTGTTTTTTTGCGTTTTTAGCTAAAAAGCTAAATTAAAGTTTGTGTTTGACCTAATTTTTTAAAGAAAAAATTATTGGAACACTCCCTGCACTATATTCGTGTATCGCTTAACTCCCTGAATTAAGACCTTTACAAAGTGGCCCCTTAAGAGGTGTTTTTGTAATTTTAATTAATAGTTATGGAATAAAGTGATATAAACAAATAGTTAAAGGGCTACTTTGTACGAATTTATAATTCAAGGGGGTTAAGTAATGCACGGATATAGTGTAGGGGGTGTTCCTGTAATTTTATTTTTTTTTAATAAATTTTGACTTTTTTATAAAAAAAAAGTTAAATGTGAAAAGATTTTTAAAAGCCAACTGATTATAAATGAAGTCAAACTAATAGATTGTTTGGTAATTTAACTTTTAACCTAACTTTTTAAAAATTAGTTGTTCGGATAAAAAGTTATCTTTTTTTGTTTTTTACTTATAGTGGATAATTTTATCATTCTATATATTTGATATTAATAATTACATATAGTTTGCAATAGTAGTAAATAACTTATAAATAAGAGGTATTATTGTATTTTAAAAGTGGTAGTAATTTGAATAGAATATTCTGAGAGTTTGTATTTTGTATTTTAATTTAAAATTTTAATTTTTTAACTTTTTAAGTTTTTTAACCTTAACTTTCTAGCATTTTTAGCTACAAAACCAAAATTACCAATTAAGACCTTAAATTTTTAGAATTGTTTAAAATAATTTATTTCTCAATTTAATTTAAAATTAAATTAAATCGAACAACGAACACCCCTCCACGTGGCCCCACACTCCACCTATAGAAAAATTTATAACTAGCTACTTTGGAGCCAAATAAACCACCACCTTTGAGAGTTGACATTAAGATAAGGGGAGGTTGACACGGATGGACACTGGGAATGGGTCTCTCTCGCGTGCTATAGAATGGTCCTGGTAGGAGATGCTGACCCGGTCCATCTCATTTTTCCATATTTTTTATTAATTCGCTATTTTACTTATTTTTATTTTATTTATTTTTTTTTATTATTTTTTAAAATTTTTATACCTTTTGAACTTTTTTTTTTTATTGAGAAGAGTTAAAAGAACAAATCCTTTTAATGAAAATAGTACAAAAGTTTTAAAAAGACAAAAAAAAATTAATTCAATATTTTTATTTTATTTTTCTCATTAATAAATATTTTTCATCTTTTGGATATAAAATATTATCTTTTAAATTTTTCTCACACGATCTGAAAAAATAAATAAAATAAAAAAGAAAAAAGAAAAAAAAAACTAATAATAAATTTTTTTTATTCCAAACTAGGCTCAAGCTCTTTTTCTCTTGTTATAAACATCAATAATAAAAAGTAAGAAAACGTAAACTATATTACATTTTAAAAAAGTTTTAATATGATATTTGTTTTATTTGGTTTTTTTTTTTTTTTGGTTTTCTATCTCATCAACTAACTCTCTTTTTTTCTTTTTATGTAAAATTTAAATTTACTCTCACTTCATTTTAAATCTATTTTTTTTAAATTTTGAACTCAACCTCTCTTTATTCTCCTATTAAAAATAAATTATTTAATAAATTAACAAAATTGCTATCTACAAGGAAAAATTGCTTCCTTGCTAGCCCCATCACTACTTTCCAAATTTTTATAACAGCCAAAGATGTTAGGGGCATAGGTGTGAATCATAAATTCAAATATAATTTTCTTTTTATTATTTTTTAAAAATAGGATAGATTCTACACACAATTATGAAACTTACTTTTATGTAATTGGAGTGTGTTTAAATTTATGACCGAAATTATGCGTGTACTAAAATTTATAAAATAATTAATTTTATAGAAGAGTCTTAGGTCTCAATTGGTAATTTATTTAAAGATTATTTTTTGTGATTTTAGTTATAAAAAAAATTTAATTTAATTTAAAATAGATTATTTGGTAATTTAATTTTTAAGTTAGTTTTTTTAAAATTAATTATTTAGATAAAAAGCTAACTTTTTTATTTTTTGTTCAAATTGTGTAATTTTATTTTTTTATATGTTTGATATTAAAAATTATACGTAATTAATAATTTGTAGTTGTAATAAATAAGTTATAAATAAAATATATTATTATTTTTTAAAAATAATTAGAATTTAAATAGAATATTATAAGAATTAGTGTTTGATTGAATGTTTTGACATTTTTTTTATAATTTTTTTACCAAACCGAATCATATTAGCTTTTTGTATTTTTAGCCTGTGTTTGGGTTAGCTTATTGTACAAGTTTTTGGCTTAAAAATAATAAAAAAAACTTACTGATTTGATTTATTAAGTTTTTAAAAAAAAAAATTTTTCACTTTTTTTATATGATTTGACATCTATTTTTTTACTAAAAAATCAAAAAGTCTAAAAACTACTTTAAAAAAATTAGTCCAAACACATGCTTAGTCAAAAGATAAAAAAGTCAGAGTAGCCAAACGTACCCTTAGGTGCACGAGTTTTGTTGAGTTTCATAGAGTTCCAATGGCAGGCGAAATCAAATTTCAAATAAGTATTGGTGAGCCCGGAAGTGTAACCCGTGACACATGGCCATCCTTCTGGTTCATTAATCTTCTCCATTACAATATACTTCCATGAACCCGTCGATTTGATTCCACATGAAACTCGCGATACCCTTTTCTCGGCCCTTCTACACCTTCTCATGCACCCCTCAAACACATCTAGTCTCCCAAAACTTAATCTCCAATGTCGCCACTAAGGAGCTCCATGCGCACCTCATCAGAACCCAACTCCACACCGACCCATCTTCAATGTCAGACGTTATCCGATCCTACGCTCTCTCTCCACCCACCCTGCCCGAAGCCCGTCTCGCTTTCGACAGAGTCGAGCGACCCACTTTGTTAATTTGGAACCATATGATCCGTGGTTTATCGCAGAGTGAGCGACCTGTTGAAGCAATTGACATGTTCGATCGAATGCGAGGCCAAGGATTAGCCGGAAACAATCTCACCTTCATTTTCATTCTCAAGGCTTGCGCTCGAGTTTCAGATATTGTGCGTGGACGGAGGGTTCATGTTCATTCCCTGAAACTTGGGTTTGAATCGTACCTTTATGTTTGTAATGCTTTGATTCATATGTATGCTTCGTGTGGCGATTTGGGTTTTGCACGGAAGTTGTTTGATGAAATGGGGGACAGAGATTTAGTTTCTTGGAACTCGTTGATTTGTGGGTATAGTCAGGCGAACAGGTTTGAGGAGGTTTTGGGTCTATTTGATGCAATGCGGGAGGAAAATGTGACGGCTGACGCTGTGACGATGGTGAAGGTGATATTAGCTTGTAGTCATTTAGGAAATAGGGAAAAGACAGACTCTATTGTTAAGTATATTGCTGATAATCATGTTGAGATTGATGTTTTCCTAGGCAACTCTTTGATAGATATGTATGGACGGCGTGGTTTGGTGGGACTGGCACGTGAAGTTTTTGATCTGATGGCGGAGAAAAACGTAGTTTCTTGGAATGCCATGATCATGGGGTATGCAAAATCAAGGGATTTAGTTGCAGCGAGGAAGCTTTTTGATGATATGCCGAAAAGAGACGTGATTTCTTGGACTTCCATGATCACGGGTTACTCTCAAGCAACCCAATATT
Organism: Heliamphora exappendiculata; assembly: GCA_034768845.1. Classification (NCBI taxonomy): domain Eukaryota; kingdom Viridiplantae; phylum Streptophyta; class Magnoliopsida; order Ericales; family Sarraceniaceae; genus Heliamphora; species Heliamphora exappendiculata. The sequence goes on along the minus strand of JAOTRH010000025.1, from coordinate 17,398,590 downwards.
CTGAAGCACTGAGCCTTTTTGGGGAAATGATGGAAGCTAAGGTTAAACCAGATGAAATTACAGTTGCAAGCGTGCTTTCGGCTTGTGCTCATTTAGGCACACTTTATATGGGTAAGACAATCCATGACTATATTCACGAGCATAATATAAAAGCTGATGTTTATGTAGGGAACTCTTTGATTGATATGTACTGCAAATGTGGGTTGGTTGAGAAGGCACTGGAAGTGTTTCAGGAGATGAAAGAGAAGGACTCTGTGTCGTGGACTTCAGTCATCTCAGGCCTTGCTGTCAATGGCAATGCTGAGTATGCACTTGAGCTGTTTTCTCGAATGCTGAAGGGAGGTGTTCTACCCACTCATGGAAGTTTTGTTGGGGTATTACTTGCTTGCACACATGCTGGTTTGGTAGACAAAGGATTGGAATTTTTTGAAAGCATGGAAATAGATCATGGGCTAGTGCCGGAAATGAAACATTATGGTTGTGTGGTCGATCTTTTGAGCCGTTCTGGTAATCTGGATGGGGCATATGAATTTATTAAGCAAATGCCTGTAGTTCCAGATGTTGTATTGTGGAGGATGTTGTTGGGTGCTTGTAAGCTTCATGGGAATGTGGTCCTAGCTGAGATTGCCAAGAACAAGCTTATTAAATTGGATCCTTGTAACAGTGGGAATTATGTTCTTTCATCAAACACGTATGCTGGAGTGGATAGATGGGATGATGCTATAAAAATGAGAGAATTAATGGAGGAGGGTGATGTAAAGAAACCATCGGGTTGGAGTTCCATAGAACTAAATGGTGTAACATCAAATTATTCTCAAGGACACTATCTTCCCCAATTTTCCAGCAGAAATGAATGGAACATAGCACCCATATCCTAGGATTTCCGCTTTACAGATATATATGGTAAGTTTGAGCATATATTAACAATAGGCCTTCACAATTACATTAATCTAGGGCCTCATATCGACCTAGTTGGTATTGGTGGCAAGATGATTCTACTTGGTGCTTTGTGCAAGATCCAAATGTCCTATGGCATACCTGCTTGTTATTGGCAGTGGAATGGCTGGGGTTTTTTGATGCATGTCCTTTGGGAGAATAAATTACAATGGTAATCCTCATCCCAGCTTGAATGCGGCGGCACGGTGCATGGTTGGAGCTTTAATTATGATGTGAAACATTTTGATTAAGTTCCAACATGGAAGTGAGGAATGAAGAGCTGATGAAGCATCTTAATGAGCTTTGTTTGCTGGTATATCTTTAGACAGTCACCGAAGTCTTCGCATGCGGTAATAGATTGAAAACCCTTGGAAAGCTTTGACGGTAGGCTTATTTTTATTGGCGATAAAACCTGGGCTGAACCATTAGAGCTTTGTCCAGAAAGCCAAGGTAGATTCTACAATTCAACAAACCATTCCAAGGTTCAAACTGCATTCTATCTTGTGTGGCCCTGTTTTGGTTTGGCCATCTCAAATCTTATGTTTGATAATCTATCTATTGATCAGATATAGCAATTCTTCATGGCAACAACCGATACTGACGAGGAAGTTCAAGGCAAAGAACTACTGGGAGGTGGTTCTATTTGCGTAAAGGAATTTTGATCATGAAAGGCGCAGATTGAGAAAAAGAAGATTGCAATAGGCGAAGAAGATCACAAAGTGAAGGAGGTGCGATCTTGACTTGTCTTAATTAAGGATTAGTCAACACTTACAAAAATGATAACTAATTAGATTACATTTTCATTATGATCTCACCTTCGTTACAGAATTTATTTATTTACTTATGTTTCGTTTCAACATTTGCATATATCGGTTTCCCCCAACTATCAATGTGTATGGATTTATTTCTAATAGCAAATCCTCAAGTCACCCAGCTCACACCTCTGCGATTCACCATTTGCACAACACTTACAGATTGAACATGACCTTGATGGCATTACCACCCTGAGCACTTGTTTCAAAAGCTTCCTCAACCTGCTCTTGATTAAACTTGAACCTGTGAGTTATGAGGGGCTTCACATCAATCTTACCAGATCTCAGAAACTCAATGCAAAGCGGCCATGTGTTCCTATACCGGAATATCCCAATTATATCAACCTCCCTACATCCAAAGGACAAAAAACCAGAAAGCAGTGATTATTTGTGCTACAAAGTCGAAGTCTTGGTGGAATCTGTACATCCAAAACCTTGTAAATAGAACATAGAGACAGTATATCTAGTACCTTGCAGCAGCCGGTGTAAAAGGGATTGTCATCTCACTCTGGCCCAATCCCACAAGGCAAACTTTGCCTCCAGCACGAGTTGCATTCAAAGCCGTCGACATGGTTTTGCTAAAGCCAACACAATCAAAACTCACATCCACATCGGCGCCCATAGTATTCTGTATCTGTACCACTTCCTCACCCACATCCTGTAATACTGAAACCTGATAAATTTTCGTAGTGTGGATGGACTTTTCATCCCTTGGTCATTTTAATTTTCTCTAGTTAGTGAGATTAAAGTTTAGACTCGCAAAAACCTGCATAACAGGAATATATGCCAACAGGGAAGGAGAAGGAAATTGGTATTGAATAGACAGGGATATAGACAGGGACCTGAATGTTTGTCGAAACTTGAATGATCTCATCAGCACCGAGGCCTTTCGCAAACGATAACCGGTGACCATCTATGTCGACGATGATGATCTTTGGAGCTCCGAAAGCTCGAGCTGCGAGCATCGTTACTAGGCCAATTGGCCCTGCTCCCATGATCAACACTTTCGTACCTGGACTGATCTTAGCACGGCAACAAGCATGTATGCCCACACTTAGGGGCTCGCACATTGCCCCTTCTTCCAAGCTCACGTTGTCGGGTAGCTTAAAACACAGATTTTCAGGATGAACCACCTGGTTCAAGAAGAAAATACGATTATCATTACTGTAATTGCATTAACACACGCTGTTCTTCATTTTGTACTTAGCAACATATCTACCAATCTTCAGTTTCATTAGAAATGGTTGTACAGTCATCTTCCTCTTGGTTATGACTGTTACAAAGATACTTACTTTTAACCAAAAAACACAAGAGCTATGGTTTTAGTACCAGATTGGCCAGAGCACCATTAGTTGGAGGAGAGCCAAAAAACTTCATTTCGCGGCACAAATTGTAACGACCATCCTTGCAAAGCTGACATTGCTGGCAACTAATACCGGGCTCCAGTGCTACACGGTCACCCACCTGCACCGACTTCACTTTGCCACCAACTTCTTCTACGAAACCAGCACACTCGTGCCCGATTACCATAGGCTTCTTAACAATAAAATTTGCGCATCTCATGTGCTGCGAATATAAATTGCATGGAAAGAAATACTTCAGTGCAGTAAGCAAGATCTCTTTCTGCATTGAAGTTGTTTTTTAGGCTAGCGGTCAAGAAAACAAAAAGGGGAAGATTCAAAAAAAAATAAAAAACCTTGAACTATTATTGACTTAAACAGTTCAATTTCATTAATTAACACCCTCGTATCAAATGGTGTAAAAAAATCGACCAAATTAGTTGTGGGTCAAAATATAAGTTTAGTCTTCAATTGTCAATTGTCATGTTAAGTAATTGTCACGTCAGATAAATTTTTTTTTTTTAATGATGTTTGAGTTAGAATATTAATTGGGTTTATTTTTTTAATGATGTTTGAGTTAGAGTATTAATTGGTTGAAATCGAATTATATAAGTAGCCCATTGATAGAATTAGACTTCAAATATCTAGTAATCATTGAGTTAATATTTTAGTGATTTTTTACAATTAGATAAATTGTTGAAGCAAGATACAATTCAAGACTATATGTGTCGTATATGAATCACCTTGAAGTGATGAACATCACTCCCGCAGATGCCAACAGCTTTCATTCTGACTTTAACATCACGAGGACCTAAAATTACAAGTTGGGAGAAATAATGAATCTTGTTATCTAACATCTTTCCAGATTCCAATTTAAGAGCTGGCAAGATACCAATCATTAACCTACATATTTACATCAAAATTTAAAAGCCTCTTTATGGCAGGGACTTTTCTTCTTAAACATATCTGGCTTCTCTAAAGGTCTATTAAAGATTTAATCTTGTTAAAACAATGAACAATCAGCTAATTTCGCCAGTGGAGTGCTCAAAATTTTCTCTTATACAATCGGTTCTAAGTTCAAAAAAAGAGGGTTGTAATTAAGTAGTTGACATTCAATACCGTAGTACGTTAAAAATTTGTCAGATCTCTATGAACATTAAATAGCTAACCACAATTGATTAGACAAAAATTTAGTTTGATTTAATATGATTTGATTAACGAACAATCAGCTCAAAATTAAGGAAGCTTGTATCTGTGTATTGACCCCTCAAATTGGGTACTGGGTTAAGTGCACAATTTTAAGTAAAGAAGCAAAGAAAGAGTGGAAGTGAAAAACAAACAAATTGTAAATTACCAAGAGGAGGGAGATTGTAAGGTTGAATTCTAAGGGTTTTGACACCCACAAGCCAAGCTGCCATATTGTTCTCTTCTTCTTCTTCTTCTTCTTCTTCCCCTCTGTCCTTGCCTTTCCGACCACCATGTGGCATCCCTCCTCTTCCCATTATCTCTCTCTCTCTCTCTCTCTCTCTCCCTCAAACTGATAGGATTACTTACTATAATCTTCTACCAATCCAGCGTGTTCCAAAATCCATTCAACGTCAAGAAACAGAGTCCCCTAAACAACCAATAGTTATCTTTGATTCTTAGCCTTCTCGTACTGTTTTGTCTCGTTCCAGACCAATTATTAAGTGTTTCAAGGATAAGGGTGGAGGTGAAATTAGTAGCTTATAAATTATAATTTGTAATAAAAGTTGTGAATATTTAGTAAAAATTATAATTTGTAACTGAAATAGAAAAAAATAATTATAAACTGTAGCAAAAGTTATTTGTGTTTGAAAAAATTTATAACTTATAACTAAAAATATTAACAAAAAATTTAAAAATTATTAACAGTAATTTTGATAAATACCCCACTTTTTAAGTGGTGCCACAAGCTTATTAAAATTAGTAATTTATACGGACATGGTGGATTCATTCTTTTAAGGCTAGAGTGGCAATTCGTTTAAAATTTTGTTTTTTGTTTTTGTTTTTATTTTTGTTTTTTATTTTTAGTTAAAAAGTTAAATTTGATTTAAAGTAAATTATTTGATAAATTAGCTTTTTAAGTGTTTTTTTTTGAAATTGGTTGTTTGCATAAAAAGTTAATTTTTTTTAGTTTTTGTTCAAATAGAATAATTCTATACTTTTATATAATTGAAAATAATAAATTTATGTAGTTGGTAGTGGTATGAGATAAGTTATAAGTAAGAGATATTATTATCTTTTTAAAGTGTTAGGAATTTAAATAAAATATTTTAAAAATTAGTATTTTAATTTAATTTTTTTTTACTTTTTAGTTTTTCTTTTTGCTTTTTTTGTCAAATGCTTATGTTAATTTTTTTGGCGTTTTAAATTAGAAAATCAAAAAAAGAAAATTGTATGCTAATCAGGGCCTAAATGTAAAATGGGACTTACATAAATGTAAAGAGAGACTTACATAATTGTATAACTCCTAAAAGTCTTATAACATCAGGAATTTTTTTTCACTCAAACCTTGTAATTTTTGGCTGCCTGTGACAATTGAGCAACATATTATGTCCCATTTGAATAGTTGTCTATTTACTTATTTTATTTTATTTATTTATTTAATAATTTTTATTTTAGTTAAATTATTATATTTTTATTCCTTTTATCAAAATAAGTTGATTTTTTTATTCAAATATAAAAGAGTTTAGAGAAAAATAAGTCAAACAAGTGAATAAACTAGATTTTATGTTTTTTGTTTTTAATAATTTTTTTCTATTTTCATAAAAAAAATCTTTTTCGCCCCGATTGGTAATTAGCTTAAAAGCTAATTTTTTTTATTTTCTTATGTTTTTAGTCAAAAAATTAAATTAAATTCAAAGTAGATTGTTTGGTAACTTAGTTTTTAAACTAATATTTTTGAAATTGATTATTTGGGTAAAAAATTAATTTTTTTACTTTTTATTCAAAGTTGACAATTTTATCCTTTTATATATTTGATATTAACAATTATACGTAATTGTTAGTGATAGTAAATAAGTTATGAATTAAAAATATTATTATATTTTAAAAGTGGTTGAAATTTGATTTGAATATCTTGAGAATTTTTGTTTTGATTTGATTTTTTAATTTTTTAATTTTTTAGTGTTTTATTTTTTTTATAATTAGGGTTTGCTTCATGAGGAGGATCTAAAAGAATTAAAAAATAACTAAAAATTAAAAGAAAGTCAAAAAAATAAAAATAAGTAAAAAGAATTCAAAAGTTATTCCAAATGGACTCAACACTTTTGATGTGTGTGGTCTATATCTAATTGAATAAATGTTCCTCAATTTCTATTTTATGGTATTTATAGTTGTCTCTTTTGATCATTTAAACAATTGAGATTATAGAACTTATCGAAAAGATTTTATCAAAAAAAATTAAGTTAAATATCAATACCTCCCTCCCTGATCAAAACATATTTATTTTTTTTAAGAACAAAAAATATAATTTTAAGAATAAATCATACATTTTAAAAAATAATATGATACAATCATCTCTTTTTTAAAAATCAATTTAATTTTTTATATAAATATTTTTTTAGTAAGCTTGGTATGTAACCAATTCCAATTATTGAAATGGGCCTTTTGTGAACAACATAAGTTAGAAATGGGAAAACCTTCATTTTTTAGAAAAAAAATGGAAATGATCTTGGTCCCAAATAACAGTGGCACACTTCTGGTAAAAAAAGTACAAGATAAAAGATAATACACTCCTCGTCACTATTACCTATTACCACCGCGATAATTACTAATGTCACTTCTATTACTATTATATTCATTAGGGTTATTCAATAACTCGTCCAACACGACTCACAATCTCGTATTCGCTCGCCTCGCATCGATTCAAGCAAATTTAAAAAAAAGAGAATAGTGAATTGAACTGTTTTTGATTGAAATTCAGCAAATTAGTTGGTGAGTCGATTTCAATTCATTCAACCCGTCGAGCAATCGATCCGCACCGCATAAATGATTAATACATGCTTTTTAGTTTTAATTCTTAGCGCCTCCTTGAAAACACAAATTAATAAATCACAATTAGGGCTCTTTAGCTCTTCTTGTCTCTCTCAACTATCAAACTAGAGACACGACGTGGGTTGTAAGTTTCTTTAAACTATTCATTAAATTGTTTATTTAAATATTTCTATTTATTTATTTAAACTGTTCATTTAAATATTGTTGTTAAATATTTAATTTCACCACGTCATTTGCTTGTTTTGTGTAAATAATTTACTTTTAAATATTATTAAAATTTGAACTATAGTAGCAGGGTTTTGAATTTTTTTAATAACCCACTTAAACAATAATTTTAAAATTTTAATTATTTATTTAATTTTTAAACCGCTAATTCGCTCAATTCGTCGTTGCAAAACCGCACCAAAAGACAACTAATCCATTGGTTTCAAAAAGTAGATGGTTCGGCGATAAATTTAAATTTTTTATACTGTCATAAATAATTTAATTAATAAATTTTTACTCAATTCGCACTGCGTCCGACCCGCGTACGCCCCTAATGTTAACCACATTTATTATCACTGTTACCATTTTCTTTGTTGATATTAAAAATAATTTACTCTCTTTTAATTTTTTTTTTTAATTATTTAATAAAAAAATATTTTTAAAAATATTTTACGTTTTTTTATTTATCGACTAGTGGTAAGGTCCAAACTTTAGGGATGCATACCAGCCACATATTTTGATGTCATTTTATCCGAATTAGAAACCCCAAAAATCCAAATCTCTAACCGTAATTCTTCTCCGTTCCTCCTAAAAGTCTCCATTGATCACCACTCTAAACATATTTTTTTCCACCAATGGGCTGTCACCTGCACTTCTCAAATCCCCACACACTTCCCAGATCACTCCCAAAGAAACCCACAAAATTACCCTCATTCTCCTCAGTTCATCCGAAGCTCATTAGAAGAATCCAAACAATAATAATCTCATCTTCTTCAACTTCTCACAAACTGAATCAACAACCGCCGGTTTCCACCGCCGCCGTCGCCGATCAAAGAGAACCGGCGCCAGAATCCGCCGTGTACGGCGTTAAATTCAAGACGCTGGGAGGATGCAAGCTCGGAATTTCTAGGTATCCTGACTTCGAGTACGACGCGGAAGGGGGTACGGGGGATGGAAAAGGTGCGAAAATCGGAGACGGCGATGCGAATGGCGAAATCTCGGTCAGTTTTGATCTGAAAACGCTCTATATTCCGCCGCTGACGAGCGGAACGACTCGGTTCTCGGGATTGCCATTGCCGCCTTTCCTGAAAATCGATATTGTTCCTGAGCTGTTTGAAGGAATCGTCGATCAAGAATCTGGGAAGGTAGCTCAAACTCTTACGCTAACGTCACTGATTTGATCACTTACAGCAAATTAAATTCTGAAAAGGAAAAGTTTAGGTACAAAGTTAATCACATAAGCAATCACCAATCATAGTTATTCATAGGTGAAAATGTGTGTTGTTTTTATTTGTTTTTTGAGAAAAACATATTCTAACAAATAAAAAAAACAGTGATTCATGACTGATTATTAGTTTAACTTTATGTACGGAGTTGAATTGTTATATAAGAAATACTAGCTATTCAAGAAACCTACACATAGATTTATTGAAGAGTCAAAATAAATAATTTAAATTTATTTAGAATGTAACTCACTACACAACATTGATACAATTCATTTGAATTCGGAATAATTTTTTTTTAGTACAAATCATTTTTAATGTTAAAACTCACTTACAAGAATCCAAAGAGTTTGGCCAGTAGTCAAAAAGTTTGTAAGTTATGAATTTGCTCCCTTTAAGTTCTCGCTCTTATATTCGATGCATTCAAAGTGTTATCAATTCTTATAAATTTAGTTTTTACGAGATTTTATCTCAATTTTAATTGTGTCTAGTTAGTGAATATTAAAATATCTTTCTCAAAACTCGGTCAAAATATGCACAAATTTTTTTTCAATTTCGCCACATAGAGGTGACAAATAAGTGTGAAAAAACCTACGCAAAATTAAGCTACACGAAATCGATCAAACATCCTATATGGGTAAATTGGCTTATTTGCTTATTTGACTAAGTTGACTTTTTGTTTGTAGTGAATTTTTTTCATCATTTAGTCAAATTATTATAGTTTTTATACTTTTCTGATTGAGACGAGCTGAAAAATTAAATTTTTTTAATTAAAATATAAAAAAATTCAAAAAAGATAAAAATAAACAAAAATAAACCAAATAAGTAAGTTTATAACTAAAAAAAGCCAATAAGTCGATAAAAAAATTTGCCCAAACAGGCCATTATAAAAATAGAATATTTTCTCAAAACAAGAAAAACATATGATTTCTATTGAATAATGCTACGGTGATGGCATTCGTGTACTATATGATACAAATTTTCAGGTGTGGTGTTTATACTATTTTATAAGCTCACCATTTATTTTTAAATGCTATATATAAGATGACACATCATATGTTACTCAGACGTGTTGGAATTTAAATGCCAATCTCCAAACGCGAACGGAATAAAAAATCATGCACAACTAAAGAAAAAATCAAAGATTTACATAGTTTAGCACAATATACCTATATCCACGGGTGTGAGAAATAATTCATTATAACCGTAAAATATATAATTTCGAGATTAAAGATACTCTAAAATTCAACACCTACAACCTGAGCCCTGAAACAATCTCAATTTTTTCGCTCAATGGTTATTCTTGTACTCTTGGTATTTTTTTATCTCTCCCTACATCTCTACTTTATTTTATTCAACTATTCGCATAATAACTAGATTTATAAGATCCATATTTATAAGTAAAGCCAAAAACTCTAGCCGTCATATAATTATAAAACTCTTATTATATAAATTCGCAGAATACAACATACATACCTAATAATGTTTTGTTGAGATTTGAATACCAATTTCTGAATGCGAACGAAAGAAAAAATCACGCATACACCAAAGAAAAAATCACACAAAGATTTACGTTGTTCGACACAACCTACCTACATTCACGGGTGCGAAAGATAATTCATTTTAAACTTATTGTGTACAATTTCAAGATAAAAAATATTCCAAAATTCGACATCCACAACTCAAGCCTTGACACAATCCCGTTTGCCCGCTCATGGGTTAATTCTGTACCTCCTGTATTTTTTCATCTCTTCCTATATCTTTACTCCCTTTAATTTAAATTTTCACACAATAACTATAATTATAATGTCTATTTTTATATGTAAAGTCTAAAACTCTAATCGCCATATAATTATAGAATCTTAAAATTCTAACCGTCATATAATTATAAAACTCTAATTATATGGATCTACATAATACAAGACATATACCCAATAATGTCTTGTTGAGATTTGAATATCAATCTCCAAACGCAAACGGAAGTAAAAATTAGGCACACACACAAAAAAAATTACACAAGAATTTACATGGTTCGGCACAACCTGTCTACGTCAACGAATGCGAGAGAAAATTCATTATTATCGTAGAGTATACAATTTCGAGATAAAAAATATCAAAAAATTTGATATTCACAACCCGAGCCATTAAACAATTTTTGTTTTCTTGCTCAAGAGCTACTTTCGTGCTCTTGGTATTTTTTCATCTTTTCTTATATTTTTACTATTTTTAATTTAATTTTTTACACAATAACTAAAATTATAAAATTCACGTATAAAAATAAAACCTAAAACTCTAATCGCTATATAATTATCAAACTCTAAAATTTTATATGCCTCTCACAATGCGATAAGGCACATAGCCAACAAAACGTAATAACTACGTAATCATAGCATTATTACCAATTTTTTTGGTTGTTTGGTGTTTTTGTTGTTGGTATATATTTAATGGCTCAGCCGTGCCTGTAGGTGGATCTGCAGTTCAAAGCCAAGTTTTGGTTTTCCATTGGGAGTATCTTTAGAGCGCCGCCGCTGACGGTGGCGACCGTCTTAACATCAGAGGAGTCAAAGGGAGCACTTAGGAGCGGAAGAGGGCAGAGGTTGAATCAAGAAGGGAAGAAGTGCAGGTTGGTTGGGGTGGCAACTGTTGACCCCATTGATGATTTTCTCATGAATTCCTTCCTTAGCCTTCCCACAGAATGTCTTGCCATCTTGAATGCTACAATCTCCTTCTCTACTTCTAGTTCTTAAAAGTGTTTTTTTTCCTTTCTACATCTTCTGTGCTAGCATTTGGTATTACTGAAATTAATAATTTATAAATTATAATAAAAATTATAAATATTTAGTAAAAATTGTAATTTGTAACTGAAATAGAATAAAAAGTAATTATAATTTATAGCAGAAAATAGTGAATGTTTAAAAAAAAAATATAATTTATAATTAAAATTAATAATAAAAAATTAAAAATTACTAACAGTAATTTTGCCAAACACCCCTATGTATAAGTCGAGCTTCTTCTAGAGGTCTAAGAAGTTGACATTTTTAGAGATTTGTTTTTAAAAAATGAAAAATTGGTAAACAATCTAATTTATAAAATGTTTATTATTTTTTATCCAGTATAAAAAAATTTTAATAAGAAAGGTCCATCCTCATAAAAATTTTAACGCATAAGGTTCTTTTGGGACAAAAATATCTTATAATAGAAAATTTTATCTGTGCTTTTTCAAAACATGTATAAAGAACATAGATAAATTTATCTGTTTTATTGAAAGTATGTATAAAGAGTAAAGATAAATTTATCTGTCTTATTAAAAGTACGAATAAAGTATACAAATAAATTTATCCATGCCTTTTCAAAACATGTATAAAGAATATAGATAAATTTATCTGTTTATATTATTTGTGTTGATATGCAAATATGTAAATTTATCTGTTAGGTATAAATAAGTAAACAGATAAATTTATCTGTTTGTATTATCAGTTTTAATATACAAATAAATAAATTTATCTGTTAAGTATAAATAGACAAATAAATAAACTTATTTGTTTTCGTATTAAACAGATAAATTTATCAGTTTGTAAAGCATTTTCGAGATAAATCACGCAATTAAATCTTGTGCGTTAAATTTTTTGTTGATAGATTTTGCGCGCTAAATTTTATTTTTTTTATATTTAGCTGAAATTCTCTTTTTAAAAAAGGTATAAAAAACAAAATTTGATTGATTGCAATTAAATCCACTAAAACCTTATTTGCGAAGGCCCTTATTCAATTCAGGCTAATTTGGATAGATTTTACCCGATTAGCTAAAGATTCGAGATGGAGACAGTAATTATTTGAAAGAGGGTTTATACCACTTGAAGCAGGAACCAGACACGGTAATTATTGAGGTTTCAATTAACGACTAGTTTTAAAAAAAAATAATTCTATATTAAAATAAAATAGTTATAACATATTCGTATATATCCACATTATATGGACACATATGATACATATATTAGATGAGCATACCAAATCGGCATGCCTCAATTCATACATTGAGGGCTTGTTATATAAATCAAGATTGTTGACTTAGCCCTGTATAGTTGCTGCTCATACATTGAGGGTTTATTTGTTATTTTGGATTGAATTAGATATGATAAAAGAGATTAGTAATACTAGCAATCTCACATATTTTTTTAATATATCAATATATTATAAATAAAATTATATATACTGTGAGAAATTTAATTCATATTTAGTTAGAGTGACATAAAGAATACAATAAGATTTGGAAAACTATTTCTAACCATTAAATAAAAATAAAAATTTAAAATCTGATACTAATAATACCAAAAGAATCGAATATTTTTAATACAATGAATGAAAGAATAGCAATTCTTCAATCGTCAAATTGTTAGTCCAAATTTTACAATACAAATAAATGCATAATACCAAGGGAACAAATTTTTTTGATAGACCAATCTTGTCTATTAGTTAATTATCTGCTTCTCTAATCCCTCAAAACAAACAAGTCTTGCGATTATATATTTAACTCTATTGACAAAAAAATTAATATTCTTTGTATTAATCTTTTTTTTAAGGGGACTACAGGGACAGCGGGGAGGGAATGTGAGGGAAGGAGAGTAGGGAAGGAGGTTGGGGAGATTCGAACTGCTGATCGAGTGAGGAACCTATAAAATTAAGACCACTGAACTGCCAAGCTCCTCATCCTTGTATTAATCTTAACAACTAACTTAACTTTTATTTGGTTTCTATTAAAAATTAGTTTATTTTTGTAAAAATGGCAACTTTTAATAGGTCATTCAAAAAAATTGATTAATTTACAAAATAGATTCAAACATGTCCAAACCTGCCATTCGGTTCACTTTTTTTATTTTACAGGTTTGGTTTTGGTTTCGAAAAAAAATTGAACCGTATAATACAGTTCGGTTCTCAGTTATAATCTCACGACTCCAATTTAGAATCAAACTAAACTGTTTAAAATATATTATATAATAATTATTTTAAATTTATAATTATATATATAGCATTTTATATATAACTATATGACAATTAATAGTATATAACTATATTGTGCGCGGGCACACATATATATACATATAATATTTTGAAATAAATTTTTTTGCAAATTTAAAATAATGAGATGACTATTCCTACAAAACAAGGACTATATATTTTTTATGTAATTTTAAATAAGTCCCACCCCTCCATTTAATGTCACATATATCTAAAGATTTGTATTTTCTAAATGGTTATGTCTTTTATTATATTATATTGTTGATAAAAATATTTATATTTCTATTTTTAGTATTTCAGAATGGGGTTCGGTTTCACTAAGTTCTTTTTACTTTTTTAGATAAAAATATATGGATTTCAAGATTTATGAAACTAGTAGTTATAGTTTGGTTCTCAAATTTGTTAGGAACCGTTCAATTCGATCTGTGTACACCCCTAACTTTTAAGTTATACCTTTTAATTTATCTAAAAAAGTAAAAAGAAATTAATTTTTTTTAAAAAAAATCTATATACATTTCAAATATCTTAACTTTTCTTTGAGTAAAATTATTATAATACTCTTAATTAAAAAAATTAACTCTCTTCAAAAAATAAAAAGACTGTCCTAATATCTAAAATAGTACAACTGAAAAGTAAAAAGTAATGACATATTAGATATTTTAATAAAAATAAAAAATAAACAATCTACTGTAAACAATTATTTTAAATACCCTAAATTTTATATTTTCTTTTTAAAAAAAATTAAATCTCTTAAAAAACTAAAGTCCCATTTGGTTTGGTTTTTTGAAAACTGTTTTCGGAGAATTTTTAACTTAAACTTTCAAAAAATTCGTTTGTTAGCAATTTTGGAAAAAAAAGTTTCAAAAAAAAAAACAAAAAACTGAATTAAAAATTGAGACTGTTTTGAAAACATAAAAAACATGTGTTTTACTTTTTTCGTGATTGCCATCGCGAAGCAAGTCCTCCAAAATCAAACACCGGCGTCGCCGTCCAAAATCAAACACATCGACAAAATTAATACATAGAGTATCGTTGATCTAGGGCGTCATCGTCGTCGTCGATTTAAGGCATCGTCGACAAAATCAATACATCGCCATCGTCGTCATCGTTGATATGAGGGCATCGCAACCGCTCAGTCATCTGCGTGTCTCGATCGTTGTTGAGGCACGCTATAGCACCGCTGCCTCAGTCGCGACTGCCGTCTGCACATCTCAGTCGTTGTTGAGCATCGCGACTTCTCAGTCGCTGTTCATGAAACTCTAGAGAAGATCTGTGTGCGAAACGGGTAGCCATCGTCCTCTGTTTTTTAAAACACCATTGTCGGCGGCGTGCCTCCGTCGTCGGTGGCATCATCGGCGACGTGCCTTGATTGTCGATGACGTCGTCGGCAGCGTGCCTTCCTTTTTCGGTTGCTAAATTTGGGCAATTTAGGGTTAAAAATAAGCTTTCTAAAAATAATGTACTAAATGTAAATTTTTTTTAAAAAATTTTAAAAATTATTTTTTAAATTTATTTTTACAAAATAA
Organism: Heliamphora exappendiculata; assembly: GCA_034768845.1. Taxonomy (NCBI): domain Eukaryota; kingdom Viridiplantae; phylum Streptophyta; class Magnoliopsida; order Ericales; family Sarraceniaceae; genus Heliamphora; species Heliamphora exappendiculata. The sequence goes on along the minus strand of JAOTRH010000025.1, from coordinate 17,383,519 downwards.
TTTTTAAATAGCAATTTTAAAAAATACAACCAAACGAAGCCTAATTTTGTTAGACAGCCCAAACTGGGCTTACAAAGTGCTAACTTTGACAACATAAACAATAATTATTTATTTAGTTGGTGTAGCTAGCAAAAACGGCTGTGCGTTTAGTAGTTACATTTCTGAAGATATTTTGCTGCAATCTTGTTCTTTTCAGCTCTCGCAGTTTAGGGTTTCGAGTCTTCAACTGCTGAAGGTACGAACCCAGTTATAGTCCCTTTATTCATCTGATCTCAAAACATTCAGCAAATCTATTTGATCATCGTCCAGATCTATTTGGTTTCAGGTTGAAGATAAAATATAGAAAGGTTGAAGCTTTGGTATTCCGCTTCTTAAGTTCGCACGTTATTATTTATTTTCCGTCAATTTCTCAGCGTCCAAACGCTCCATTCTATCTCGATCTGACTTTATATTTCTGGTAGTGGTAGATCTCGTTTTTATTAGGGCTCGAGAACGATTGTTTTCGTAGTACGGATTTTCCCCCTCTTATTTCGATTATTATTATTATTTTTAAAGATTTTTGTTGTTGTGAAGATGTCTAGGGTTCATGTCATAACTTTGGTGATTACGATGAAGCAACTTGATGTTTTCTTGAATCGAGTGTGGTCTGTGTTTCACTGATGTAATGGTTTGTTAGCTTTGGGAACAAAAAAATTAGAACCCACGGGAAGGTTACAACTTTCTTTTCGTTGAAGGAAAACAATCTAGAGAGAATTTTTGGGACCCCGTTTGTTTCGGTAGATGTATGCAGTTTTGTCATTTCCTTGTCTCTACTGTTAGGTTTGAGAAAAACTTTATCTGTAGAACCTGCAATTGAAAATTATCTTTTATTTTGAACGAGCTTTTGCTCTCTTATTAGCTTTGTTCTCTCTACATTGAAACATTCGAAACCAATCAATGGCCCTAAGCGAGGGTTTACATTTATGATTTTGTACCTTTTCTGTTGGAGGAAGGGGGGGGGGGTGGTCTTTGCAGTTTGAGCCAAAGAGCATTAGGCATATTCCAGCAAGTAAAGCTCTCCTCCAGACTTTCCTTCCTCAAGATCTCTCAGGGTCCGTTTGATTAGAAAGATAGTAATGGAAAATGCAGGAAATGGAAAAAAAATTAACTTTTTTGGAGTTTGATTGGCAGAAAAGTCCAAAAAATTGATGAAAAGTAAATTTTCTTGTATAACTCTCTTAACTTTGCCAACTTAGCTTTTGGTTTCCCACAGAAAATGCAGGAATATTTAGGAATCAATTATCTTATTTTCAAAATTTCTCATAGTTTTTGCTAATATTTTATTTCAAATATATAAAAGAAATTTAGATTAATACAATAACTTTCTTGCAACTTTCATGCTTCTTAAACTAAAAATTTAGAATTCTCTCATTTTCTTGCAAAATTTTTATCCCAATCAAATGAATGCCGGAAAATAAATTTTCTTTCCTTTTCTTTCTTTCACTTCACTTTTTACCATTTTACTTTCCATTAATTTTTTCTTTTATTCAATAAGACCCTCAATACTTCATTTTTTTGGGGCTCGAAATTCTATAACAATAATTTAAACCGTTCTTCACCTAAATCTCGTAGAGAAGATTATCTATATAAAAGTTTAGTTTATACAAAATCAAATGGTTCATGTACAAAACACATTTTGTTTTACATAGTGGATGATACAAGTTTAAAAGGGGTTGCTCAAGTTTAAATAGTACATTTTATAAAACAAAATGTGATTTGTTCATGTACCTACCGATGTCCGATCAAATTGAATTGTTGTATAAATGATCTTTTAAGCGGAACCTACGACATGAACAGCTTGAATTATCGTTATGAGCCCACCATGAACACACAAAATGGAGTGTTGAGGGGTCTTGATGAAAAAGTTTTCGAGGGGAGCTTAATCTACCAAGCACCATCGTAAAAATGTGCCAACTTGTGGAAGCGTGATGGCACGTTGTATACTCACTTACTCATTTAGGACAAACCCACAGTAGTAATGTGGAGCCAGTGTTGGGGCTCATTCTTATTGAATTGTTTTCCCATGCTACTCATTCTAACGTGTCTTCATGTTAGGAAATGATCTATACCATGATTATTGCCCTTCTTCAAACTTGTGAATCTCGGTTTGATGTTCTCTCTTTTATTAATCACTCTGATTAAAAGGTTTGGAAAATGCCACCTCTGCTTGTGTAGGTACAATGAGGCCCATTTTCTGTGGAAACTATGACTACGAAGCACGGCAGTCTGATCTGGAGCGACTTTTCAAAAAATATGGGAAGGTTGACAGAGTGGATATGAAGTCTGGTAATTTTGGCTCCTTTCTTTTTAGCCTCAACTTAGATAGCTGTTGCTTTGTAGTAAATTTATTCTTGACTTGTTTAGTGTTTGCTTGTATGGTTTCCTGCAATCTATTCATTTAAGCTCATTCTGGCGAATTAGATCAGGAAACTTGACATAGTTTAGCATTGATGTTTGAAGTGGCATTCTGTACTAACTGATCAGCACCGTGGTCCTCCTTTATTGAGTTATAGGCGGGTGTGAAGATGTATTTTGAGGGCAGAAAGAAAGTGCATTCTATGAAGCATAAAACCCCGATTCTCAACTAATTCTTTGGCGCAGGATCACCTTGGAATGTTCATACACTTCCTACCTGATGGATGGCTCTTGTGTGTTCCATTTCCTGGCTGTGATGAGCTTCCTCTTCTTGTTTCCCTAGAAGAGCCACTCTGATACACTATGGCATCACTATACCATGTTTGCCTCAGACACCATTGCATTTCCTCATGAATTTTTTCCCAGCCTCCACTTTCCGACACATTCACAAGTAGAAACCATGCCGACCTCAAAGCAGAGGCACTATAATATATGGAGAAGGCACTCTTTTCATTATCCTAGCATGAGACATCCAACTTTGGATTCTTGTTCCTTGACATCACTTAGTTCATCACCCAAGGTCTGTTTCTGATTTTACTGGTCTATAGTTTCTAGGTTTGAGTTAAAAAAAGTAGTTTCTATATTTTGCATTGGATCAATTTTGTTTTCAGTAGAGTTCTAGGTGATTTGGAACTCCATATTATATGAAGAATTCCTGCACGGGAGGGGGTTTTCTTAACTTTATATTTCCTCCAAATAAAAGAGTAAATTCTTTTTTAAATGTGTTGTTCTGCAGGATTTGCTTTTGTTTACATGGATGATGAAAGAGATGCAGAGGCTGCTATTCGAGGGCTTGACCGGATTGAATTTGGAAGAAAAGGGCGTCGTCTTCGTGTTGAGTGGACAAAGGTATTGCATCTTGGCTAATCATATTGTTGATCATTCTCTTTCCAATCTACGTAAATTTTATTTTATTTTCTTTTATTTTTTAAAAAAAGAATTGTTATTTACACACCGTACACGAGTTATCTTATTCTTGTATTTCAGCAGGAACGTGGCATAGGGAGACCTGGCAATTCTAAAAGATCTTCAAATTCAAAACCCTCGAAGTCCTTGTTTGTTATTAATTTTGATCCATATAATACTAGGACAAGAGACTTGGAAAGGCACTTTGATCCATATGGGAAGATATTGAATGTGAGGATCAGAAGAAATTTTGCATTCATTCAATACGAATTAGAAGAGGATGCCACCAGGGCGTTGGATGCTACAAACTTGAGGTGTTTTGATCTTTATTAGCATTTCGGATGTTGTTCTAAATTTCTAATGACTCTATATTTGACTTATTGTCTTGTAATTGTAATATTTTCTGCTATATATTTGATAATCTTTGAGTTGGAATTTCTGTAAATGTATATTTTTGATGTTATATGTTATTTACCTGTCACAATTCAGAATAGCTATCATGTAGTGACTGTGGTTTTAATTATGATGTGCAGCATGCTGATGGATCGGGTTATTTCGGTGGAGTATGCAATCAAAGACGACGATGAAAGGCGAAATGGCTACAGCCCTGACAGAAGTCGTGGTAGGTTGCCTGGGAGGAGAGACCATGACAGGGGACGTTCACCGAGCCCCTATAGGAGAGGAGAGAGGGCTAGTCCTGATTATGGCCGTGCCCGTAGCCCTAGTCCACAACGAAGAGAGAGGGCCAGTCCTGATTATGGTCGTGGCCCCAACCCGAGCCCCCTGTACCGAAGGGAAAGGACTAATTCTGATTATGACCGCGGCCATAGCCGCAGTCCTCGAAGAAAGAGGCCTAGTCCCGATCATGGCCGTGAACCCAGCCCTAGGGAGAGGGTTAGTCCTGATTATGTTCGTGGACGCAGCCCCAGCTCACAAAGAGAGAGGGTCAGTCCTGATGACTATCGGCGTAGCCCAAGCCCAGATTCTGAGCCTGAACGGAAAGACGGCCCAAAGCATGATGGAGCAGAGAGCCCCGGGCAGGAGAGATACGCTGGGTTTGTATTGTTTTCCTGTTTCAACTTAGCTGTAGCATCAATGCTTGCTGTGGAATTCACTTGAAAATTTGAATTCTTGGATTTGTTGTTTTTACTTGTATTATACACTTATTTTGAATTTTTGGATTTCTTCTTGTTTTAACTTGTATTATGCACTTATATTTTTCTTTACTGATGATGCAGCCGTTCGCCCCGCCCTCGAGAAAGATCGGGCGCACGAGAAAGATCCCGATCTTGAGAAAGTGCAATGGACTGCTTTGCCTCATTAGTAGGAAGCTTTTTGTGCTGCTATCGGCAGGTTTCCTACTGCAAGTAGCGTCTGACCTTCCAATAGTTTGTATTTGATCTATTTCAATGTTTGTTTTTCTTCTTTTCCCCTTGAACGTTAGTGGAATTTTATCGTTGGTTTGAACTATATAGACATAATATAGTAAACCGTGACTTTTTCATTCAAGTTGACTTGCTCATATTTGGAATCTATATTTTGATACTGGTTTGTGTTCAAGTTCACGCTGAATTGTTTGTTGATGTATTCCCGTTTTGTGCACAGAATCATGGATAATCCCTAATGCTATGCATTGTTTCGAATTAGAGCTAGGCAAGGTGTTAATCCTATTGAGATTGAATTATAATATGTTAATTTTATTACTTGATTTTGACCAAAGCATGCGCGTGAGCAAAATTTTGGCAGAATAACAGTTTAACTACAATTAAAGTTTAGTTTATGTCCTATCACAATTGGATGGATTGTCTGCTTTGGGCAAGTTTCTTCAAGTGTTTTTTTTTAAAATTAAATGGATTCGAATCTAGCAAGTGAGCTTTATTTTGGTACTAATCTTGCTTCCTTATTTTACCATTCTGGAGGGTTTCCTCACAATCGAATTCCAATCAAAGAGTTTGGCTGAGTCCTTAAGTTATGTAGTTTCTTTGTTATTACTCTTAGTTGATTTATAGGGTGCTTGGCAAAGTTACTATTAGTAGTTTTTAGTTTTTTGTTACTAATTTTAGTTATAAGTTACTATTTTTTTAAAAATACCCATAATATTTGCTATAGGTTATAATTATTATTTTTTTATTTCAACTACAAGTTACAATTTTTATCAAACACTCGCAATTTCTGTTATATGCTACAATTTATAAGTTACTAGTTTTAACAATGCTAAACACCACCTTAGTAGGTTGAAAATTGATTTTGTTATTAGTGAATTTAGATTGCTTAGTGGCTGAGGTAAGTTCCACCCATGAGAAGACAGAAACAGACTATCTACTTTCAATGTCTATGCAACTTGTTTGCCGAAGTGGAGGTGCTGGGAGAGCTAGGAGAGCTAGGTTGAAGCTACCATATCTCTAAAGCCTATGCCTCCTTCATCCTTTTCCATACACAAACTATTTCAGGTCTTCCAGTGCACCTTCCGACCCTCTCTTGTATCCCCCCACCAAAAATTAGCCATTAAAGCTGAAGTCTATAGTGGCAGAGAGAGTCTGGGAGTCTAAAGCAAGACATCCCATAGCATGGAATGGCTTGTGTTATTACCTTAATCATAACTTCCTTACCAGCCTGTGATGCATTTTTTCCCTTCCGCCCTTGAATCCTCCTCCATATACGGTCTTTGACGTTGTTAAACGCCTCTCGTGTCGATCTTACCGTCGAAGGGACACCCAAATACTTCCTATAACCATCTGTTATATTGAACCCAAACGTACATTGTATCTCATGCATCCTACCAGTGTCCATGTTTTGCTGAAGGAAATTCCAGACTTGGCAAAATTGACCTGCTGCCCCAATGCTTCTTTGTATTGTGCTAGTACCTCTTTGATCCTCAACACTTCCTCCGTTGTTGCTCTGCTAAAAAATAGACTATCGTCAGTAATAAACCTGGATGTGTAGTGAACTCCTTAAGAAGCTCCCTGTTCGTATCATCCGTGACTTTCCTCACCACGTCCTCGAGCAAACCATTACTTACCGAGGTTGAAGAGGAGCTAAATAAACCTTTAAAATAATTGTAGATAATATCTCCTACTACCTCTTCTTGGATTTTCCACACCCTATCGGAATCTGCAATACCCTCAATAGAGTTTCTTTGTCTTCGTTGTGATGCCTTAGAGTGGAAAAGGTTGCATTTCTTTCCCCTTCTTTGAGCCATGAAATCCTTGCTCTCTGACACCCCTTGGTCTCTCCATTTCCAGGAGCTTTTCAAACTCTCTTTCTAGCTTCTCTTGGCATTCAATGGATGCGGTAGTAAGTGGCTGATTCTTTAGAGCCTGTAGGCCTTTTAGTTTTTCCTTCAGATTCCTCTGCACATGGCCAAATTCTCTCCAATTCCAAGATGATAAGGCATTATTAGTATTTGCTATTTTCATTTGGAGACCTTGAAAACCAGTCACTACATTGATGTTGTTCCACGTTATCCTAATCACCTTTTCACATTCATTTGAATAGCCACATACTTTTGAACTTGTCTTTATAACCTCTATTCCGTCTGCTTTTGTGCCTCTTTGGGTTAACGCACTGGATTAGCATAATAGCCAGGTGGTCAGAAGAAGAGCAAACCAAATTCCTGCTATATTTGGGAATGTCCAAACCCAAGTCGCGTTAATGAGGGCTCGACCCAGAGTCAAAGCAATGGAAGACTAATATAATAAAGGAGATCCACCTACCTTGTGAAGCTGAACTAATTTGCCAAATACCAAATACCAATCAGTGCGAGACTACCAGAGGATAAGATCATCTGGCACTTCTCAAAGCATGGCCTTTTTAATATAAAACCAAATACCAGATTGCTCAAGGCACCAGACACAAGCAAGGTACCACTTTTGATAACTCACCCCTTGGGACATTTTGGTCAAAGATATGGACAACCCAGGTGCCAAACAAGATAAGATCTTTTGCATGGAAAGCATGCTTGGATATTCTTCCAGTTGGATCAGTGCTGTGGAGAAGGAAAATTACCCAATATACAAAATGCAGTCTATGCAAGTGTGGAGAAGAAAGCAGAACTCATGTGGTTGTGCTTTTGCTCAAAAGGTTTAGAAATGGATGCCCATTGTTCCAGATTGGGATTACCTGAAGAACAAGGCACTGTCAGTGACTGGTTTGAGGCGATGCAAAACCTTTTAGAGAAACATTCTTTTGATCTTTTCATGGTAGTGGTCTGGGGTTTATGGTCAAACAGAAGTAACTTCATTTTTGGAGGTGGCATTAGCAAGGTTTGCAACAGGCTATCTGATGGATTTTGCTTCAGCCAACCAGAGAAGGACCATTTGCTAGCGGGCAACGGTGAAGGACTCATGGAATCCTCTAAAATAGGAGTTCTCTTAAATAAGTTTTGATAGGTATTAAACAAAGGAGGATTTGGGGGTATGGGAATAATAGTGGGGAATAATAGGGGAGACTTTATTGCTACATGAATGGAAACAGTCAGCAACATTGGTGAGGCTGACATTATCGAAGCATTGGCCGCAAGAAGAGCAGTTGTATTTGCTAAAGAATTGGGATAGGGAGAGATTCATATAGAAGGTGACTAAATGACAATGGTCAATGTGTTAATTCATGTTCAAAAAATTTGTCAGCGGTTGGTATCATCTGTGATGATGCTCGCATCCTCGGTGCAAAATGTTTTAAGAGGTGGAAATGTTCTCACGATCGTCGAACAGGGAACCAAGCCACTCACATTTTTGCCAGATATGCTCTCAAGGGGATAGGCAAAATCAGGTGTTGTTTCTCTGTTTCTTTCAGTTTTCCATCAGAATTGCAGGTGACTTGTCATACTGAGGAATGCTTAGGCTTTATTTTCTGGTCTCAGCTTCTCTAGCGCTTGAAGGACAAGAGAAGTGGGCTGTCTTCCATCTGGAGTCACGTCTCAGGTGGCTTTTCCCACTTGTCTTTGTTTTCCTAGCCTTTAGAGTGCTCAGGACCTGGATGTGGGCTCGATGCTTTCACAAAAAAAAAATTAAATTAAATTAAATAAATAAACCCACAGCTTCTAAAAAAAATAATCAAAAGATGCAGCTAGGCAGACTACATGGTGGTACTGTATGGCTCTGACCCCTTCATAATTAAGGAAACTAAAATGGTAGATGTCTTTATTTTGCAATTAATAGTGGTGAAAAAAATAGATATTACCAAATTTGTGAGTCTTGGGTATAATGGAAACTATGAACTTATACTTATAATAATTGAAACGATGTAATTATAGTTTTAAGTAGGTGTCATAAATATTTGTTACAGTTATATACTCATAATAGCAGTAAAATTTGTATTTGTTAATTTAAAATTAGAAGGTATAAGTAAAAAGTTATAAATACACGTATTTAAATCTTTTAGCACTAATTTATTGTTATGTAAGCTATAAACTATAAATTGTTTGGTTGAAGTAATATTTTCAGAATAAATAGTGTACTTGGATTATTAGTAGCCGAAATATTATAGATTGAATTATTAATAGTTTATTATTTTTTGTTCCGATCGAAGGATATTTGGTTGAGTTTAGAATAATTTAATAACATATAACACACTATTTGATTTGACATGATTTAACGAGATTATTATAAAATTGTAAAAGAGTGAGATAATAATAATAATCTCGAGACTATTAAATCGTCCCAGGTGGTGGGATAGAAATAGTCAAAAAAATGAGAACTTATAACATTTACAAGTGACAATTTAATAGTTCAATCCCTTCTCAAATTAAAAAACCAAATAAAGGACTACATACATAAAATTATTTCTATATAATTTAATCCTACTTCCCTTATCCCTCAAATAAACACTGCCTAACACAAAAGTTGTGTGTCCCACTAGCTAATCATATTCAAGTTAAGGAATAAAATAACCAGAATATCTATATATTCATTAATAACACTTCAGTATCCCAATTTAATAGTAAATTAATGTCTGATATAGTGAACCCTTCTATAAATTCAATACAATCCAATAGTTAATGATAATACCACTTGTCAATGACAACAAAATGTGACTATTTTATAGAACTTTTGTTTTTAAATGTTTATGTCGCTTTTTTAATAAATTTAAATTTATATGATGATGTCTTGAGATTCATAGTTTTGAAATTTCAACCCTATTTTATGATTATCACGGTAATGAGAAAAAAAAAAGACAAGATTTTTTTATAAAAATCTTGTCTTACTTTTCTAATTTGAGATACATGTTGATATTGGGGAATTTGGGAATGCTAGTGCAATTAAGTTTTAGTTTTTTTTACTAAATTTAGCTATAAATTATAAATTTTTTTAAATACTTAAAACTTCTATTATAATTTATAATTATTTTTTCTTCTATTTAAATTATAAGTTTTATTTTTTGTTAAATACTCATAATTTTTGTTATAAATTACAATCTATAAACTACTAATAGTACTTTTGTCAAAGATGGTTAATATCCTATATGTGTTTTATATGTTTTCATCCAAGTTAAACTATTTAAGAATTCATTATTCATTGTTATGGCCTTTTTGGGGTCAGTTTTAAGCTGACATAAACATCTTCTTTATTTAAAGGTTAAGGAAGATCAGCGAAATTAGATTATGGCTCCGTTTGGATTGTTATTACTTATTTGTATCTTGATTTATTTGCTAAAAAGTATTTAAGTCACTTCGTTTGACTAATTTGCTTATTTGTTTATTTGGCTATCCAAACGAGCTTATTTGGCTTATAAGCCAACTTATTTGCTTATTTGACTACCCAAACGAGCTTATTTGCTAATTTGCTTATTTGCTTATTTGACTACCCAAATGAGTTTATTTACTTATTTGCTCATTTGTTTATTTCTTATCCAAACGAACTTATTTTTTTATTTATTTTTAATTTATTTAACTGCCCAAACAAAGACTGTTTATTTTTTTATTTATAAGCAATTAAACAAATAAGTAAAGTTTCCAAACAGGGCCTGTATGAAAATATTTTAGAAAGCCCTTGTTTGGTTTATCAAATTGAGAGAAGAATTGATCTACTCTGTAATATAACTACCATAAATTTTTTATGGTGGAACTATTAGCATCACACCAGTCAAGTGAATTTGAAAGTCATTTGACTATTATTATTCCAACTTTTTTATTATAATTTTATAAAAATTATATTGAAAATGATGTTAGTCTAAGGGATTTTTATATTGATTTTGATGATTTTTATAATTCATTTTTTAAGAATAAATAAATTTAAAAAAATAATATTTATATATTTTTTTTAAAAAATATTGACACATATTGAACAAATGAGTTAATACATTTAGCCAAAAAAAATTAACTTATCTCTCAAAAGAATTAAAATACCTAAGTATTCTTGAGAATATTTTGTATTGAACTTAATTGATAATTGAGTCAAAACTTTAAGGTAAAGTATACTTGAAGATATCAAGTGCGTCAACACATTTGAACAAATGTTTTGACACCATAACAGTGTATTGAAGATGTTTCAAAAAGAGCCAAAGCTTTCTGCACTCAAAATGAGTTAACACAAACTGAATTTATGTCGACACAACAGTGGTTTCTCACTTTCGTTATCTAAAACTTTGAGTCGACACAAATGTCAAATGAGTCTACACAAAAGTACCGATGCCACCTGTAGAAATTGGTGTGTCGACACAAATTGAAAAAGAGCCGAGACAAATATCCCGAGCCTGCCTGAAGAATTTTAGTGTCGACACCAATGTCCAAATGAGTTGACACAGATATTCCGAGGGTTCCTGTAGAATTTTAGTGTCGACACCAAGAATATTTGAGTAGATACAAACTGCCCTCTCCCAGATGCTAAGAACCTTTGAGTCGACACAATATCCAAATGTGTCGGCACTGTTGTGTTAGTGAGGAAGATTGCATAAATTGTGTCGACACCTCAGAATATTTAAGTCGACCCAATCATTTGAAGATCCTTATCCTAGACATTTTGTGTTGACCCTAAAGAAATTGTGTTGACACTTGCGATGAAAATTTAAACTTGTGGCAGACTTCAACAGTTGAATTTTTGGCATTTAATGCTCTCACCTACCTCCAACGGTCATGAATGCTCGAGAGCTTTTATAAGGAGTTACTCATCATCATTTAATCTATATAGAGACGCACAATTACTGTTCTATTGCTTGATTTAAACTCAAAATCTTTTAGTTTTCATTTATTGCTTAACTCCAGTTCTTGTACTTCATCTCTCTTTACCTTTTCATTTACTACTAATCAATTTTTGTAAAGACAGAGTGAACCTCATTGATACACTTCATTTATTGTATTTAAGGGTGAGTCACCCTTTGTCCTTTGAGTGAATAAGTAAATCTCATTAAAGAAGAGCTCAAGAGTGAACAGAAAAAATCAAGGAATTATTTTCATAGGATCATCTTGCTGCTGTTGTAAGACCTTTTAATGTGCCCGTAAACATTTGTATTCGTGTGTATATTCTCAAGTAAAGTCTTCAGGTTGTAAGGCTTAGAATGCACCCATGAAATATTCTACATAGTAAAAATTCTTAAGAAAAGACTTGAAGAGTGGACGTAGGCTTGGAAGAAGTCGAACCACTATAAATACTTGGTGTCTGGTTCATTCTCTCTATCCCTAACTTTTTTAATATTTGCATTGTATTAATATTTGATTATCTTACTATATTTGTTTGTTATATTAAAAGGTTTTTCGAAAGGTTTTAAAAATTATTATTAATTCTTTAGACTCAATTCACTCATCTCTTGGGTTGCCTAGAATTAACAATAGGTATAAGAGTTTGGGCTCTTATTTTTGACTTAACAGTCTAAGAGTTTATATGGCAACTACTAGCATCGGACCTATCTAATTCGAAGGTCAGTTGACAAATAGACCTCCCTTGTTCAATGGAATAAATTACAATTATTGAAAGATTAGAATGAGAATCTACATTCAAATCGTAAACTACGACCTTTGGCATGTTATCATTAATGGATCCAAAAGACCCACCAAAATCGTTGAAGGAACAATCATTCCTAAATCAGAAGCTGAATAGACAGAAAATGACATTAAAAAAATTCAAAAGAATGCTAAGCCTATGAATCTCCTATATTGCTCACTTGACCCCAATGAGTTCAATAGGATCTCTACACGTGACATCGCAAAAAAAATATGAGACAGACTTGAAATTACCCATGAGGGTACTAACTAAGTGAAGGAGTCCAAAATAAGCATGCTTGTGCATAATTATAAGTTATTTTAAAAAAAGCATGAAGAAATCATATTTGATATGTTTACATACTTTACAGATATTATAAATAGACTAAAATCTGTTGGTAAGATTTATTCCAATGCAGAAATGGTGAGAAAAGTCCTTAGGTGTATGTTTAAGAGTTGGGAAGCTAAGGTCACAGTTATTCGAGAAGCCAAAGATCTTAACACTCTCAGCCTAGAAGAACTTCTTGGATCTCTCATGACCCATGAGATGAACATAAAGATGGACGATGATGAAGACAACAAAAAGAAGAAGGACATTGCCTTCAAATTCTCAACTCATGATGAAGAGTCCGACGAAGATTCCTCAAGTGATGAGAACGAGCACATGGCCCTCATCGCAAAAAAATTCAAACGATTTTTTGAAAATAAAAAATAAGGAGAAAGAAAGTTCTTCAACAAGGAAGGACATCGAGGCGAGCTTATCAAATTCAAAGGCGATTCTAGCAAATTCAAAAAAGACTACAAGAAAGAGAAAATTATTTGCTACGAGTACAAAATGCTTGGACATGTCAAAATTGAATGCCCTTTACTCAAGAAGCAATTCAAAAAGGGCTTCAAGAAGGTTTTGATAGCTGCGTGGGGCGAAAGTGATGACAGCAGCTCCAAATACGAAAAAAAGAGAACGAGGTTGCAAATCTATCCTTCATGTCTAAAGAAGAAGATGAGGTAACCCATGACTCTTTCTCTTTAGATGAGTTATAAAATACATTTGAACATTTGCATGACGAATTGAGAAAAATAGGTGCTAAGAACTCTATCTTAAAGAAATTGGTTCTTTCCTCCCTATGTGACATTGAAACTTTGGAAAGTGAAAAACTTGTTTTATCAAAATAAATTTCTTTTTTGAACGATGAAAACAAAGTTTTGATTGAAAATGTTGAAGACCTTACAAAAATCGTTTACAAGTTCACTCAATGAAAGAACAATTTAGGCAAACTTCTCAGCATGCAAAAATGTATTTTTGACAAAGCCGAAATTAGATATAAACCAAAGAAAAAACAAAAGTTCTTAAGTAAAATTTGTCAAAGCATCTTTAAATCATAAATTATTACCCATTTTCATTGTTATGAACATGGACACACTGTCACACATTATACATATAGAAAATCTTTAAATCCCTCTATCAAGAAGGTTTGAGTTTTTAGGGAACACATTCTCAATAAACTAACTCCAAAAGACATAAAAAAACTTGGATATTAAAAATCAAAAAATGATTCTCTTTGTAGGTATGTTTCAAGTTCTCATTCAATGAGGAGATGCGGTACCTTAATAGCACTTACTCAAGACACATGACAGGCGATCAATCTATATTTGCATCCCTCAAACCAAAATGTGGTGAATTTATAATATTCGGCGACAATAGTAAAGAAAAAATCATAAGAATTGATTGTATTGGTAAAAAATTTTTCCCTTCTATTAAAAATATTTTATTTGTTGATGGTTTAAAATATAACATTCTTAGTATAAGTCAACTTTATAACAAAGGTCACAAGTTGTCTTTAATCGTACTAAGTGTCTTATTGAAGATTCAACCAATAACAAAATTATTTTTGAAGGTAATAGGTATGAAAATATCTATACATTTAATCTAAATAATCTTTTAAAAAATAACACTAAGTGCTTAGCCGCATTAAGTGATAATAGTTGGTTGTGGTATAGAAGACTTGGATATACACACATGAACTTGATTTCTAAACTTTTTAAAAAAAAATTAGTAATTGGTTTAACCCAAATTAAATTTGAAAAAGACAAAATGTGTGATGCATGTCAACAAGGTAAACAAATTAGAAGTTTTTTTCATTTTAAAAATGAGATTTTAACTTTTAGGTCCTTACAATTATTGAACATGAACTTATTGGTCCAATAAGGATTTTAAGCCTTGGAGGCAAGAGATATGCCTTTGTTATTGTTGATGACTTTTCTAGATACACTTGGGTGTTATTCTTAACTCATAAGGATGAAACCTTTACCTCATTTGCAAAATTGTCTCGGAGAGTTCAAAATAAAAAAAGGTTTTCAAATCACAAGTATTCAAAGTGATTATGGTAGAGAATTTGAAAATAAAAATTTTTAAAATTTTTGTGATGAAAATAGGATTAACCATAATTTCTCTGCTCCTAGAACCTCTCAACAAAATAGAGTTGTTGAGAGAGATAATAGGATTTTGAAAGAAATGGCTAGAATCATGCTCTGTGAAAATATCATACCATGATACTTTTGGACTGAGACTATCAATACCGTTTCTTTTTACATAAATAGAGTTATGATACGAGCTTTTCTCAAGAAAATCCCACATGAGCTATGGAATGGAAGAAAACCTAACATCAGCTATTTTTGCGCATTTGGGTGCAAATATTTTATTTTGAACAATAACAAAGAACTTTTGAGCAAGTTCAACCCAAAATCTGATAAATGTATTTTCTTAGGATATTTTTTTATTTAGCAAAACTTATAGGGTTTTCAACAAAAGGATCCTAGTTGTTGAAAAATCTATACATGTTGTTTTTGATGAAGTAAACCTTCGTTTTTTAAAATTTTTGTGTGAAGATAACTTAGTTGACATAGAAAAGGGTGTTGAAGATATCTTCATTAAAGAAAAAGAAGAACCAAATCAAGAGAAAACTTCAAATCCTCAACAAATTGAAGTCCAGCAGGCTGCTGGATCTTCAAATCCTAAAAATTCAGATTTACCTAAGGAATTGAGGTATGCTCATGGTCACCAAAAAGATCTTATCATTGGTGATCCAACTCAAGGTATCAAAACTCGATCCTCTCTACATAATATTTGCGGTAATCTAGCATTTCTTTTTCAAACTGAACCAAAATATTTTTTGATGAAGTCGAAAACGATGAGTTTTGGACCTTGACTATGCAATAAAAGCTTAATCAATTTGAAAAAAATAAGGTTTGAATTTTAGTATCAAGATCTAAGGAACACTCTGTTATCGGTACAAAATAAGTTTTTAGAAGCAAAATAGATGAGAATGTAGTAGCTCTTAGGAATAAAGCTCGATTGGTAGCCCAATGTTACAATCAAGAATGCATCAATTTTGATGAGATTTTTGCTTCTGTAGCTAAGTTTGAAGCCATTAGGATGTTGCTTATTTTTGTATATTTTAAAATTTTCAAACTTTATCAAATAGATATCAAAAGTGTCTTTTTAAATGATTTTATGTCGAAAGAAATTTTTGTGAAACAACCTCCTAGCTTTGAAAATTTAGATTTTTCAAATCATATTTTCAAACTTACCAAGGCTCTTTATGGTTTAAAGCAAGCACCTATAGTATGATATGAAATACTAAGCAAATTCTTAATTGAAAATGAATTTTCAAGAAAAAAAATTGATACTACTCTTTCATTAAGTATCAAGAAAATGATATGCTAGTTGTCCAAATTTATGTAGACGACATTATTTTTTATTCAACTAACGAATATCTTTGCAAGAACTTTGCTAAGTATGTGCAGAGAGAATTCGAAATTAGCATGATAGATGAGCTCAACTAATTCATTGGACTTCAAATCAAATAAACTCAAGAAAAAATCTACATCATTCAACCTAAGTACACACGGGATATATTGAAGATGCTTGACATGATGAAAGCAAAACCTATGAGAACTCCTATATGTCCTACAACAAAGTTTGACAAGGACGAATATGGTATAGCAGTAAATGAAAAGAGATTAGAGATATGATTGGATCTCTATTATATTTAACTGCTAGCAGTCCTGATATAATGTTCAGCGTATGTATGTGTGTAAGATTTCAATCAAATCTTAAGGAATCACATGTGACCGCTGTTAAGTGCATCTTTAGATACCTCTTAGGTACACAAAACTTAAAATTATTCTATCATAGAGGAATAGCCTTTGAGTTATTTGACTATTCAAATGTTGATTTTACCGGATGTAAAGTAGATAGGAAAAGTACGAGTGAAACTTGTCAATTTATAGGACACTCACTAATCTATTGGTTTAGCAAGAAATAGAACTCAGTAACCTTGTCTACAGCCGAGGCTGAGTACATTGCTGCTGGAAGCAGTTGTGCACAAGTTTTTTAGATGAAACAATAATTAGAGGACTATGATTTTTGTTTAGATCATATCCTTATAAAATGTAACAATACAAGTGCAATTAATATATTCAAAAATTCAATACAACACTCAAAAACCAAGCATATTGAAATTAAATATCATTTTATACGAGAAAATGTGCAAAAAGGCAATATTGAACTCAAATTCATAGGCATAGATTACTAATTAGCTGACATTTTTACAAAACTCTAAAATGAAGAAAGAATTTGCTATATTAGAAGAGAACTTGATATGTTTTGTGCTCTTAATTCATGATTAATATGGCATACTAACTATGTATTTTTAATGCATTTCAATACTTTTGACATTCTTCATTGATGTATGAAAAGTGTCAACACCACTTGAAAAAGTATCGACACATATGCGTGCTGAGTTGACTCAAAGCTGTATAGAAGTGAAATTGCGAAAAAAGTGTTGACCCCTTTTTATATAGTGTTGACTCAAATTCGTTGTCTGACTCTCGATAAATTTGTGTCGATCCAAAACTTAATCGTATTGACTCAAACAGCCGAAAGTGTCGACACCTTCTAAAAAAGTGTCGACACAATTTTTATTTTCAGTCAGCCACACTCGTGAAGAAAAGTGTCGACCCAACTGACATTTGTGTCGACACAAATCTTTATGCGTATATAAGAGGCACCGACCCCTCCAGTCACGTCGTTTCCTCTCTCTCTCTCTCACACGGCTGTTCGTCTCCTACGCTTTTTGTTCTTTCGAAAAGTCGTGTTGACTCGTCTCCTTCTTCTCTCTTCAAACCTATCCTCAAATCGTTCACAATGCCTCCAAAGACAATGGGTAAATGTGCAAAACGTACTGGAGAAGTGGGTTCTTCAAATCGTAGGGCCTCTGAAAACAAGAAGACGACCACTATGACGGCAACGGCGACGGTGGATGTTGCAATGTCCAAAGTCGTAAGTTTCAAATCCCCCAAATTTAAACAACTTTATTTTTCTTCCTTTGTAAATCGCAAAGTTATTTCTAGCCATAGTGTCGATTTCGCCTTTTTTGACTCTATAGAAATGCTGTTTAAGGATTTATTCTCCAGTCTCGGGTGGGAGAGACTTTCACAAATTCGTGAACCTCAATATCTCACGCTCGTCAAACTATTCTACACTCACATTCATGTCTCCTCGATTCTAACCACCACCATCACCATGTGGATGAATGGTACTGAGATTCACTTGACCCCCTCGATCTTAAATGAGATTCTTTGCATACCGGAGGGTGAAAGTTTTGTGTCTTGCAGTAAGAGACCCATAGATATTGATGATTTTTCTTTTCATGATGCCGTTAGAAATATTTTTAAAAATGATAAGATTGACCCTACAAAACCCTTAGAAGAAAATTCCCTCAAACCTGAGATGCAAATTCTGCATCATATGGTTAATTATATTTTTCTTCCGCAGATGGGCAAATTTGGGAATGCTGCTTATATGCACGTCTTTATCATGTGGTGTATCTTGGAACAACAAAACATTGATCTTGATTTTTTGTTTATCTCTGACATGTTGCAATCACATGGAAAGTCCAATTCTTCTCTTATACATGCCATGCTTTTGACCCGAGTCTTTCGCCACTTTGGCGTAGACTTGTTTACTGAGAAGATGGTTTCATTATCAAAACATGACTTGTATGGTTCTTCGACACTGAAGCATATGCAAATCTCAAAAGTTGACGGAGTTTAGATCACCAGACGTGGAACACCATCTGTCTCTCGCCCTCAGTCTGCATCCTGAGAATTTTCTCCCATTCATGTTGATTTTGACTCTCCCGTTCCTTCTACTCGCACTGACATTCCTAGACCATCTAGTGTTCCATCATATGCTCCTCCTCCTCTCCCTCATGTCTCTTCTGCTATTCCTTCTGCCTCGTCAGCTTCTTCTGCTCATTTTGTGGATCTTTCTGAGGTTGTCTCTTTGATCAATGATTTTTCATCCTCTTTGTCTCCCTCTTTGGCTTTCTTTCAAGCTAAAGTCGACCAAGACATGTTTGATTTAAACCACTCTATCTCTTCTTTGTCTAAAAAAGTGAAACATCTTGATAAGACAAACCGTGCTCTCCGATGTGATGTCAAAAATGTTACAGACGCTGGGAGAGCCCTTTGCAAGACAATGGATGACAGCATCGTCTCCATAGTCAACTGCAACAAGGCCATCCTATAGCAACTGAGAAAATAATATGATTAGGGAATTGTTACAGCAGTTTAGGCCAACTCCAGAAAGGTAGAGGAATATCTTCAATGGATTCGTGAAACCTGGAGCAAGTAGTTCAAGGCTAAAGAGACCAAAGAAGAGAAAGCTACCCGTCTCAAACGATAAACAAATTTGGCTCTCGCTGCCACTCTTGATGCCATGGTAGCTGCCGAGAAAAAGGACAAATGTGTAAACTCATCCAAAGAAAAAGCCTCTTAAAGCAAGCAAAAAGCAGAAGAGAAGAAAAAATTTAAAAAGTTCATGGATGATCAATAGTTTCGACCCTTGGATGATTTCAAAAGGGAAGAAGACAAGGTAATGAGAGAAGGGGAGAAGAAGTGAACAAACATTACCAAACTTCTATTCAGTAGTTTTTTAACTTTGAAGGAGAAGATGTAACTGTTAAATTCTTTTATTTTTATTTTTATGTGGTCTGTGTGGTTGAAACATATTCTTTCATACTGCTTTTATGGATAAGTACTTATATATATGTGTTTGTGTATGATCAATTCTATTTATATATCCATGATTGATGTTTGGTTTTTGAAAAATCACTTCGTACATATTTTTCTTGTTGCACAAATTTTTAATAAATTCAGAATGTTTCTGAATTAAATTTGCAAATCATCTAACAAATGTATATTACTCTATTGAATGTCTGCCTAACTCTAATGAATGCATATTCTGTTTAAGGCATGTTGATAAGGGAAGAACCCTTATTGAAATTTTTTTAAAAATATTTTTTTTAAAATATTAAAATTGTTGTAATCATTAAAAAAAGAGAGATTATTAGCCCAATGACTTTTTATATTGATTTTGATGATTTTTATAATTTATTTTTAAAAAATAAATAGATTTAAAAA
This sequence comes from Heliamphora exappendiculata, assembly GCA_034768845.1. NCBI lineage: Eukaryota > Viridiplantae > Streptophyta > Magnoliopsida > Ericales > Sarraceniaceae > Heliamphora > Heliamphora exappendiculata. The sequence continues at coordinate 17,363,763 of JAOTRH010000025.1, read as the reverse complement.
AATAATATTTATATATTTTTTAAAAAAAGTATTGACACATATTGAACAAATGAGTTGACACTTTTAGCTAAAAAAATAACTTATCTCCCAAAAAAATTAAAACACCTAAATATTCTTGAGAATATTTTGTATTGAACTCAATTGATAATTGAGTCAAAATTTTAAGGTAAAGTATACCTGAAGATATCAAGTGTGTCAATACTTTTGAATAAATATTTTGACACCCTAACAGTGTATTGAAGATATTTTAGGAATTAAAAGTTAGTGTCGACACAAATAAATTTTATGTCAATACAAAAGAGCCGAAACTCTCTGAACTCAAAATGAGTCGACATAAACTGAATTTGTGTGGACACAAAAGTGATTTTTCACTTTTGTTATTCGAAACTTTGAGTCGATATAAATGCCAAATGAGTCTACACAAAAGTACTGAGGCTACTTGTAGAATTTGGTGTGTCGACACAAATTGAAGAAGAGTTGACACAAATATCCCGAGCCCGCCTGAAAGAATTTTAGTGTCGACACTAATTTCCAAATGAGTCGACACAAATATCTCGAGGGTTCTTGCAGAATTTTAGTGTCAACGCCAAGAAGATTTGAATCGTTACAAATTGTTCTCTCCCGGATGCTGAAGAACCTTTGAGTCAACACAATATCCAAATGTGTCGACACCGTTGTGTTGGTGAGGAAGATTGCAGAAATTGTGTCGACACCTCAGAAGATTTGAGTCAACCAAATCACTTGAATATCCTTGCCCTAGACATTTTGTGTCGACTGTAAAAAAATTGTGTCGACACCTGCGATGAAAATTTAAACTTGCGGCAGATTTCAACGGTTGAATTTTTGGCATTTAATGCCTTGACCTACCTCCAACAGTCATGAATGCTTAAAAGCTTACATAAAGAGTTACTACTCAGCATTCAATTTATCTAGAGACTTACAATCACTGTTCTATTGCTTGATTCAAACTGAAAATTTTCAAATTTTTATTTATTGCTGAACTTCTGCTCTTGTACTTCATCTTTCTTTACCTCTTCATTTATTGCTAATCAATTTCTATAAAGAGGATAAGTGATCCTCATTGATACACTTTCACTTATTGTATTTAAGGGTGAGTCACACTTTGTATTTTGAGTGAATGAGAAAATCTCATCAAATAAGAGCTCAAGAGTGATTTGAAGAAAAATATAAGATTATTTTCATATGATCATTTTGCTGCTGTTGTAAGGCCTTTGAATGTGTCCGTAAATATTCGTATTCGTGTGGATATTCTCAAGCGAAGTCTTGAGGTTGGAATGCACCCGTGAAGCATTCTACAAAGTGAAAATTCTCAAGGGGAGACTTGAGTAGTGGTCGTAGGCTTGGAAAAAGCCGAACCACTATAAATTCTTGGTGTCTGGTTCATTTTCTTTATCCTTAACCTCTTTAATATTTGTATTACATTAATTTTTTATTATCTTGTTATATTTGCTCGCTATATTAAAAGGTTTTTGAAATTTTTTTAAAAATTGTTATTAATTTTTTAAACCTAATTCACCCCACTCTTGAGTTGTCTAGAACTAACAAATAACAAACCTAATAACGTACTATCAATTCTTAAATTATTTTATTATGAACCAAATACCATTCTAGTATAATAATAATTAAATTAATAATACTCTAAGTACTAATAATCTGATTACACTAATTATTCTATAAAAATATTTCCTCAAACAAATGACCCCAAAGTTTTTTTCAACTTAAAATCTAAGAAAATCTTTTCTTCTTTTGTTTGATAACATTTGCTTCTTGATTTTTTTTTCTATTTTGCTTGTTAACTAAAAATACTTTAACATATTAATAAAAAATATCATAATTTTTATTACACACTGTTAAAAAATTCAAGAGGAGGTGAATTAGATTTTTAAAAAAATAATCTTTTTAACAAGAATTAAATCGACTAGCAAAAGATATTTCAAAATAATAAAGAGAAGTATTTAAAATTATGAAATATTCAACAAATAAATAAAAAACTAAAAAGAGAGAAGGGAAGAGAGAACAAACACAAATTAAATTTATAATAGTTTAGCTCCAACCCAAACACACATCTACTCCCCAAGGTCCTCCACGAGTATTTTCACTATATTCTCAAATAGTTTTACAATTAAATGTTTTATAGGTGCATCAAAACCTTGATAACCAAGTGTTTTGTTCAAAAAACATTCAAAATAGAGGTGGATGCAATGGTTCTTTTGAGAAAGGTTGCAGAACAGTAGTATATGAGATTATTATTATTTATTTTTTATTTTATTTAATGTTGGATCTTCTTCTCGTAAGAATTTATGTTATCTTGCGTGAAGGTTTGATGTACTCTGTAAAAGTTTGATGTCCCATGGATATTGAGAAGAGCTGGTTTATAAACGCCATGTTCAAGTGCAATATTTGGCTCAATATTTGTTTATTGTGTTCTTTAATTTCGAGTCAAGCCCATTATAACGTGTTCAATCGTTTTATGAAATGGGCGGAGTGAAAATCATGGATGAGGGTGCTTGAGCGACACTACTATGTTGTGTTCCAAGCATAGCACGCTGTTGTATTTTTAAGAAGTTTGACTTTTAAATATATTTTTATAGTTAGATTCGTTTATTATGAAGAGTTTGAACAGTAAAGTTTATTTAATATATATATCTATGCGATCGAAAAATATTTGTTTAATTATTTTCTTAAAATTATATTTATCATCGATTTATTTGTAAATAAATGTAATCTAACTACTTAGCATCAAATATTAGATGAACTTTATTTTTTACATAAATAACAAACTCTATAAGCTTTACAAAATAAACATATTCAAAGGCCGCCATTCACTTGTCATTGTTTCTATGTAGCATCACTGACCTGCATGGTCTCCAGTAATGTAAAAATGTAAAATTTCCTGTTGCCAAAGGCTGCTACTTTCCATATTATGACAAAAGTGATCCTTTTGGTTGGAGAGAGGATCCTCTATCATGCTATTTTTGTGCAATTCTTGATCTGACGATTAAAAATTACATTGATCTGAGCAATACAATTTCTAGCCATTAGATATAAAATTATATTGGTTGAAGCCAGGACCCTTATTTTGTAATTTGTATGCCCTTGAATGGACCAAACAGATAAGCCTCAATGAAGTACATGTTCAGGAGTTTGTATCTTCTCTCTTTGCTAAATCCATATACCTACCCATCTGTTCTAATATATTTGTTATCACTCAAAATTAAATTATTGTAAATATATTAAAGTGAAAAAATTCTGAGACATGACTCAAGTGCTTAAAAAAACACATTAAATTAGAGGTGTTTGATAAAAAAAACATTAAAAATACCTAAAGAAGAAAAACACACAATCACACTATATGCAATTTTTATATGGTCCAGTATAAACAAATGCGTTTATAAGTTTTTAATTTTAAATTAACAAATACAAATTTTATGACTAAGATTATAAATTTAAAAATACTGACAGCTTCTGTTTAAAGTTATAATAACAATTTTTAGTTATAATATATGGTTGTGCTTGGTAAAAATTGTTTGTTGAAATTAAAAATAGATTGTAAAAACACAGATTAAAACTAGAATAGAATATGCGAGCATAACATATTCAGGAAAATAATCAATTGATGACAAGTACTACATACAAATGAAAACGTTAAACTCACAAAACTTTAGATTTAGAACAAACAACAAATAGACTGAGGCAAGTGTATGACACTTTGTCCTTAAAGTAGATTCACCCCGCGCAGTGATGCTTATGGGTTTAAACAATTGTTTTCCAGAATTACTTAGATTCCGTTTGGTTCTCTTTTTCGAAAACAATTTTCAGAAAATTATGAATACAGAATTTCGAAAAATTCGTTTGGAAGCAATTTTGGAAATTTTTTTTTTAAAAAAAGAAAAAACTAAGTTAAAAAGTTGGCAATTTTTGAAAACAGCTAAAAGCTGTTTTCACTTTTTTTGACTCAATTTTTTCTTCGACAAATCTCAACGTCGTCGTCGTCGATCAACGTTATCGTCATCGTCGATGAACACACAGATCTCGAAGCTTCGTCGTTGTCGTCGTCGATGAACACACAAATCTCGAAGCTTTGTCGTCGTCGTTGTTGCAAAGCTTTGTCGGCGTCGTCCTGGATCGCTCGTCGTTGTCGTCGTCCTGTGGCCGTTGGCGTTGTCGTCGTCCGCCGCTGTTGTCGTCATCGTTCATCTCAGCCTCTCAGGCGGTCGTCGGCGACGAGATCAGTTTTTTGATATCGTCCGCCGCTGTTGTCGTCATCGTTCATCTCAGCCTCTCAGGCGGTCGTCGGCGACGAGATCAGTTTTTTGATACAGGACGACGTCGACAACCAAATGAAAACGACGACGACGAAGCTTTGAGATCTGTTGAGATCATCATCGTTGAGATCTACGAGTTGGTGAAGATCGATCGTTCATCGCACTCAGATCGTCATCGTTGAGATTTGTCGAACGAACATCGTTGAGATCTGTCGTTCAGATCGTCTTGTGGCAGTTGGCGTCATCGTCGCCGGGGTCTACGTGTTTTTCTGATACTCACCGGCGGCGGCGCGAGCTCTGGTTAGGGTCGCTGGCGTTAGGGTTAGGGTTAGAGTTTAGGTTTGGGTTAGAGTTTCTAAAAGTAGTACACCAAATACAATTTTTTTCTCAAAATATTAGAAAATAATTTTCAAATTCATTTTTCAAAAACAATTTTCAAATTATAATTTTAGAAAACACAACCAAGCGGAACCTTAGTCTTTCGCATGCAAAAGAAGCACTGCAATTTCCGTGCTCGGCGAACCAAATAGTGCTTTGTTTCTCTCTTTTTAATGGACGAGTTGATGTTATGGATGCAAAGAAGAAATGGTGAGATTTTCGGTGGGTTGAAGATGGACTAGATGGGTCTCTTTTAAACCCAAAAAAACACCTGTATGAATAGACTCGAACTGGTGCGAACCGAACAGGCACACTTGTTTGGATCGGTTTAGAATAACAGTAATTAATGAACAACATCCAACGGTTAGATTTATTTAAATTTAAATAAATTCAAAATGTATTTAATTAAATAAATTTTTTTCAAAAAGATAAGATCCCATCCAAGGACCCGACCCGACCCGCAATAGCAACTAGCAACCCGCGACCCATGACCCACGAGCCCAAGCTCAGCTCCGCTCGGCACTGTCGACCAGTCGATCGGACGGGCGGGAGGCAGTGGCTTGCGTGCGTGGTTTGGGTATAACCCACCTTTAGGTAAGTCACCCACCTTCCACAAAATTGGGTACCCCCAAGGAGCCCAACCCTTAGTCTAAATTTGTCTTATATATACCCACCAAGTTTTTCATGAACTTTCAATGTAGAACTAGTGTTGTTGTCTTCTATATTACCTTATTCAACCATGAGTTTAGAAGTCATTTTCTCATTCAATACTTAATGATTTTGATCAACCGAATACGTATTCTTAATGTACACACGACGATAAACGCAATATCATCCCGACTCATCATAACTAGTGTATGGGTCCCACATCAAAATTAGCTCAAAATTTGCTAAAATTTAAATTAATCAAAATTATTTTTCTAACAATCCCACACATGAATGAAATTGACAAAGAAATGATGCAAAAAGATGCAGACTCAGAGAGGACAAAAACGAAAATCATATGTATAAGGATATATGATTTTTTGCCTTAAACCTTCCCTCGTGACAAACTATCGGACTTAGCCTATGTTTGGCTGAGATTTTTTTAAAATCTTTTTGTTTAAAAGTGTTTAAAAAAGCCCACTGGTTTAGTTTAAGTTGGCCTTTTTACATCTTTTTACATTTATTTTTTTATTAAAAAAAGTTAAAAAATCAAAAAACTTAGAAAAAAAGCTAGTCCAAATACAAGCTTACTAGCTAATCGGGGGATATGATATCTTGAACTGTGCAGCCGTTTGTGTAAGCAAAGATAATAGAGTGTCACATAGAATTTTTTCAAACACTGTTTTAGTTCTCACAGTTGTGCCCATTGTAGCCCTGAGCAATTCATAATTTTCGTGAGTGCTTTAGAGAATTCGGCTTGAAAATTCTCATGGAAGCGGCCTTTACTTCACACTCACATATGTGATTTTTTATTAAGAGTATCCTGCTATACTTCACTTGAATATTTGAAGATATAAAAATTATTAAAATCAAACTTATCTTAAACAATTTACAAGATCGCTGTTTCATCCTAGGAGTGGGTAGGAGATGTTAATTCTTCTAAGTGATTTTTCAGTCTCCCACAATTTGGTTGTCCCTTTGAACCCAGTTCTTGAGATCTCCAATCAACTAAGTTGGGTTTCCATTATAGAGACCTTTACGTAATAGGCTTTAGACCTATTTCCCTTGATGATTTGTCAACAAGCTTTCTTTTTAACCTTTTGGTTAACGGATCCGCGATATTATCACTTGACTTTACATAGTCAATAGTGATAACCCTATTTAAGAGCAATTATTTAATGATATTGTGTCTACGACGAATGTGTTGAGACTTACCGTTATATATGCTATTTGTGCATTTTCAACTGCCAATTGGCTGTCGCAATGTATGCAAATTATAGGCATTGGTTTAGACCACATTAAAATATCTTCTAAAAAATTACGAAGCCACTTTGCTTCTTCCCATGCTTTATCTAAAGCAATAAATTCAGATTCCATTGTGGATCTTGCGATACACGTTTAGTTAAAAGATTTTCAAAATACTACTACACTTGCGATACACGACGAATGTGTTGAGACTCCACTCGTGAATTTGGAGTATCTAGTATCAGATATCCAGTTTGCGTCACTATAGTGCAGTCTATAATTTTGGGTACACCTCAGATATCAAAGAACCCTAATTATAGTCTTCTAGTAGTCAGCCCCTGGATTACTTGTGTATCTACTCAATTTTCTAACTGAGTACGCTATGTCGGGCTGTGTACAATTTATTACATACATTAGGCTACCTATGATTTGAGAATACTCTAGTTGATTGATGCTTTTCCCTTCATTTTTAGATAGATGAAGATTCACATCTATTGGTTTTTGAGCTGGACTATCATCATACTTGTTAAACTTCTCAAGTATTTTCTCAATATAATGAGACTGAGATAGAGCAATGCCATCAGATGTTCGAGTGATTTTAATTCCTAGTATGACATCTGCAACATCCATGTCCTTCATGTCAAACTTACTGCTTAACATGTTTTTAGTAGTTTTAATAATTTAATTATTGCTACCGATAATAAGCATATCATCCACATAGAGACAGACAATAACACAACATTTGTTTGTTTCTTTAACATATACACATTTATTGCATTCATTTATACTGAAACCATTGACATTATAGTACTATTAAATTTTTTATGCCATTGCTTTGGTGCTTGCTTTAAACCATATAATGATTTAATAAGCTTACGCACCTTCCCATTTTGTCCAAGAACAACAAAACATTCTGGTTGTTCCATGTAAAATTTCTCATCCATTTCACTGTTTAAAAAAGTTGTCTTAACATCCATCTGATGTATCTAGAGATTGTATACTGCTGCTATAGCAATCAACATCTGGATGAAAGTTATTCGAGTAACTAGTAAGTATGTATCGAAATAATCTAGGCATTCCTTTTGCCTGTAACCTTTGACAACAAGTCTGGCATTGTATTTGTCAATTGAGTCATTTGCTTTCATCTTCCTTTTAAAAATTCACTTGCAACCGAGAGGTTTAGAACCTGGTGGAAGATCCACTAGTTCTCAAGTGTGATTTTTCAAAATAGATTCAAATTCATTATTTATAGCCTCCTTCCACAAAGGAGCTTTAGGAGTGAACATTGCCTCCTTAAAACTCAGATGCTCTTTCTCTAATATTTAAGTTAGAAAATCTAGACCAAAGGTGTTTGATTTCCTTTCTCTTTTTTCACGCCTTGGTTCATCGGAACCTTCTACTTGCTGGTCTTTCTTATTATCGAAAGCAGTATCAAAAGTTTTTTTACTAGAACTTGGCTATTGTATGGTTTTATAAGGAAAGATATCTTCAAAAAATAAAGCATTCCTTGATTCAATAATTGTATTGACATGAATCTCTAGTCTATCTGATTTATACACTAAGAATCAATATGTACTACTATTTTCTGCATAACCAATAAATATACAATCAATAGTTTTGGATCCTATTTTCACTTGTTTTGGAGTAGGGACCGTAAACTTAGCCATACACCCCCACATTCTCAAGAATTTGCACGTGAGTTTTTGGCCCTTCCACAATTCATATGGAGTGTTATTCGTCCTTTTAAGAGGTAATTTATTCAAGATGTAGTTAGCGGTTAAAATCGCTTCCCCCCCACAAGTTCTCTGGTAATCTTAAACTTATCAACATAACATTCATAATTTTCTTTAAGGTTCTATTTTTTTTTAGCAATTCCATTTTGTTGTGGAGAATAAAGTGCGATAATTTGGTGAATAATTCCATGTTTAGAACAGAACTTAGCAAAAGAAAATTCATATTCACCACCTCTATCGCTTCTAATTACCTTAATCTTTCGGCTAAGTTGATTTTCAACGTCATTTTTGTAATATTTAAACATTTCTAAGACTTCATCTTTGCTTCTCAGCAAATACACATAACGGTATCTTGTGTAATCGTCAATAAAAGTAATAAAATATTTTTTTTCACCGCGTGTTTGAATGAATTTTAAATTACACACATCAGTATGGATTAAATCTAGAGGTTCAGTACTTCTTTTAATTGAATGAAAGGAAAGTCTCGTTAACTTTGCTTCCACACAAGTTTCACATTTATAATTTGAATTTATATTAAAGTTAGGCAAGTAATCTAAATTAATTAATCTACGCAAAGTATCAAAATTAACATATCCTAATTTACCATGCCATACATTTAAAAATTCAAGTAAGTAAGCATAAGATGTGTTAATTTTATTAATAGACAGAACAATTATCATTACATTCATTTTAAAGAGGCCATTACTCATGTACACCCCACTCTTGGTGAGGACAAACTTTTCAGACTCAAAAAATAACTTAAATTCGTTCTTAATTAGCAGCGACCCATATACTAAATTCTTGCGAATTTCTGACACATGCATCACATTCTTTAGAGTCAGTTCCTTCCCTGATGTCATCTTCAGAACCATGCTCCTTTATCCTTCAACTTTAGAAGTTGAGGAGTTCCCCATGAAGAACTACTCTCTATGTTCCATTGATTTGTAAGAAGTGAACATTCTTTTCTCAGAACAAACATATCGAGTAGCACTTGTGTCCATCCACCATTCCTTAGAATTTGAACCCACAAAGGTTTATTTTAGATACCACTGCAGATGGACTCAGATCAACACATCATTGGAGAGATTCTCTACTTCAGTCATATGAACCTGTGGGGTCTTTTTATTGTATTTAGCGTGAACATTTTGCTTGCTTTTAATAATCAGCTGCACGGTGTCCTTGCTTGTCACACTTGAAGCATTTTTCTTGAAACTTGTACCTTTTGTTCGCACCTCCATTCGGGCCACGAGAAAACCCTTGCCCAGAATGCTTCCTCTTTTTATTGTTGTTGGTCTGCCTTTGCCCTTGTTCAACAGCATTATCCTTAGCTAGAAATTGACCTCCCATCTTCTTCCCCGAACCATGGTTGTCCTCTTCAATTCTTAGTCATACTATGAGATCCTCTAATTTTATCTCTTTACACTTTGTTTCAAATAGCTTTTGAATTCTTTCTAAGATGGCGGTAATTTTTTTAATAATTACTATCACTTGGAATAACTGGCTCAAAGACATCTCTTCTACATGAATTTCATGTAGAATTACCTGAAGTTCTTTGACTTGGTTGATTACAGTCTTAGAGTCAACTATTTTGTAGTCAAGAAAATAACCGATAATAAACTTCTTCTTCCCAGCGTCTTTAGTCTTGTACTTCTTATCTAAGAATTCTCACAGTTCCTTTATAGTTTTCTTAGTACAACAAATATTGTACAGCGCATTGTCTAAGCCGTTAAGGACATAGTTTTTGCATAAAAAGTCGGAATGCTTCCATGCCTCTACTGCGGCAACAATTTGCCAGTCAGATTCACCTTCTTTTAGTACAAGAGCATCTTCTTGCAGAAATCTTGCCAAATTTAGTGTGATCAAATAGAATAGCATCTTCTGTTGCCACCTTTTGAAGTCATTCCCGTTGAATTTTTTGGGCTTCTCTCCATGATTTACCAAAACGATAGTTATTATAAGAGATACCACAGGTGTAAACACCGCCGTTGAGATGGCTGTGGGCACATCACCGGTGTTTGTATCAGTATTCACAGAACTGTGAATGCTATCTGTAGCCATTTCTGTTGAACAAAGATATAGCACAATTCAGAAATAATAATAAAGCTCTTTTAACACTATTTTAAAAACTGAACTAGGAACAGAATAAATAAACAAATTGTAAGGTTTTTTACCTAAATTTCTAAGTTCTCAGTTTTTAGTCTCGGGTGGGAGTCTGCTCGAGTGGCCATCGTTATTAAACTCTTGGGTCATTGACCGCTCAAGCGGCCAAGGGGTCCGCTCGAGCGGCCATTGTTATTCAACTATTGGGTCATTGACCGATCGAGCGGCTAGAGGTTCCAATCAAGCGGCTAGAGGGTCCGCTTGAGTGGTCCGCCACAGAACAGTTTTTTGTTGCGGCGCTAGGGTTAGGATTTTAAACTTGTATGTTCTGAAAACAATATAGAGAACGTAGAGAACTTAGAAAGGGTGAAGGAGATTGTTCAAGAACGTCTATCGACTCAGTGAGAGACTCAGTTTTGAGATTAGAGAGAATAGAGAGGCGGTGAGAGGCTTAGTTTGAGGCCACATATATTGGTGCTTCATATACTCTGGTGATGTAATGCTTCTTTTGCTTTCTTTTACCTTTAAACTTACTTAAAAAACTAAATGGACCCCGTGTGAATGGTCAATGGTAGGGAAGCAAGCATCTAAGGTATTAATTATTTTTTTGGTATGGATTCCATTTAAATTTATTTTTTGTATGAGGTTTTGTTTTGCCTGTAAGTTGTCGAGTGCATATGGAAGGCGCCCCCAATTGATTGTGATATAAGATTTAGTTTGGTTATTCTTTTTGTTTGTTTTCATTGTTTCATGTTTTGCTTTTAATGTTTTTCTTTTCCTTTTAGTCTTTCTAAGCACTAAAACAGGATATTCAAGAAAATAACAAAATTGGGCGTTTCCAATAATAGTTTGGGTTGTACTATAATGAGGAGAAGAAAGCAATGGACAAGAAATAATAGTTTGGTTACTATCTAATTTCTTTCGTATGTTTTTCTTTGAATGCAGACACACATCATGATAGAACAAATGGAAGAGCTCATGAGAATGATAAAATAAACTACTAAAATAACCAAATGTCAATTTAGTTTATACCTAATAGCTTTTGTTTTAAATTCTTTAAACTCTGATATATCCCCAATGTCAACTGATTGGTGTTAATGCGCATTCTTTGTTCACTAAATAGGTTATCCATTTTTATGTTAAAATGAATGGAGCATGTTATTTGCTAGGAATAATCATTTGTTAGGTTATCATAGTGTTATGTGACTATGGTTTTCTGATTGTTGCACCGGCACTGTCTTAAAGTCGTTTCCATCCACTAGTCTTAACAGAAAATGGAGAATTTAATTCTGCTTTCTGATTTCCTTCATTGATCAATTTTTTGGGGCCACTTTGGAAGAGAAAGTTGTCTTAAGTACTTCTATTTTCCTCATCAACAAGTTGATGGAATATCATTGCAGAGATGCTGCATGTTTCCCAGTGATATTGCACTAGGGCATGTGGTGACAAGTCACTTTTTTGGAAACAAAAGTCTGATTACCTCTATAAGCCAAGGAAACAACAAATTTATGCATGCACTGTTCAAAAACAACATATATGAACATTGATGCATGTATTCTTTTTAAATAATTGGTGGATCGGTTTCTTTATCGGCAAGTATTCTTTTATCTATGTGCCATTTGTACCACACTATCTACAGGGGATAAAATATTTCCAAACCTTATCACTACCTGTTAGGTCCACCCATGTTAGGTCCACCCACGTGACTTTGTCGGCTACTTTTACACGTGTTATCAATCTATCAAGGGGCAAAACTGTCAATTCAGTACTCCCATTATTCACATTGTGGGTTCCAGTGTGACCTCTTTTTGCTTTCAGCCTTACACGTGTCTTTCCCTGTGTTAATGGATGGCCGGATCACCAAAGCCAGCCATCAAACAAGAAATCAGCCATCCTAGAGCTCAGCCAGGACCAAACAATCCAGAGAGCAGAAAAACCCGAGGACTAGCATTATCTACAGATGCATATTGTTTTGCTTCGCTTGTTGGGTTGTTGGTAGCTCTGTTGTTTGGCAGTGGTTTCTTGCTGTTTGTTAGTGGTTGCTTGCCCTGCTGTGGCTCCTACTGGGGGCTGCTGTTTGGGGTGGTTGGGGCTGCTGCGGTTAATTATTTATTGGGTGTTGAATGCTGCTGTGGTTTCTACTGTGTTGGCTAGCCCCTTTATAATATAGAAAAAAATTTATTAGTTCCAGATGAAGTGGTATAGATATTTTTATTGCTCTTGAAGTAATAATATAGAAAAAAATACATATTATGTAGGTTCTTTTGATGTTTTAATATTGGGTCAAATGCTTCTTATGCAGTAGGTTCTTTTGATGAAATTGTGTCAAAAGTGCTTCTTCTACAAGTAAGTTCCTTTAAATGATGCATATGTTATTGCAAAAATGTCTTTATATTTTTTTGTTCTTAATTTTTGTGGTTCATGTGTTTATTTTGATTGGTGGCTGGGGTTAATTTTTTTTCTGTTTTTAAATTAATAGGGTTGAAATTGGATTGGTGTTAGCGTCAAATTATATTAGAAATACTTTTAAGCACGAATTATTATCTAGTCTTTACATTCTATAGTCTTTCTTATTTTTTATAACTTACTAATTTTTTTGTTCCTATCAATGCAATAATGTAAAGTGGACTAGTCTACTGATTCTAAAGTGGTTATTATAATTTTTCTCAATACTGATTTAAGGGGTGAATTTGTTGAAATTGTTACTCATTCTTAACAAGAATTCTTTCAGTTTGTATTCTGACAAATTTTAAATTATTACATATTTTTTTTAATTTGGTACAATTGAAAAGATTATTGAGTATTATATGAATATATTTTGTTAAAAATTTAATAAATTCTTTTACTATAGTTATGATAATTTATTTTGTTGTCTTGTATTTGAAATTAGAAGTTCATCATGTTAGAAACACTCTTTTATAGTTGGTTTTTATATTTCACGCTTATACTTTATAGATATCATATATAGAATAAATATGTAGAAACTTAGATTTATAACTAGAATTGGTGATTCAAGAATTACATTAGTTGACACGGCTGTCAGGTGTAGTAGACATGCATGCGAGGGGCATCTGGTGTGTTAGTTGGAGCGCTGGGTACATCATAATATAATCTATGATAGTTATAATATAATTGATTACGATTTTTACGCGTGATTGTTAAATAAATAAAATTATATTTTTTATTATTTTTAATCACACTTTTTATATTTTAATACGTGTAAAAAGTATGGTTGATAATATAAATACCGAGATGTTAAAGCCTTAACAATCACACCAATTTTATTTTTAATCATGTTTTTTGTTATTTTTAATCATACTTTTTTTATTTTTAATCACACTTGTTCAGTTTTTACTACACTAAAAATGTAATCAATAATGTAAAAAATGAAATGTTAAAATTTTAACAATCACACTAATTTTATTTTTAATTTTATTTTTTAATATTTTTAATCACTCACAAAAATGTGACAAAAAAATAAAATTTTAGATCACACCCACGTACGTGCTTAAAAAAGTGTGATTATAATTTTATAATCATACTTTTAAAACGTGATATATATTTTAACTGTTTTCTAGTGCTCCCTCTCTCTCCCCTGACGGGCGCTCTCTCTCTCTCACCTGGTTTCTTGCCCTCCCTCAAACCACCATAGTCGCGAACCCCACCTTCAATAATCAAAGAGTAATTTGCAGCAGATGATGGTGAAAAGAAGCTCCCTGTGATGGCAAAGAACTATATCCCATTGCCTCACCCTCCAAACTAAATCCCTCTGTCTCATCCCCCCAAAACCTACAATCCAAATCTCCAACCCATCAAATAGAACCCCTTTCCCATTATCTGAAATTGCATCTCCAATCCTTGATTTCCCGACCCCTTTTTTAAAGAACCCAATCCTCCAAAGGCACCAAAACCACTATTTTCATTGATCATCTTCCTGATCAGCTGCACAACCAGTGGTTTGGTAGAATTTTTCAACAATGCGGTTATGTCAGGGAGGTTTACATCCCAAACAAGAGAAGGCTGATGAGTAATACCAGGTTCGGTTTCGTTAAGTTCTCTATGGCTAATGGAGCTAAGATTGCAATATCCAAATTTGATGGGTTTTGGTGTTTGGATAAGAAATTGTCAGTAAAGCTGGCTATCTATGATCCAAATCACAAACGAGTGTTGAGGGGAAAAAACGCAGTTGGAGACAATCATCCAGTCGGCTTAGCCAAACCCATCCAAAGGCCTGGGCATATATCACAGCCACCTCCTCTCCCTAAGGACAAAGGGCTCAGTGACCTGGTCGTGGAGGCTGAAATCATTGACACAGTGGGTCAAGAGTGGTGCCATTGGCATTGTGACAGACTGATTGCTGGTATGGAAGAAGCAATCAGTTTTTATGCAATGCACAATTAGCTGGTTAATTAATTTTTATGTTAATGAATATTGATAGTGAGGACAATTTGAAAAATAAAAAGTTGCAGACATAACTCTTAGTGAGCTCTTGAGATATTATTCTTTTTTGAGGAATCTTTTTATATTTACTTGCGTGATATTTTATTTTCTGAGTGCATTTGCCATTGCATAATTTCGTTATTAATTCATTTTGACTAAAAATTGAGAATATTCTTATAAAACTCATTTGAAATTTTTTAAAAATAAGAACTATGCAAAGGACTATGTTAAACTTGAAAAAACTTTTAGGCTATGTTTTTATATTTGAGTTTGTTCGTATTTTTCTATTTAATTGACCCTAGTCATTCCTTTTGATTCTTTTACATATAAGTATTTTTTTTTGTTCTCCTACTATATCTGAAAATATCAAGAAGGGTGAAAAAGTATAAAAAAAATTGAAAAAAGAAAAGAAAGAAAGAAAGGGAACAATTGAGTGGTACAAAAATCAATGATTGAGTGAACGACAAGTATAGAATTATATGTAATACAAAATGAAAAATTGGCTTTGAAAATAGTGAATGTGAGCAATTATTGAAAAAAATAGAGAACTGAGTGATGTTTAGCATTTAGTCTATTTTAGGACATTATATACACTCAATTCTAACCCAGATACATATTTTCATACTTAACGCTATAAAAAAAAAAAGACCTATTTGATTCAAAGAATGGCATGGTCTGATGTGTGAAAATAACTAATTAAAAATGATGAATGAAGCATGCATCGTATATTCTCAATAATTGGCATTCTAATCACAAGATTAAAAGTCATTCTTTGAATTTAGTGTTTTTTTATGTCGAAAGTATGCAGAATATATTTGATTTGTTTAGCATAACGTTCGCCGCATACCACGAGTGCACCTATATATAAATCTGTTTCTAAGTATTTAATTGTAAGTGACATTAAGTGATAATTGAAGTCGAGACATAGTTTTGATAGAAATTTAAACTTTAAATGTTTAGAAACATGATACCAAGGCACATAACTGAGTTTTCACCCACACTGAGTTCAGGTTTGTGGGAAGTTGATTGTAAGGATGGCAGTAACTAAAACAATTATGCAAATTGATTGTTGGGGGTATAAAATTCACAATTTTAACTTTAAGTTTTTCAAAATGCATGTGGTTGATGTTTGTGGCTATCATTTTTGGAAACCCAAGAGAGTATAACTCGTCCACTAGTGATAACCTAGGGATTTAAAGCTTGTTGCACATGCTAAGTGCAATCGCGTATTCTACAAAAATGGATTCTAGTTGGATTAGTTTAATTATCTTTTATTTTTGCTTTGCTCGAGTACTAATAAAGTGTAAGTTGGGGAGTATGATCGGTACGTAAAAGTGGCGATCAAATTTTACAAAATATGCTTCGATTATGTGTTTATTTATATATTTTAGTAGTGTTTCAGTGATGGCATCGAAAGAAGCAAGATGGTGAAAAAATGGGTTAAAATGGATAAAAAAAATGTCAAAAGTCAACAAATCCAACGTGGAAGCTAAATAATCAAAATAACGTTGTTCTGGTTAGATCTTGGGACCCGAAAATCCAACACCATGAGTGATAATAGCTCAAAGTTCAAGAAATTTGGTAAAAAGGCCGAACGATGAAGAAAATAATATTTCAAAAGAAGTTCGGCAAAAAATATGCAAAAAATGTGTAAAAAAAATTTGAGATACCTTCACTATTTTGATCATAACGTTTTGTATAAATTAAATTTTAATATAAGGTTAGAACCATTGAAAAGTAAACTTTTGGAATTTCAATTTGGACAATAGAATGACCCTATTTACAGTTCAGAAAAAGGAGTTATACTTGTTTGAAATCGAGACAATAGCGTAGTCGTGTTTTTGCGAAATTGCGTCCGGACAAAAATATGGGTGTCTGGACGAAAATTGACCAGAATGATTTTCATCTGGAGAAAAATTAAAGCGTTCAAACGAAAAAACTACTATTAAAAAAGCGTCCGAACAGAATGAGACAGTCAGAATTTGATTAAATCACCGAAACAAAGGGACGCTGATCATCTCTATAAATACAAGGCTTGGGGGAATTATTCAAAGAATTTTATATCTTCAAAAAATAGATTGAAGACTCATCTAGAGACAACTCTGGAGGCTCGAAAAGTGACGAAGAGTCGAAGACGGAGGCTCGGGATTCCATTCTTCTTCATCTTTTCATGGATTCGAGCCGAAACATGATCGGCTATTCTTCTTCTTCCTAGGGGATGATGAACCCCTAGTCGATATCTTAGTGTAGTTTAAATTTCTATTTCTTTTTTATTCGGATTCATTTCGTTTTATGATTTTGGGACGTTGACGTTTAATTAATAAGCTTTTAATTTAATTATTTAGTTTTTTTTTTACTTTCCATTATTGTAATAATGAGATCATACAATTATTATATATTCTTGTTCTTATCCAGACGTGAAATATCTTATGCTCGGATATGATGGATCGTGCCGAGATCACTCGGACGATGCATGCCATGTCTAAAATAGGATATGCTGGGTTTGAATATGATCTTATTCTTTTATTAATCCGTGTCAGTCTTGTAGTCGTGACCAAATTGAATTGAATCGAATGAATAAAATAGAATATGTATAAAATTAAAATACTGGCTATAATAGATTTACATTCTTAGGAAATTTTTTCACATCTAAGTTAAATATTTTATTTTTAGTTTAATTTAATTTTATATTTTTAGATTAAAACAAACGAGTCTTTTTATACAAGAGAATCGAATAATATTTTAAATTGTAAAATTATAATTTTGTCCCATAATTCCTGAGGATCGATACCTGAACTTAACCACTATTCTACAAAATAGTAATTAATTTTTAAATTTTAAATATTTATTTTAGTACGATACGACAACGATACATTCATGGAATTAAGAGTTCGATGAGACTGTTTGGAATATGAATAGATTTTTTTAAAGAAAAAATAGAATGAGGTATTAGTACTTGGTATTATTAATACTATGAATAAAGTATTAATAATTTAGCATTCGTCGAATTATTAATTTTAATCCTACGATACATATGTGAAATTAAGAATTCAATAAAACAAAAATTAAACATATAGAAGCCCACGTATTTTTTCCAAATTTTATCCACTCTCTCATCCTTCCGAAACAAACAAGACCAAAAAGGACTCGACGGTTCAATCCAGATGTGCAACTGGAGAGGAGCAGTGAACAGTCTTTTCTTCTTAACTTTTTCCTTTTTGTTTTTGGTTTTTTTTTTTTTAAATAAAGAGTATGACCACCTTTGACCAGTACCACTTACGTTTTAAGAAATTTGGCATTTTTGGCTAATTTTTTATTTTTTCTAATTTGTTTTAAAATGTTTAACACCTTATTACTTTTTATTTTTAAACTACAGTACTTGAAATAAATTTTTTATTTTTAAATCTTTTAGAATAGATTTGACTTTTTTAAGAGTATGATTGTAGTTATATTTCATAAAAAAAAAAAAATAGATTGTTCGGAATATGAATAGCTTTTTTTTGAAGAAAAAAACGGTTATTGAATTTTTTAAGAATGCAAGATTCTGAGCTTAAAAACTCACTTTTAAGCAAAGAAAAAAAAACTGGGTTTTTAGAGAGTCCAAATAGAGCCTAAGAAAATGCATTAAAAATGCCTTAAAAAATGTTATATATCTAAAAAAGTTATCAAGATTTTTTTTATAATTCAAAATAAATGATTTAAATTTAATTGTGTATTGTATGGGTCATACTACAAATATATTTAAACAATTAATTTTGAATTTTAAGTGATTTTTTCAATAACTTTTTTAGATTTACAGTATTACTATTTTTTTTTTCAATTTCTCTTTTGAGTGCTTCTTGGGAGATCTCCTTTAAAAAATGCATTAACAAACGCGAATACTCCCAATGTAATGGTAAATGTACTAAAAATCTTCTTTCACCAATTGATGAGAGTGTGACAAGTAAAAAGAAATTCCCATTTCCAAGTAAGCTAGGGCAAAAGTTCCAGCTGTGGTCACTTATATCCGGGTCCATGTTAGAGAAACGAAAAATTATTAGGTACTTCTGGCGCATTACGTGGCGTTATCTACGTTGTATTTTTTATAAATAAAAATATTTTATAGATAATCGAAATATAAACGGTTATTGAAGTATTAACAAATTTGAGTAAATCCATAACCTGAGTCACTCGACCCTGCGATCAGTAAACATAGGAAAGATAGCGGTCTCTCAAAATAACAAGATATTCGAATTGCTCAAAAAATATCATCTACTTTGACCCAAGCTACTCATTCCTCCAGTAATTCAGGTATCCAGAATTAATCAAGCATGTAGGCAAGACAATCAAAATATCGAACTATAAAGAAGTGTATGACCTAGAATCGATTTGTTCGAGCTATTGATGAATTGAGCTATAGGAGTCTTCAATGGATTGGATGATTTAAATGAAAACGTGGAATTACGAAGCATCATACACTGGACTCGAGTCACTTATGACCTGAGCTGCTTGCCCCTCTAGTAGCTCGGCTACATACTTTCACTTAGCAATTAATTCCAAGCAAAAGAGACCAAAAAACATAGGCAGACTATGTAAAAGTAGCCATAACTACCAATGAAGATATACTATAGCACGGACTATGAAATATAGCACAGACAATGAAATTATATTACTATGGCACAAATCATAAAAACAGCACAGACTGTAAGTGTAGTTTTAACTACCTAATTATGATGACATAACACATATTATGTGGCTCAACACAGACTGAAGAATCAAATATAGTACACACTATATGATCATAGATTCCTCTAAGATTCGAAAAAATGTTCCAGAGATAATATGACAATGACAGTACGATTCTGTACGGAACGTTGGAAGACATGTGACTTGGTGGCCAAGGAAAGAATTTGCCACACCATAGGACACCCCAGGATCCACTTACTCGAGTAACCTAGAGTCACTCGACCCGAGAGGGTCAGGTATGTTGGAGTTAAACTGCCAAGATCATTGATTTGTAAACGATTTTAAAAAAAATTAAAACTAGACGGGCAATCGCCGAAACAGGTTCTAGATAAAAAATTTTAATGTCGAACGATCAAAATAAAACTCGTGCCACCATTGTTAATTTAGATGAATATATTTCGATTGTTTTTTCAACTACGAACTTTTATTCTCCAAATCGAAGCTCCGAACAGACTTTCTACTGTATTCCCAATGTGATTCCTGAACGTAGTGTGGGTTACAATCTTTCGAGAACTGATACTGGCAGAATCTGGAGAACCTTAGTCTTAAAAGACAACTTCTGAATTTGGTTCATCGTATCCGCATATTTATAGGGCTACAGTAAGGACCTGTGGAGTAATTATAATATAAACTTCTAGTGTGATCCAAATACTTATTCAGTGGATTTTGCAAATATGCAAACATCTCAGCGATTCTGTAATTTAAAAAACTTTACAACAGTTTCTATAATTTTCATAAAATATTAAATTACAGTTCAGACCATTGAAGAACTGTAACTGCACTCTTAGCCATAATCTCAAGATCAATTTGTATTGAGCTCCTGTTATTAAATACATAATTCATCTCCCTACGTTAAGATTCTCGATACACGCCAATTAAATTTAATTACTGACAATTTAATTTAATCGACATCTTTAAAATTTCTTAAATCCTTATGCTTAACTTATTTGATTGCCGAATAATTAAATTCACCTGTAGGATTTGACCCAGTCAAAACTTATAAGCTTCCTTAAGGGGGTATCGTCAATTCCGAACAATTGAGACGTAGATTTCGACAATAACTAATATTCACCGTATAATTAATACCACTATCTAACTCACCGGAATTATTAACGCATAAAAGATTGCAGCCTTTAATAAATTAAAATAACGAATATTAAATATATACAAATAATAATTATTTTAAAATTAAGAGCATAAGCACTCATAATAACCATGAGGTGTAAATTAATTTATATAGTCAGTATAAAATTAATTATTTCAATGTGGCCATATTCAATACACACAAAGTGTATTAGTACAGCGAGTCATAACAATAGACGATATTATTATCTATTTTATGTAATCAAGGCAGGTCTACTAAAACTCAGTACTACAGTCGTATCGATGGTAATTTGTTCAATTCCATCTAAACTGTGAATAAAACTTACATTCTACAAGAATTTATAATCTGGTCTTTTATGTCCAAGCCGTACTCTATACACCAAATTCAATACTGTACAGAGTAAAGGATAACCATGCATGATATTAAGAAAATGATATCTCATTTATTACTTATTAAAATTCTCATAAAATAAAAAATAAAATTTATTAAAATAAAATTAAATAAAAACTCATGTTTTTAGTATACAACCCTGACAGGATACTCACTGGCTAACCTAGTCAAGTTGGAGTAAAACATAAACTCTAAATATTCGAATAATATTCGAGTATTCGGATAGTATATCTTGATCCCCGAGATTATCTTTCATGCTTTGAATATATCTCTTAGGAGTCCCATTCTAATCTAATAATTCCATCAGATAGTTATAAATATGAGGGATTGTCGTGCTTCTATGGGATCATTCTAATTTCGGATTCATCATGCCATATGTGTTCATACTGTCAGATACTCTAAGCATGACTAGCCTTCTCCTTCACCCAACCATATTTCTCTCTCCGTTCTATGTTTTTTTATTATTTTGCATATTTTGTCTATCTAGTATTTAATAATTACTTTTTCTTTGAAAGAACCCTACATACATTTTGTGGGTCTCTCTTTTTTTTGTGCAGGAGTAAATCCGCATGTGTGAGATAGAACAGAAAGAACTAGGCCCGAGATGTCAAGCTTTTCGATTTGATGACTCCTGCACAAGAAAACAGTGTGAGACTACCCGATAACTTTGGCCAGAAAACCCCTCTAATGATTAAGTTAAAGTATTGTAAGTCGGAGAAAAAACTCTAAATAGATTTTGATAGAGTATCGGTAAATAAGAGATTATGTGTGTACCTTCTAAGGTTTGTATTTTGTACTTATATTTGTCTCGGTATGAATTTTGGCAGGCTTTTCGATCATTCTGATTTTTAGCTTGTTGGACATGGGTTTGATTATGGGCCGACCCTTGCTTGTTTGGGTTGACCCACTTCATTTAAGCCTGCTATGAGATCCCGATGTTTAGTAAGATCGACCTTCTAATCTCAGACAATACAATAATGACAAGCAGGATTAAGGTCAAAGAGCATTTATGACGATGAAATGACTGTGCATGAAGCATTAATGGTGATAACGTACATGTACAGTGCTACATTAATAACAATTGATGTTATCCAAAATAATTCGACAAACTATCACCTCAAAAAAAAGACCCTCGAGCAAACCACAAAAGGATAAAGATGTTTTTCCACCAAGGCTGAGCCTGGAGGGTGATCGCTTTACTGTCAAAAGTACTAATAACCAAAAAGGCCATATAAAAAAAAGTTAATGTAAAGCTATGCTTGTAATAGCTTTTTATTGTACCTTTTTTCAGTTCTTCTTTTTGAGCTTTTTGATATTTTTTATTTTTTTTAATTCGTCGTGATAAAACAAATTTAAAAGTATAATCATTTTAGTTAAAGTTAAAAAAAAGTCATTAAAAATAAAAAAAAGCCTTACAAAATTTGAACTTAATTATTGTTCGTCAAATTTTTTTTTACTTGTTTGGGCAACTGTAAATGTTTTTTTTCTAATAATGAAAAAAGTCATGTAAAACAAACTATCCCATGCAATGCCTAAATAACACATCAAAAATAGTAGTTGTTAGGTACACTTCATATTTTGTTATAGACTCGTATTAAGTTACAAACCCACACTAATAATTGGTGTGAATCACGGTACCTAAATTATTTAGGTACTCCTAGCCTACCATGTAGGAGGTGATGTTATGTCTAATTCTCAGCAAATTAGTTTATCACGTTGGTGATGTTATGTTTTATTTTTAATAAATAAATAATTTAAATTTAAATTTTATGAGTTATTTTTTATTTATTAATCATTCAATAAAAAAGAGTCATTATAATTTTATATCATAAAATTTATCTTTACGGGATTAAATAATAATAATATATGAAATTGTTATGTGGTATTATGAAAGTATGGGATAATTACTTGTGAAACACATATGTGATGACATATAAATTGTACAATAAAACATGAGATACAAAACATCCCTAACTTTATTCCTATATTTTTTTATACTTCATGTGATATTCATATAAATACATAAGAATTAAAATTTTGAATTTTTCACTGAAAGCTGCAAAAGATTCCCTGGAGGCTGGCCTTGACCAATCAAAAAAATTTGAAACAACCCCTCCCCGGAAAATTATTACGTACTTGCATAGTATAGTAACATTCTTTTTTATAGTAATTTTAATAAATAAAAATATATAATGCACATTAAGTAAATTTTACTTATCTTTTATTTACTTAATAAAAATAAATTTATATTATTTTATATTAAATATTTTTTGCTAGATAAAAATACTACCCAAACACTACTAAATTGTGTTACGAAACTACCAATTAAGTAATCCACTCTCCTCTGCTTTACAAATTACAAGGAACAAGGAAAAAAAAGATTAAACTGTGCCATGTTTGGAATAATTGTTTATTTATTTATTTAATATTATATATTTTTATTTTTAATAAATTTTTTTATTATTTAATTAAATTATTATACTTTTAAACTCCTCTCATTGATACGAGTTGAAAAAATAAAAATTTTTAATCAAATTATAAAAAAAACTTAAAAAAAATAAAAATAAACTAAATAAACTAATAATTTAAATTTTATATTATTTATTTTTATTTTTAAATTTTTAATTAGTCACATTTAAGCCGAAACAGGGCTAATTGAGAATCTTAAACTAATAAACCACCCAACAGACAACAGGAATCTTCCTTGATTTCAGATTTGAGCTGCTTATGATCTTCCTCGATTTCTCCGGCGTTATCATCATCTTCACCCCCCGTTAGCTCCTTAGCTCTCCTCGACTCAAACTCCCAATCCATTCGTCCCAAAACCACCACCATCGTCGCCACACACGAGCTCTGCGCGGCCAATAATCCCAGCCACAGCCCCTCGAAGTCGAACCCCGCGAAAAACCCTAACAAAACCGCCACCGGCATCCCCACCAGGTAAAAGCAACCCAAGTTGATGTTCGCTCCAACTTTCGCTCGAGCGGTCCCTCTCAGCACCCCACACCCAGTCGTCTGCGGGCAGTTTCCGAGCTCACAAAGCCCGATTATCGGCAGAACAAGCGATGTCAGGGCGATAATCTCTTCGTCTTTAGTGAACATGGCGGCCCACCCTTTCCTCACCATCGCCGCGAAAAGTAGGGCAGAAAATCCCAACATGAAGCTGCAACAAAGGCCGACAATGGCTGCCAGCTTTGCCCTTTCTGGCCGGCCGGCACCAAGCTCGTTGCCGACCCGGGTTGAGACGCTAAAGCTCAGGGAAGATGGGAATACGTAGATAAGAGCGGTGGTTTGGATGAGAATACCCATTGAAGCGACGGTTGATCTTGGGTTTATCAGCAGCCCACACAGCAAAATCATTATTTCATACCACCACCATTCGAGGCACACCGAAATGCAGCTCGGAATGGCCAAATTCAACAGAGACTTCCAGCCTCTCAGGCACTCTGTGGACAACCCTCCCCATGTCTTTTTGTGTATTCCAAATATCAGTATATAGATTATTAAAAAAGCAACAAAATTGAAGTTAAACCAAACCCCACCAAAAGCAACTCCTTTGATTCCTAGACTGAACTTGGAAACCAGAAAATAATTTATGGGTATATGTAGAATAGTTGTTAGAGTAGCACAGACTGTTAATGGTAAAGTTATGGATTGAGTTCGAAGATAGATCCGTAATGGGTGGAGAAGAGATTGAGCGAAGAGGTCGGGAAGAGAATAGAAAAGGTATGATTGGGCTGCTGTGGCTATAGACTCATCTTGGCCACAGAAGAGCAGGATTCTCCTCGCGTTAGTCCATAGAAAAGCTATGGGGAAAGTTGTAAAGATGAGCAAAAGGATAGTTCTCTGTAAGGAAATGCCGAGGAGGGTGAGTTTCTTGGCACCAAAAGCTTGGCCACAAATGGGATCCATTCCCATGGCAAGGCCGGAGAGAATGGAGTAGCCGGTGATGTTGGCGAAGCCGAGGGCTAGGGAACCGCCGGCCAAGGCGAGGTCGCCGAGGCAGCCAAGGAAGAGGATGGAGATGATGGAGCGGGAGTAAAGGAGGAGGCCTGTGAGCATCATGGGGAGAGCTATTTTAGCTATGGATTTGGCTTCTTTAATGGGGAGAGAGAGGGGGGTTGTTTTGGTTTTGTGGGCATCCTCCTCCTGGCTGTGGTGTGGGAATTTGTGTTGTTGCTTTGTTGTTGGACTTTTGGGGATCAAAGGGGAGAACATGTTGGCTTCTGGGTTGTCCTTCATGGAGAGGGGTTTGAGTTGGTTAGATACTTACATTACATTTGCCATTGGCTGCATCAGACAGACACAGAGAGAGATTTGTAGGTTGGGAGGGGTTTAGAAGGGGTGGTGGTACCTGGTAGTGTTTTTATAGGCTTCTTGAATGGCCTAAGCCGCGTTTGGCTAGTATTTTTTATTAAAAAATACCAAGTGTTCAAATATATATTTGGACATTCCTCTCTCGGATAGAGTGGGCTTTGAAAATTTGTGTGCACGTAAAAAAAAAAATTCCCTTTTATATTACTTTTAAATTGTTAGTAAGGATTTCGTAACTTTAATTTAAACATAGATACCTTTTAAATTTTTTGCAATAAAAATTTTAAAAAATCAAAAAAAAAAAATTAAATAAATACAAAAAGAGTCATTTTAGGGGTTTTACAAGATTATTTTGTTTTTAATAAAAATTTTAACTTTAGCCAAAGTAATCGTACTTATATTTGTTTCTTCATTGCGGAATGATAAAAAAATAGAAAACAATCTAGGCCAAAAAATAAAAGAAAATCCAAAAAAGAGATGAAAAGAAAATATCTACATCTAAAAAAAACAAACAAACAAAACTGTCCAAACAGAGCGCATTTGCTAAATTTTGGCATAGCGTGTGCGTCTACGGTTAGGCAAATTATTAAATACTCCTGGCTTATTATACGATATGTTGTGTTCCTAGCAAATAAAAGTACTCAATAAATAATAAGTGGATTTGTCACCTTTATTTTTTACTTACCAAATATAAGTAAATCAGTATTTTTTTTTACATTATTAAATAAGTACATCATGCAGATAATGTTACATAATATTTTAAAATTATCAAATAATTAATCTTACAGTTACAAGCTATTACTTATTTTCTTTGCATCACGTGCTACAAGTTCCTCAATATTTAAAATTTTCCAAGAATAGGAAGGAGCAACTATCCATTGCTCTTGCCATATCTTTGCACGAGGACAAAATACTCACAAAAAAAGTGATAATTTTAATTACATACTTTAATAGTTGTGAAGTTAAAGTATCAATTAGATTTGTTAAGATCATAGTTGAAATTTCAAATTGGATTACCGATTAGTAATTTTGGGACAAATTGTATTGATATCAAATACTTCAAACTATATGTTTCCATTATAATTCAGTCTTGTATTTGTTTACTACATGTAATAAGTGTTTATTACTTGCAATTTAATTCAATTTTTTAGTTGTTTTGATAAAGATGAATTAGGAATAATAATTGAAGGAGGACAAAAGTATCAGGCCTAAGACCTAAACAAAATCGTTGGGACACAAAAATCAAAAAGGAAGACCAGCCTGAAACGAACTTGTCCAAGTGTTCGAAGAAGTCCGAATTCACTATTGTTCGGGCCCTGCTAATTCGACCCACCCCAGATAGGGTTAGCTCGGACTAGGAGAAGCCTATGTCGGCCCCTTAATAGGAAAGATATCTCAACAAGATACCTTTCCCAATACGATTTTGGTCGGATGAAAATGATATAAGCAAATCAAAATCAAATCATATCAAGATAGGAAACAAATCCTAACTGGTAGGAGGCAGAATCCTAAGAGGATTCAGCCTCCACCAATCTTGACCCCTAATAAAGAGAGGCACCCCCAAACCACCAGGTGGGCAATTTTTAACCCCAAAACTCTTGCTTAGAAACCTCTTAGAGATATCTAACTTCAGAGTCGGAGTGCTTCCCGGTCATAACCGGCCGGTAGGCGCTAACGGTGTTCTTGGTGGTTGCAGGTGTTCGGCAGCGGAGCAAGGAGCATCCACTGAGTTCGGAAGATAAGGAGTCTGGTCCATACTCTGTTCGGGGTCATCAGTATTGGGTCAGTTCATCTGGTCCTGATTATGCCGAACAAGCCTAAACAGTTTGTACCGCGCACAATTTGGCGCCTTCTGTGGGAACGACGATCTCGAACCAACGAAATCATGCGCCACACTGCGACTGGATTCACTGGAAGTCGCACCAGGGAAGATATTCCCCAAAGATTCATCCTTGTTATTCCGGATAGGCCAAGGGCCCATAGAGTCCCTTTAGAGGTGCGAAGGCGAAGAGATGATGCTTCCTACAATATGAGGCAGTTGCGCTACTCAATCACAAGTTCCAGGGGAGAAAGACCGTCCCCCCCTCTTCAAGAGATAGAGGGAGATTGGAGGAAAGGTTGGCTAGATGCGATAGGATAATTAACAATCTGGAGGAGAGAATGGAGCAGCGCGATCGAGAGATCGATGAACTCCAACGACTGATCCAGGGGCAGGATGCTCGAAGGGAACCACGTGTGAGGCGAAGAGAAAGCCCCGGTCAAGAGAATACTGAACAGAGCCCGGAGTCCTACAGTTTGAGCCACCCTCATAGGCGGAGGCGCAGAGAACCTGAGGTAAGCCTCAGAAGTTCTAAAACCGTCAAAACAAAGTCGGTTTGGTCGAGCCATGAAAGAGTTGCCTGGACCAAACTAGATCCAAACCAAGACCTACGGCTATGGTTGGAATGGAGGATGGACTCCCGATTGCAACACGGTAGTGGCCGAACAACCCAAGACGTGGCAAGAAGAGCTCTTGAACATATCTCGATTTCACCATTGGCCGAAGACATAGAAAATGCTGGTTCACCATGCAAGTTTTCTCCACCCAAGTTTGAGATGTATAACGAGAAGACAGATCCAGTAAGCCATGTTTGGCAATACAGACAAGCAATGACGCTCTGAAACGGTAATGACGCGCTCCTTTGCCGCATGTTCCCATCCAGCCTGGGAGAGACAGCCCTTAGTTGGTTTCACAAGTTGCCACCTCGGTCCATAATGAACTGGAAACAACTGGCTAAGTCCTTCACTTCTCGGTTCATATCCAACAGCAGGCAGCCGAAGAATTTTGACACACAACTGGCTCTACGGAAGAGTGATGGAGAAACAATTCGGAAGTATGCTCGGCGGTACTAGGAGGCTTACAACGAGATTGAAGACTGCAGCGAGCAACTCGAAGTTGCATCTTTCAAGATTGGGCTACCTCCCATGAGTCGCTTAAGACAGTCCCTCACCAAAAAGGTCGTTACCACAATATCCGAGTTAATGGTAAAGATAGAATAGCACGCAAATGTGGAAGAAGACATAAGCCAAGCCGAGGAAAGTGTTGCCTCGGTAAAGCAGCCTGAGAAGAAGGATAAGAGCCAAAAATATCAGAAGTCCAAGAAGCCACCCTAGGAAAGGAAGCAGTCGGAGGCTTTTCAAGCCATGCAAACGATATTCAAGGAATCTCTACATAAGCTCGTAGACCAGATTAAGGACAAGCCATATTTTCAGTGGTCACCGAAATTGATGGGAGACCCGAGTAGAAGAGATCAGAAGAAAAAATACCTTTATCACCGAGATCACGGCCACCTGACTGGGGAATGCAGAACCCGGAAGAGACACTTGGAGGACTTAGTCTGAGCAGGACATTTACTTGAATTCGTCGACACGAAAAAGACTGCTCGGGAAGGAAGGAACCGTGAACAAGATCAGAGGGCCGAACAAGGAGACCAGCCACTTGGTGTT
This sequence comes from Heliamphora exappendiculata, assembly GCA_034768845.1. NCBI lineage: Eukaryota > Viridiplantae > Streptophyta > Magnoliopsida > Ericales > Sarraceniaceae > Heliamphora > Heliamphora exappendiculata. The sequence continues at coordinate 17,334,916 of JAOTRH010000025.1, read as the reverse complement.
GTAAAGATGATCCATGGCACAGCCGAACCAATAACTAGATCGGCAGTTCGGCACCATGCCAGGACCATTGCTCACGCCATGAAGGTGGATGAGGGCAAGCGAAAGAGAACAGAGGGAGACTCTAGCCAAGGCCCTAAGGGGATCAGCTTCTCCGAAGAAGACCTTGGAGGGATACATTGACCCCACAATGATGCCCTAGTGCTAACACTGCGCATTGCCAACTTCGACGTGATACGAGTGTTGGTAGACCAAGGAAGCTCGGTGGATATCATGTATTACAGCCTGTTCCAGAAGTTGGGATTGAAAGACTCGGTGCTCAAGAAGTGCATGACGCCCCTGATCGGTATTGGCACGGACCCAGTATGACCGATTGAAAGGATCACTGTGCCTGTAAAGGCAGACCCTGCGACTGTAAGTATTAAATTTCTCGTTATTAACCAACCATCTACGTATAATGCCATTATAGGAAGGACATGGATCCACAGCTTGGGTGATGTACCTTCAATCTACCACCAATCCTTAAAGTTCCAAGTGGGCCAAAAGGTAGTTGAGAATAGAGGAGACTAGCACGAAACAAGGCAATGTTTCCTAGCAAGGTTGAAGAGCCCCGAACAATATCCAAAAATTAAGACAATCGAAGTGGAAGATAGTCTCACGACCTACGACTACAGCCGAACAGCCGAGGAGAAGATGGTGGAGGACCTTAAGAAGGTAGTTATCAATCTGGAGGACCTAGATCGGTTCTTCTTGCTCAGAACAAGCATTGCCAAACAAGAGGAGACCGAACTGATCAAATTTTTAAAGGAGAACAAGGAGGTCTTCGCATGGACATCATACGAAATACCTAGGATAGACCCTGAGGTAATCAGCCACCATTTGAACGTGGATTCCCAAAGGAAGCCAGTAGTGCAGAAGCCTGGGAAATCAGCACCACACCATGTAGACGCTGTGGTTGAGAAAGTCCAGAAGCTAAAGGAACCTGGAGCTATCAAGGAGGTCCACTACCCAACCTGGTTGGAAAATACTGTCGTAGTAAAGAAGAAAGATTAAAAGTGGCGGGTCTGCGTAGACTTCACCGATCTCAACAAAGCATACCCCAAGGACTGTTTTTCCTGCCCCGAATATATCAACTTATCGATTCAATAGCAGGGCACGAGAGGATGAGTTTCCTGGATGCCTATAGAGGATACCACCAGATTGCCATGTACCCTCCAGACATGGAGAAGACAGCATTTATCACTCCTTGAGAAATTTACTACTATAAGGTAATGCCATTCGGATTGAAGAATGCTGGCGCCACTTACCAAAGGCTTGCAACAAAGACGTTCAGCGACTTGATCGGTAAAACGATTGAGGTCTACATAGATGACATGGTTGTAAAGTCTAAGCACCCGAACAAGCACCTTGAGGATCAGATAAGGACATTCGAAGTCCTTAAGGACTACTAATTAAGGCTTAATGCGTCCAAGTGTGCTTTTGGAGTCAATTCGGGAAAATTCTTAGGTTTCCTGGTCACTCACAGAGGAATAGAGGTAAACCCCGAACAAATCTCAGCCATTCAGAGTTTGAGAAGCCCACAGAGTTTGAAGGAGGTCCAAAAGCTCACGGGGATGGCCGTTGCACTCAACCAATTCATTAGCCGAGCATCCGACCGATGTTACCCCTTCTTCAAAGCAATGAAGAGGGCTAACCAGTTCAAGTGGGATGAAGAAAGTGAGGAAGCCCTAGCTGAACTGAAGCAGTACCTTTCATCTCCTCCATTATTAACGGTGCCGAGCAGTGGAGAGACCTTGTTCTTGTACCTTGCAGTATTTAGCCGAGCTGTCAGTGCGGTGCTCCTAAAGGTAGAAGACAAAGTTCAAAAGCCCATTTACTATGTGAGCAAGGTCCTTCTGGACCCAAAGACAAGGTATTTGTCGTTGGAGAAGCTTGCACTAGCCCTAGACGTTGCCTCTCGTAAACTCATCCACTACTTCAGGGCACACCCGATCGAGGTAATTACCGAACACCCTCTACAGTCATTACTTCAAAAAGTTAACTTTTCAGGGAGAATAGTACGGTGGGCAGTGGAGTTCGGAGACGACTTTTTGCCCTAGGACAGCTATAAAGGGCTAAGTTTTGGCCAACTTCATTGCCGAATTCAGCTAGGAAGGAAGTTCGGTGGACACTAGGGGCAAACTACCAAGTCAACAATTATTGATAATGAGGACTCAAAGGATACTTGGAGGCTCTATGTGGATGGCTTTTTAAACAACAAGGGGGCTGGAGCAGGAGTATTACTATACAACCCTGAGGGAATCCTCATAGAAAGGGTTGCTCGGCTAGACTTCCAGGCCACCAACAATGAAGCCGAATACGAAGCATTGCTAGCTGGGCTCAGAGATATCATAGAGCTGAAGGCCAAAAAGGTCAAAGTATTCTGTGATTCACAGTCAGTGGTAAATCAATTCAAGGGAAAGGACCTAGCCAAAGATGACAGAATGCAGGCGTACACCCAATTAGCACAACAAATGGCCAAAGACATTCCATGTTTTGGGATCACCCAGCTCTCATCCTGAGAAAATAGCCACGCCGATTCCCTAGCTTGCCTAGCATAAGCTATTAGTACTAGGAAAAAAGGATAATTTCGATGGAAGTCCTCCAACAGCAAAGCATTATCAACCACGAAGAGAAGCCGATCTACTGCTCGGAACTGGGTCCCAGCTGGATGGATCCCTTGAAAGAATACCTAGTGAAAGGTGAGCTACTAGCCGATCAAAATGAAGCTCGGGCTTTAAGAAGAAAGTCAGCAAGGTTCTAGGTCTCTAGTTCGGGGGATCTGTACAAGAAGTCCTTTACTGGGCCATACCTCTTATGTGTGCACCCGAACAAAGTCCAAGACCTCTTGTTCGAAATACACGAAGGAATTTGCGGCAGCCATACTAGGGGGCGATCATTGGCTCACCGAGCAATCTCTCAGGGTTACTGATGGCCCTACATGCGGAAGGACGCAGAGCAGTACGTCTAGATTTGTGACAAGTGCCAGAGGTTCAACCCAGATATACACATCCCAGCCGGAGGCCTATCCCCACTCACAAGTCCTTGGCCTTTTGTTCAGTAGGGTTATGACATAGTCGGCCCATTTTCAAAGGCCATAGGCAACAGGAAATACCTTCTTGTTGCCACGGACTACTTCACTAAATTGGTAGAGGCTGAGCCCTTAGCTAATATCAGGGACGTTGATGTGAAGAGGTTCACGTGGAAGAACATCATCACCCGATTTGGCATCCCCCGAGCAATTATCTCCGACAACGGTACTCAGTTCGATAGCTCTATATTTAAGAATTTTTGTTCAGGGCTTGGGATTAAGAATTACTTCTCCACCCCGGCATACCCTCAAACCAATGGACAAGTTGAAGCCACCAACAAGACTATCATTGACGGGCTCAAGAAGAGACTGAATGCAGCTAAAGGAAGATGGGTCGAAGAACTGCCCTCAGTTCTGTGGACTTACCGAACTACTCCAAGGAGGTCCACAAGTAAAACCCCTTTTTTCCTAGCCTATCGGGTAGAGGCGGTTATACCACTGGAGGTCGAATTACTGACATTCCGAATAGAGGCTAGTACTCCCGGAGCCAATGATAAGGCACTGGCCTCGGACCTTAATTTATCCAAAGAGCGTAGGGCGATGGCCGCCATTAAATTGGCAGCCTACCAGCAAACCCTTATCAAATGGTATAATAAGAGGGTGAAACACAATGAGTTCGGCTTGGGAGATCTGGTCTTGAGGAAGGTGCTCGGCCATATGAATGATCCAGTACAAGGGAAGTTGGGCCCGAACTGGGAAGGCCCGTACAAGGTTACCTCAAAGGGCGGCAATGGAGCATACCATCTAGAGGACTTGAATGGGAAGGCCATCCCCAGGCCGTGGAATGCTAACAACCTCCGCAAGTTTTACTTTTAGTCTTTTTATTTTTCTTTTCTTTATAATAAAACGCCGGTGTTCGGCATGAGCTTTTTCCTTTCACTCATAAAATTTTTATCAATTGACATCGTTGAAAAAAACTTGGGGGGCATACACCGAATACGGCAAGGCAAGCACAGGGCTTGCACAGCGAACTTCTTCAGCAGCCTAAGTTCGATGTTTATCCGAACAACTTATTCCCTTAGTATGGACGTTAATCCCATACTAAGGATGATTAAGATTAAAAAGACTAAGTTCAATATTTATTCGAACAACTCATTCCCTAAGTATGGATGTTAATCCCATACTAAGGATGATTAAGCTTAAAAAGGTTAAATTCGATATTTATCCGAACAACTTATTCCCTTAGTATGGACGTTAATCCCATGCTAAGGATGATTAAGCCTAAAAAGGCTAAGTTCGAAATTCATTCGAACTATTTAAGCCCCTAGTATGGATGGTAATCCCATACCTAGGATGTTTGAGCCTAAAAAGGCCAAGTTCGGAGTACATCCGAACTATTTAAGCCCTTAGTATGAATGGTAATCCTATACCTAGGATGTTTGAGCCTAAAAAGGTCAAGTTCAAAATCTATCCAAACTACTTAAGCCCTTAGTATGGATGGTAATTCCATACTTAGGAGGATTAAGCCTAAATTGGCTAAGTTCGATGTTCATCCGAACTCATTTAGCCCCTAAGAATGAGAATTGATCCCATTCTTATGATTCATAAGGGCACCTCAAGAGACCTGAGTAGTAGAACCATCACCCCGAGAAGCGAATAGATGTCTCCGAACAACACCGTACCCCTTGTAACCCTTGTAACCCCAGATACTCAGCACGTATCCCGAATTGAGTGACTGGGTATTCACCGAGCAACCTAGGCTGACAATCAAGAAAGAATTCAAAGCTCTGGTCTATCGCCGAGCAGTATAGCCGAACAATAACCAGAGCTGGGGGCAGTTGAGGGTGGACAAAAGTATCGGGCCTAAGGCCCAAACCAAACAGTTGGGACCCAAGACCCAAAAAGAAATACCAGCCCAAAACGAACTTGCCCAAGTGCTCGCAGAAGTCCGAATCCACTATTGTTCGGGCCCTGCTAGTCCGGCCCACCCTAGATAGGGTCAGCCTGGACTAGGGGAAGACCATGTCAGCCCCTCAATAGGAAAGATATCTCAACAAGATACCTTCCCCAATACGATTTTGGTCGGATGAAAATGATAAAAGCAAATCAGAATCAAATCACATCAAGATAGGAAACAAATCTTAACTGGTAGGAGGCCGAATCCTAAGAGGATTCTGCCTCCGTCAGTCTTGATCCATATATAAAAAGAGGCACCCATACACCACAAGGTAGGCAATTCTTAACCCATAAATTCTTACTTAAAAACCTCTCAGAGAGATATCTAACTTCAGCGTCGGAGTGCTTCCCGGCCATAACTGGCCGGTAGGCTAACGGTGTTCTTGGTGGTTGCAAGTGTTTGGTGGCAGAGCAAGGAGCATCCAGTGAGTTTGGAAGACAAGGGGTCCGGTCCATACTCTGTTTGGGCTCATCAGTATTGAGTCAGTTCATCTGGTCCTGATTGTGCCGAACAAACTTAAACAATTTGTACCGCGCATAGTTATAAATAAAAGTATTAATGTATTTTAAAAGTGATGCGAGTTTAAATAGAATATTTTAGGACTTTTAATTTTAATTTAACTTTTTAATTTTTTTAATTTTTTAATTTTTTACCAAAAAAATAATTTTAATTTTTTGATATTTTTAATTAAAAATTAAAAAAACAAAAAATCAAAATTACCAATCAGAACCTTAATCCCATGCGTCGCTTAGACTTCGTGAAATGGATTCAGCATTTGGTCAGTGGCGACAATGAAAAGCCAACGCCATCTCCAAAAAAGTTAATTATTTTTAAAAAAAGTTAATTATTTTTCAAAAAATTAATTTTTATGTTGCAGTATTTGATTTTTTTTTTAAATTGTTAATTTTTTTTAATTTTTTCCCAAAAAAGCATATATATATTACAAACTCTTTTTTTAGTATAATAATTAAAAAAATTAAAAAAGCCAATTTTACTCCCACAAACAAAAATACCGTAACAAGGTCCCAAATACTATAATCTAAAAATAAAATTTAAGAAAATTTTAGATATTTTAGAAAAATGAAAAAAAAAACTACTTAAAATAATTTATCTCAAACAATTTAATTATTTTTTAAAAGAATGCCAGATCTCTTGAAAATCAAAATTTATAAATATCCCAAACAGAGTTTTTTTTTTTTGCACTTGAGTCCTTGACTTGGATGCAAGTGGTTTCACGCAATGGGGAAACGCGCGTGGCGAAAGGGCGGGATCAAAGTGTCGCCGTCGGCTGTTAAGTCACGGTTTCCCTCCTTTCTCGGGTGGTTTTCCGTTTCCCCCGCACTCGCTGACAAATACCGGAGTTATCGGGTACCCGGCGGAGCTCATTGCCAATATTTCAAATGTACTTTTCAAAACATACATAAGCTTCGTTTTTCATTATTAATTAATATTTAATTGAGCCGATCAAGAGTCTAACACGACTAATTTGGTATCATTTTTATTTTTTATTTTTGTTTTTATTTTTTAAATAATTATATATATAGATATATTTTTTTTACAAGAATAACTGATTATAACATAAGTCTGCCTAAGTAATTAAGTCAAACCGATTATGAATAGTCAAATACAATTTGGGAGCGTGCTGTGCATGGAGCACAGCTAGGGGTGCTGTGTACTTTAAGTGTTCGGTTCTCGAAAATATTTTTATAATTGAATTCGTTTGTTATGTAGAACTCGTTAAACTTGTTATTCGTAAAAAATAAAAAATTAAGTTGGTCAAATATCTGTAGCTATATGATCGAATAATATTTATATATAAATAAAAATAGGTAATATTAATTTTGAGAACAAAACTTTTAAACAATTATTTTTGATGACATAACTACAAATATTTGATCAATTTTATTTTTTTCATGGATAACAAATTTGACGAATTTTATATAATGAATGAATTCGATCATAAACATATACTCGAAAATCAGAAACTTAAGATGCACAGTACCCCGTGCTGTGTAGCCATGCATAGTATGGTCCAAGGTCCAATCGAATATAGCATGAATGGCCTAGCCGAGTTGTCAAACATGCATATCAACCTAATAAGATGGTTTTTGAGTCTCTTTGAATCACGTATAAAATGGTGCAAAGAATCACGTCGTGTAATTATCTAAATAGCTAAGTTCAAGGAATAATTATATAAATATTTGCCTCATCTACTTCTATATAATGAGATCATCCATAAGGAAATAAAGATCTAATTTCGTATTTATGTTCTCTCTACAATTGTACATTTTAATATGATTGTATTCTAATTTAAGTATCGGGTGGGTGTTGGCAGCCACCATTCAGTACCCCAAAAACGCATTTTTTACAGGTACTTGACGGTCACTATCACAATATCTCCAGTAGAGCCATTTATATTTTATTTGATTGGTGCAGGAAATTGCATCAACAATTACAAAATTTATTAAGCAAACTGTTAAAATTTTTTTTTTCTAAATAATATAACCAACTGTTTAGAAAATAATAAAAAGATGTTTATTAGTTCTCAAAAATATTCTGGTTAAACATGGGAACAAAATGAGATGATCATAATGATGATCTACATAATTTTTCTGTGTAGGTTTTTTTTTTGTATAAATATTTGTTTGTATAGTTTTATTCTATAAAAGGATGACATTCCAAGAACTACTGTCTTTTTATTCCAGGCTAGACAAGGCATTAGAGTTGAAAAAAATAAAAAAATAAAAAAAGCTTAAGGTTTGTGAAATGTTGGTCCAAGGGTACTCATATGGTGAGTGCTGCATATGAATCACAACCAAATTCCATGAATAATTTGAGACTTTAAAGTGAAAGTTGGGGTAAAAATGATAATTAACAATTAATTACCACGATATAAATAAAATCAATAAGCAATGAGAAAAATGGGTCATGAGATTCTCTTTCTTTAAACTTATGTCCTCATGTTCCAATGCATTGGGTGTTGTTAAATTATGTATCAAATTAAAGATTTGTATCAAAAAAGAGTTAATAAAAGGTTTTATTAACTCCTTTTTGCATATATATATAT
>JAOTRH010000025.1:17287757-17326725 GCA_034768845.1 Heliamphora exappendiculata | reverse complement strand
AATTGCAATTGAACTGGCCAATCCAATTGTAATTGAATCTTCTATTGAAATCTGGATTTCCATGGCCAATGAAATTCACAGATTCCAACAAATCTCTCATATGGTTTTCCCCCCACTGATTTGGGTTGTTATTTGTGGGATTGAATTTGTTCATTTTGTTGAATCTGTGTTTTGAACTTTTTTTTTATTGTTTTAAATGTTAATCCCTGAAGTTATGCTTCATAACTTAAAAAGGTCCACACGATGTTAGAGTAAGGATGAAAGCTGTTGGTATCTGTGGCAGTGATGTTCACTACCTCAAGGTGAAGACCTTTTTTTAACTATTCATTGAATAATTTCAATTCTGCATCAAAATATTGAGGATTTCATGTAGACTGCAAGGGATCACATGTTCCAAAAATTATATGTCCCTCCGTCTCAATATATTGAAGACCACCGCATATGTTTCGGGATTCCTGTTCCTCGAAATTCTCACATAACCTAACGGTTTTCAATATGCATTAAGACAAATAAACATATAATTTTTGGGACAGAAGATCTCTGCTCCAGATAGACCTAATATAATGTCAACGGGAAAAATAGAATAATGGGTCAGGTATTTTATCAAACACTTCACTGATTACTTATGGTTAATGTTTTGTATAAATCTCAGACCTTGAGATGTGCGCACTTTGTTGTTAAAGAGCCAATGGTTATTGGGCACGAGTGCGCGGGGATTATAGAAGAAGTTGGGAGTGAGGTTAAGTCACTGGCTCCCGGCGACCGAGTGGCCTTGGAGCCTGGCATCAGTTGCTGGCAATGTAGCTACTGCAAAGAGGGTGACTACAATCTATGCCCCGAGATGAAGTTTTTTGCGACTCCTCCTGTTCATGGTTCTCTAGCCAATCAGGTTTCTGAGATTTGTGGTGCTTTTAGTCTATTAATTGTTTTGATACTTTGTTCAGTCTGTGATATTGGTTGCATTCTGATTTTGTTATTGACCGCCTCTTGCTAATGGTTTTTACATAACAAATCTGGCTAATTTGGAAACCATGCCATAATTGGGGTATAGCTAGTCTTATTCGATCAGTTGCTTTCCTATTTAATCTTAGGGTTTGGTTTGATTGTTGCTTTTGTATATGACAAGTAAAGGCAGAATTGTTCATTTTCTTCCTTGTTCTCCTTGAACAGGTGGTGCATCCAGCAGATCTATGTTTTAAGCTGCCTGACAATGTGAGCTTGGAGGAAGGGGCAATGTGTGAACCCCTCAGTGTTGGTGTTCATGCTTGTCGACGGGCCAACATCGGTCCTGAGACCAATGTATTGGTCATGGGAGCAGGACCCATAGGCCTGGTTACAATGCTTGCTGCACGTGCGTTTGGAGCTCCCAGAATTGTCATCGTGGATGTAGATGGATGCCGCCTCTCAGTTGCCAAGGAACTTGGTGCAGATGAAGTTGTTAAAGTTTCGACAAATATGCAGGTATGTACAATGAACTTGAAAATATTTTCTTTTCCACAGAGACATTCAAAACCAAATGTGTTCCCTTATGACCAAACCTTCATAATCCCTTCCTCGGCATTAGTAAGGAAAAATTATTGAAAAGTGATAAATATCATTGGAACTACTAGAAAATGATTGAACCTTACCTTTGATTCAACGGAAAGTTCATCATCTAACGACAGAAAAAAGTGATTCAATTCCTTTTGTTTAATACTTGTAATAGGTCTCTCTGCAACTACGCTTAGGACGTCAGTACATTTTTTGAGTTTGTGATTTTTCTTCTTGTACATAGTCATTATATGAGTTTAAAGTCAAGTATCTTAAAGAGTAAGAACTTTTCCTTTTCCCTATTTTAAGAAACATCTAGTTTTATCTGTTGCTATGAAAGAGAAGCATCCCTGGTTAACATATCCCAAACTGCAGTGGTTGTACTTTCCCATTTGCCATTTCTTTACCATCTCTGCAGGATGTAAGTGAAGAGGTAGAACAGATTCTCAAGGCTATGAGGGCTGGAGTGGATGTGACCTTCGATTGTGCTGGCTTTAGCAAAACCATGTCAACAGCTCTCTGTGCCACTTGTGCAGGTGGCAAAGTTTGCCTTGTGGGAATGGGTCATAGTGAAATGACTGTTCCTCTCACTCCAGCTGCTGCAAGGTATCACACATTTTTTTTATATATAAATTAAACAAAAAGTTGTAAAAGAAGCATAAACAGAACGTTAAACCATATACAAAATGGCCAACCACGAAAACACTTCCATGTATATAAAAAAGGTTTACTAAATCTAAGAAGAAATTAAGAGAAGGATTACATTCCTTCCTCTCACAGTGAGTTATGTTATTTGGAACTAACATTCCCATATGTGGAATTTAGAATCATCTTGAATTAAAGAAAAACTTAAGTTCCACGAATTAATTGGAATTCTATTGTTGACAAATTACTACATACTTCTAACAGAAAGAGATTGGTTTATTTGGGCAAGGGATTACCTGCTCTGAAAATTATGTCTTCTATTCCAATGTATTGAAAATTATTGGATAAGTCTCGAGATTCTCTCATAATCTAATGGTTTTAAATGGCATTGAGACAGAGGAATGTGTAATTTTCAGAATCCTTGCTTGTTTATTTGTTTATCTATTTATTGGGTTGATTTCAGGGAGGTTGATGTGATTGGCGTCTTTCGGTACAAGAACACGTGGCCACTCTGCCTTGAATTTCTGAGGAGTGGTAAGATTGATGTGAAGCCCTTAATAACCCACCGGTTTGGGTTCTCTCAGGAGGAGGTTGAAGAAGGCTTTGAAACCAGTGCTCGTGGTGGTAGTGCCATTAAGGTCATGTTCAATCTGTAGATTCTCCAAAGCATCTTGGCAGCCTGCCTCTTCTGTAGTGGAAAACCTATTAAGAGTATGGAATTCGAAATAAAATATCTGTACGAACTGCCTAAGTAACTTCGAAGTTTTTATTAATAATATCAATAAAAGTTCAGATCTTAGTGTTTTTAATCTTATATGAATCTTCATTTGAGGTCTGTGAATCTGCTAGTAACTTTTTTCCCAATCACAGTCCATTTTGCACTTCATTTTCTTCAACACCAAATCCCACCCCCCGGTTCCTGGTGATCCTCCTCGCTTGCAGGCCTTGTCCAGAAGGAGCAAAAAAGAAAAGGAAAAAAAATAACAATTTTTCACGAGAAAAGTATTTTTTAACAAAATGGCTCTTGTAAAGAATATAGGATTATACATCATGGAAGAGTTGTAAATTAGTTTTTTTATTAATTTTCTTGCAACTTAATTAGAGCCCCCTAGGGGAGACTTCCTTCGAGAAAAGGCAAGGAAAGCTAACTCACTTATCCAGCTACCAGTGCGGGTTAGACTCTCTGTCTGTTTATTCTCATAAACAAAAAAACTCGAGGATTAGGTAAAAGCCTGACTTTATTCCTGACTAAAAGATGAAAAGCTAGCTAGGCAGACTAGAAAGAAAGAGCGAATAGGTTCAGCAGAGAGATCAGGTGCTCTTGAGGGACCCATTTTAAGGCGAGATGAAAGTATGATATGGGACTCTATAATGTGTTAAAATAGAAAAATGACTTGCATGGAGAAAGTGTAAAATTAACACTTCATATTTTGTGTTGGTTGCTTAATGTTCAGCCGTTCTCATATGGTAGCCAATCAGTGTTGGAGCATTTAAACACGTTTTTCTTGAATTTTTTACTTTAAATAACTGTGGTCGGTATGCTATTATATTTAAGCAATAGAAGAGGACCCGAAAAAATATGATGGGTGTTTGATAATCCAATTTAACACTTAATCTTGGATAATTTAACTGAAAATAAATTAAGTTTGTTGCATAATAAAAGTTTTATATAAATTAAGTCCGTTTAATAACCAAAATTCATAGCATTTCAAATTTTAAGTATCTCTTAAAATGTTGGTTAAAAATTTAATACAATTTTACCTAACAATTTTTAATTAAATTGAATTTGTACTTCAAAAAAACGACATGCACCATTATAATCCTATTACGGACACCTTCTTCACCCCTCCACCACAACTATGTCGCCACCACCCCCGCCATAACCCCACTACCATCGTAACCCAACCATTGCCACTGCAACCATCATGCTACCACTCATCTCCTATGTTGCCACTATTACCATGCCACAGCACCAAACACCCACCATCTCCCACCACAACTCCACCGCGGCCATAAACCCACCACGCCACCATTGCCATTCCACAACCACTCCCACCACCATCATTCCAACACCACCACTATGTCACCATTCCAACCATGTCGCCATTATTAACTTCACCATACCACCATCACCACTACCACTACAATATAAAAAATTTGAAGATATATTAAAACAAATAGATTTTGTATTCAACTTTTGTGCATATTAAACTTAAATTTTTACCAACCAATTTTTTAACTTAAAGCAATTCAACATTCAATTTTTCATGACTTAATTTTCAATTTTAATTTTTATCAAACACCACCTTACTCCACCTATTATATTTATGCATTTTTTTTACTTCAATTATGATTTTTTGCATGTTTATATATGAACTGTTGTATTATCATAAAAAATTATGTAACGATGTCAAATCAAAAGAGATCCCCATTAAGTGACAAGGTTTTAGAGAAAAGGGGGAGCTGCAACCGCATTGGAATAAAAGAATGAAAAAACGAGGTCACTGACAAAAATGATTAGCTTAACTTATGACAAAGTAATCAAATAAAACTTCATAAAAAATAACTTCACTTCATAAAAAAAAATGTTTGTAATCCACAAACAAAAAACAAAAAATGCAACAAAAAAAACTAGTATATAATTCAAAAGAATTAAAAAATGCAAGTAGAAGTTGACGAGCTGAATTATTAAGCAACTTCTTTCATTGGCCAAACAACCCTTCTCAATAATTACTCTTACAATTACAAATACTTGATGACCTGAAAACAAGTTTCATGGAAACTATAAAAACTGAAGCTAAGAAACTCAAAACTGGCATTCTGTCTTACAATTCCTTTGGCAGAACCTTACAAATTAAAAGGACTCTGATTTGAAAATTAAAAATAAAAAAGGGAAAAAAAAGAGCATTTTTTCTGCACGTGGACAGATCATTCATCGAGCGGTGGCAGTTGGTTCAGCCAACCAATTCCATACTCTCACTTTACCTGTTCCATCACCCGAAAAAAACAGCCCACCAGGCCCTATCTGTATGGATCGAATCTCATGTTTCGAAAATATCTTGCCCCTCTCAGAAAAACTGCATCAAAGTAGAAGAAAACTTCACTCGAATGAATAAACAAGACCCTAAAATAATTTCTTTCATCTTCCTTAGAACGGATCCGGAAGGGTGTTGTTGCCCAATGCGCAAACTGTGCACATTAGTGGTCCCTACATTGGGCCACCTCATGTGATCCGAGCAATTCATCATCTGGGTTTTCAGAGTATTGTTCATGCAAAAAATTATATTGACTGGACATCAAGAACTGCATGATCGGACCACATTGGTCTTTCAAGAAATGGAAAGTCATTTCTCAAAGTCACAACTGTCATCTATACAAATGTGATTAGCCTATTTTTTTCTGTATAGATAATCAACTCAGTAAAACCCACATGATGAACAACTCGGATCATTCCCACACAGCACCTGCCCCCTTCCTTCGAATTGATTGCCCCCTATGATTCAGTAGAGATTTACTCTATTTGGGGAAGTCTAGATGCCATGCATAATGCGGAAGGGGGGACCACGAAGGTCCTAAAAGCCCTCACTTTATAATTGGTATGATCTGATTCCCTTTAACTCTCATCACCCTCCTCCGGTTCTGGTCGAGGAAAGGTTCAATCAACTTGAATTTACAACTGCGAAGTAAAATAGTAATTGAATGAAAACTTACGATGGCAAGTCATATGCACGAACACAGTTGTCGTTGCAAGAGCACAATAAGACTGGCTTGGCTTCTGAATCATGCATCCCACAAAGGGTAAGCAGGCCCTGCAATTAAATGATACATTTATTTGTAAAAATCGTATAGCCATTAGCAACACAATAACACTAGCATTTCAGGCAAACAAGTAAGAAGGGCCAAACTTGCAACAGTAAAAAGGGCCTAACTAGCAACCATAAAAAGGGGGGTGGTGGGGAAGAAAAATGGTGTCATGAGATTCTATACAAGAAATGCAAGCAACCAAATGTATGTGTATCCATGGCGGGCCTGGAAAAATCCCAATAATCTCATGAACATGGCCATTTCTAGCATAAGAAATATGCATGAGAACTCCCAAAGCATGTGAAAGGAATCCCCTCCAGACTTCACAGATATCCACCAAGTTCCTGGAGTAAAACCTACAGAGTCTCTTCTATGCTATAGAATTCAAGGATAGCACAATCAATTTGACCTCTGATTAACCTTCATGTGAAAAAAGTTGTCCATACATGTCATGCGGCTCCACCAGGCATCCACAATGGAATTTTTTAACTTCTTTTCACCTTCCATCAGCGAGAACTCTAGCTCACAAAAGGAATAGGACTCCTCTCAAAGGAGATCATGCAAACACCTTAAGTTCAACACCACAAACCAATAATGGATTTTCATTTAAACCCACTTTCAGCATACTGGAGTAATGGCACTAGCGAGGAGTGAGGTGGTTCTTATGCTGAACCATTAAGCAAGGTAATTCCAAGTCAATCAAGGTGAAACAAGATCAGTGAATCATGGAGTCTCCATAAGCAATGGTGTCAAATGTTACACAAAGGTTAATCAAGATGAGATCAGAAGATCTGCATTCCCACAAAAGGCACATAAGAACAAATCTCAATTGCTTATTTCTTATTTCTTTTCTTTTCTTTTCTTTTCTTTGGATAAGTCCCTCAATTGTTTATTTCTCACCACAAGGACTTCAAGATTAAAGACTTTCACCTCCAAAAAGAACTCCACTGCCAGGTACAACTGCTCAACACAACTAATCAGAAAAATGATGGAACCTTAAATTATTATTTGCAATCTTTACAGAATAAAGGATCCATAATACTCATAACTGACTGGAGAAAAGCTAATTCCCTTAATAAGTCAATCCTAGCAAAATGTAGGATGCTCTAAATAGTTAACTTCTGAAACATGGTTTTATGCAGCTGCTTTTACCAGCAATATCTATCGAACAATGATCAACCAGAAACTATCCAAGAGGCCATAAATGATGTGCTAAAAGGCTATTCGTAAATGGTCCACTGGAACTTCCAATTTCCTAACATTAACAAAGACCCATTGTTCTCTCCTAACATTGGCAAAGACCCATTGTTCTCTTTGAAAGATGAACCTACCAAGAGGGGATTGATCGCCTCGAAAGAGCATAATTCATAGAATTAACAAAAACAGCAAACTGCAAGTGTGCAACTACTTAACAGAACTTATTTTTCTGATAAATAAAGAAGATTGTATAGAACGGCATTAAGGTAATGCCACCCATAAAAGAAAAGACCCCATACAAAAACAGGAGAAAGAAAAAGCGCTCCTGCCAAAAAGAGGTAGACTACAAAAAATCACAAAGAGAAAGAACTCTATAAATCAGCCATTTCATTCACTAAAGGTGCGTTTGGTGCTCTACGATCAAATAACCAACTATACAAATTACAAAGCCTTTCAATTTACGCAACAGTTACTCACCCCCCTCAAAATCTCTTATTCCACTCTAATCATAATAGCCACACTAAACACAAAGGGGTGAACAACCACATTCTCCTCCTACTCCTCCAGACCTTCCCTCTGCTCCATCTCGAGAAAACCTCAACCACGTCCTTATCGAAAATCCTATCCACGCCAAAAAGTATCAAAACAAAACTCCACAACTCCTTTGTAAACTAACGGCGGATAAGTAAATGGGAGATGGATTTTCCCTCCTCTTTGCATGACCAGCACCCGTTAGTTAGCACAAGACCCCTCCTAAATAAATAATCAATAGTCAAGATCCTCTCGTGGCAACCCAAACAAAAAAGGCCAACTTAAAAGGAACTCTCACCTTTCACACACTTTTCTATGGGAAGGATGCCGCTCTGCTATTTAACAAGCACTTGTAAAAGGACTTGACACTAAAAGCCCCCATGCGGTCCCCTCTCCATCTCGCAGAGTTCATCCATGTACCCACTCTGTTATGATCATATAGAATTTCCAAAAGAATCAAAAGCTAATCCAACTCCTAGTCCTACACATTCTTCCTCAGTTTAATGTCCGCAAAAAACATGTACTAGAATCCTTCTCGGCATGATCTATACCCACAGCCCCTCTATCTACGGGCACAGCAAAAATATCCAAAAAAAGACCTGCAAAAGGCCTCGTTGCCACTAAGGTTTTACATATCAGCCGTTACGTATCGGGATTTTAGATCTTCGATACCGATATTTACCAATGTATCGGCCGATACTATCCGATATCAACCGATACATGACTGTATCACCGATACCGATACATCTTCCGATACAGCGATTTAGAACCTCGGTTGCCACACTATGCATCAAACAAAAAACTCACCCTTTCGCCTCCCCTCACCCCAAAAAATATCTACTTAGAAAAATCATCCCAAAAATTACTAATAACTTTCCACAAACCTCTTCTATAAAAGGTAGATACTAGCGGAGTGCTCCAGTTCCCTCTCAATAAACTATATTTTCCCTCTGAGTTTCCTCCACAAACTATCCCTTTTCGAACCAAATCTCCACAACCACTTTTCAAAGAGCGATTGTTAAAGATAACAAGTCTCCTAATGCCAACCCCCCTTCAATCACAGGGTAGCAAACATTATTTCAATCTACCAAATGGTATTGTAAACAATAAATTTTGAGTCCGAAAATCATGACTAAAAATTGTAGGAACAAATTGAAGTTTATGGAATTTGTAAAATAAATTACAATCTCTGGTTGAATTTCTAAATCAAAGAAATAAATCATCTAATTTTTCCCTTCAAATGATGACTCGAGGACCTGACAGCGTATTCCCAAGTCAAATGGCGAAATATCCTCTAAATTTGGAAGAATAGATGATAGAACTTGGGTGAGAAAAATCTTCAGGGTTTTGAAACTTTATCTGCAGAGCTCTCTCGGTTGCTTGATATCTCCAAGTGTTAGATGTAAACTTCTTCTCCATTTAGTAAAGGGCACACCTATTTATAGGAATGTGAGGTAAAGAGTTATAAAAAGGCTCAAACTCTTGATAATTATATCAATTTTTATTTATTTAAAAAATAATTATTATTTAAGCATATAATTATCTCTTTTTTTTAAAGAGATAATTATTTTAAACAAATAATTGTTCCTTCTTTTAAATAGACAATGTACAAATAGATAATTATTTAGGTGTTAGGACACTATGTGCACTTTGCACAATTAGTGGGGCTAGAATTCACAAGCTTGACACAAAGATCCAAGGTCATTGGAGATGTCGGCATGAAAAACATGTTAAGCAGACATGGTGGTAGGTCCTGGTAAACATAGGCTATAAATGTAAACTACCAACTCTTTAGCCATCTAGCTATTACAACATCACCGATTTTCTCCTTGTAGCTTGCAGATAATAAGACAATAAGCACAAAACTGGCAGAATTAAACTTGAAATTCATGTGCTTTTCACAAGCCCTTTTGTTTTAACAACCATTTTTTGACAAATCAGGGTCATTAGGAACATTATGTTTTGCCCACTCCCTTCAAACATGCCCAAAACATTTTGGAAAAAAAAAATAAAGAATCAAGATTTTCAGAAAAAAGCATCAATAAGCTATGAAACTCAAATAGAAACAAAAATGAAAATCAGGTCATGAAGCATAAGCAATAATAACAACACACTGAATCTTCCCTTCTTGGAAAACCATCATGAATTATCATTTTCAAACATTGCAAGATAGCACTACCATACAATTCTCCCTTTAAAAGGTATTTCCAAGGGCCACATCTCCATCTAAACCACAATCCCAACCAGTCAATTACAACTAACCTTAGACAATGTCACATAACCTTCCTCATATTATCAATGATTTCATCTTTGTTTTTCTTCATTTTTGTTTATCCACATTCACAGTCCTAAATAACATTTGGAAAATTGGGCAAGAGTGTTTATGCCTATAAGAAGGGGTGGTGGTTTGGGGATTGGAATTTGGATTTGCATTGTAAGGCTCAATTGTGGAGATTTGTTATGGCATGGGGTGGATAATGGTGAAAGCCTGAAAGGTGTAGAATGGAAGTATCGCAGTGACTAGTGAGTGAGGTAATTGGACCCCGGCAAGCAAGAGCTTGTGTGCTAGGGTTTTCTAAGGCAGTATAAAAGTGTGGGACAATTTTACAAAGAGTTTTATTTCTAGGTGGGGATTGGGGGAGAAAGTTTTGGCATGTGGCCATAGACCTTTGAGGGAGGTGTTCATTGATTTGTTTTCTTAACAATGGATAACAGTGCTTCAGTGTAAGACTATTTATTGTTGTGTGATAATGGCGTCAAATCCTCAATGTAGAAGGGCTTTGGAGGATTGGGTTTGGGAGATCCAATCCTTGGAGGCTTTTCTTGTCGGTTTATATGGCACAAGGGAGGATTGGGATTCTCAAGATAGTTTGACAATTCTGGGGAAAATGGTGTAGTTTGGAGAGTTCTGGGGAAAAATCGTGTTTCTTGTTTGTACCTTTTGTCGGGAATTGAGTGCGGATGGAGACCACTTTCCTTCATAGAAAGGTATTGGAGATGTAAAATTCTTTTCTTGAACATCTTGGAAAGAGGAAAGTGATTATCAATTGTCTAGTAGTTGGTGAGTTTGCTTTCATCAGTTTTTTGAAGTCGCTTGGGTAACGCATTCTTCAGTGAGTAAATGCTTACTTGCAGGAGTTTTGGCTGCACAAAGAAGGAGAGGAAGGCAATGCTCCTTTCTCTTTTCCATTTTTTGGGAGTAAGAGGATTGTCCATTTTTCAGCTCATTGATGATTTTTCACAAGCGGTGGACTAGAATATATAAGATTCGGATTTGTTGAGGGTACAACATTCACCCCCTTTGTAGTGCCATGTTAGTGAAAAAAATTTCGTTTATCAAAGAGAAATCCTTACAAATATAAAAATAAACCTACAGCTCCTATACATATAGATCCATAATGAGCAACCACATTGAAATGTATTATAATAAACAAACAAATCTCCTCGGTTGGAATTTCCAGGGCCAAGTTATGGTTCACTGCTTTACGAAGAATCCAATGAACATAACCACTTATCTGACATCTCCATGGCTAAAACATCCAAAGTACCTTGTACATAAAGGCAGAATTATGGCTTCCAATCTGTCCATGTTGACTTTTTAATCGCGGAGAACTCTTGACACTCTCTTCAATGGTGTACAACAAAGTTTCTGTTCTCATGTAGCAATGTGCACCATGCGGGCATGTCGTCGACATTGTAGTCTTCAATCTCGGCACATTCTTGAAGAAGCACAACTCTTTCAATTTTCGCGCTGGCATTTGAGTTGTCTTCCCTCCTCTTTCAATCGACACGCTACATTCCCTCACTACTCTAATTTTTGGTATATGCATTCTCGGAGTGTCCAATTCCATTATGGTCAAAGTTCTCCATGTTGACTTTTTAAAAAACGTATCTTGAATCTGACCCTTCCTAGACTTTTTGGGTCGATTTCTAAAACGAAAGCACATAAGCCAACAGCGGTGGCGACTACTGTTTGGTATAGGTTTTTTTAAGGCTTTTTTATGTGGCCTTTTTTCACCTTTAGTGAAATTTTGTAACGTTGTTTTAGACATTGATATTTTTAGATTTCCCTCGTTACGAGAAATCAAAAAATGTAAAAAAATCATATAAGACGAAAAAAGCCCTAAAAAAGCCACTTTGAGGCTTATTTCGGTGTTTAGTGAACTTTTTTCAACTTTAGCCAAAATTACTATACTTTTAGATTTGTTTTATTATGATGAATCGATAAAGTAAAAAATCTAGACCAAAAAAATAAAAAAGTTCAAAAAATACAGGCAAAAAAAGTCACAAAAAAAAACCACAGGAAAAGCTATCCCAAAAGTAGCAAGGCTCCAGGGGGGCATCAGAACAGATCCAGATATTTTTCATAACTTTGTTATGAAAAATATGTTGTTTCAATCCATCAATAAAAAACTTTACATAAAAATTATTTTACTAAAAAATATTTCACATTGAAACGAAAAGTACATATTTATTTATAATATAAAATTTAAAATTACAATTGACAACGATTTTTCTTATTTTGAAAACGATACATAATAATTTCATTTGAAATACACAAAGGCATGAGATGCAGCGACGGAGAGTTGTGCCATCTGTTAGATGGTGCGAACACTACAAAGGGGGATTTTAGTTTTGATTCTGTGAGGTTAACCTAATTACCTAAACAATTTTGATGGGTGAATTGTGATGTGGTGGGCTGGTGGCTAATTCTTGCTTTTATGTTGAAGGATAAAAATGAGTTTAAAAAAATAAATGGGTCAAAACAATAATTCAGTGGGGGCATAATTGTTAGGTATTAAATTACTTATGGGTCAAAGTTCAATTTTTAAAAAGTTCACTGAGGGCAATAGCCCCTATTGGACCCTTGGTAGCTCCATCCTTCCAGACCAGGCCATCTAGAAATTTTTAAACTTCAGACACAAGACTTGACACTTGTCCACACTCTAGTCCTATGTCAAACATGCATATGAAAATATGCAAAATTCCTAACCAAACTCAAGCCCCACGTATGGGTTAAAAATGTGCTAGTCTCTCCACCTGTACCAGCCAAAAAGAAAATGCTACAAGGTTCACTTCAATACTTTCTTAACATGTTCCTTTTGGAAAATGGGTAGAACTGAAATTTATGCCCCAAAAAAAAAGCACCCTGAAGTACACTCTATTGTTAGCTGGTGAACTTTAATGCTAAGAAAAAGGAGGGGGAACAATTGAACAAATTGAACTTCGAAAACCAAGAGACGTCTAAATATCCAAACATGACTGACCTCTGATCTGAACACTAAAGCACATGTACAAGTGCCTAAACCAGGTAACATTGATCATAGCCTTCTAACAATTTCACAAATGTAGGACATATGGGTGGCATTTAAAAAAATTTGCTACCATATACTGTTTTGAGAAGCATAAAATTATTGACTATTGGCTGATGGAAGAGAACAAATTACCAGCATGAACACATGCTGTGATCCTCTCCCCCCAACACAGTCACACGCACACAGAATGCACCAGTGATTAACTAAAAATAAGAACAATGTTTTTTTATAAGAAGAAAGATCAATGTTTCTCTAAAATTCAAGGTTTATCAAAAATGTGGAAGAATCCATGAAACTATCACAATACTGTCTCCGACCACTCAATAATGGTTCGGTGATAAGTTTCTTTAATATATAAATTATCACCTCTTGAAATAGACATGTTAAAGACCCGGTTTTTCTTTCATTAAGCAAACTTGTTACCGTATTAAAATCATGGTTCTACATCACGGTATTGAAATACCGAATGCATATTGGCATCAGTGACATCGGACAATATTAGACAGTATTGGTTGATACATTGGTAAATATCAGTATCGGAGGTTCAAAATCCCATTAAGTATTGACCGATACAAAATGTGGTGGTCGATATTTTAAACCCAATCAAGACAACAAAAAAAGGACATATCATGCAAAACATACATGTTCTTCATTGTGCGTATAAGTTACTTCCAGATTTCCACTTTCTGCAGCAGCCCAAACCTACACAAATAAATAAATAAGCAAACAAACAAATCAACAAGTGTCGCAACGTCAATAGATGAGTGTTATAACTGATAAGGAGGAAAACCACAAACCCTTATTGTCTTGTCCAATGAGCATGATAAGAGAAACTGATCCCAGCAAAGAACAGACATCACGACTGAAGTATGCTCTGACAGTGTCTGTAGACACTGCAAACTTTCAAGGCTCCATACCTGGATGTAGGTTAAGTAACATAAAGGCAAATGGTAAGAAATGACAGACCACAAGGATGACGAAAATTCCTAAGCTATTCATAAAGAATAGGAGATTACTGGAGCAGGATGTGTATCTTACTGCAACAGACTTACTCTTATAGAATGATCCATGGAACCAGAGTATAGCCTATTAGCTCCAACAACTAATGTTACAACCGCGAGAGTGTGACCCTTAAGTGTTGCAGCCGGATCAAAGCTGTTAGCAGCTGCATTAAATCTCCATGCCAATATAGTACCATCCTGCAGCAAAAATATTTGTTTAGTTAAACCAAGGAAATAAAATATGCTAATACCATATATATATATATATATATATATATATATAGAGAGAGAGAGAGAGAGAGAGAGAGAGAAAAGGCTAGAATAACCATACAGGGGATTTTCCAAAGCAAGTTCAAAGTTTCACAGAAAAAAATTTAATTCCAGCAAAATCTAAATGGAGATGCACAGTCAACGATGTGAAGCCTACTAAAGCCCCAGCCTGGTTTGATAGACAGAGCATCTTCATAGTGAAAAAGTTTACCTGTGTACCCGCATAGAGCAAATCATTTCCCACAACCAAAGCATAGACTTGTCCAACAGGTCCACTAAGACTCAGGTCAGTAGCTGTTTGGATGTTCCATGCCTGCAATATCACCATCAGAAATGATGAGGGAAAATAATAACGCTCTCACACAACTTAAGTGAAGAACAAAAACAGTGAATCAGTAAACAACTATTATCAACAGGGTGAAAAATATGCTTCCCACCTTACCTTGACAACATTTGGTAAACCGACAAATACCCATGGACCTTCACTGAGCATACAACCTACTTCACCACCCAAATTAATCACCCCTGCACACTGCAGAAAACACAAAAATTCTGCACAAATTGCATAAATTCCAGGACAGCAGTACCCTCCATCAGGTTGAAAATAAAATGAAATTTCATCTCTTCAGATTCAGGAAAATTGGGCATCATAATGTGGAAATTATATGTCCTTATCCAGTTTTTGCAACTTCTCTCTCTTTTTTTTTTTAATAGCACATGTAGAAGCATTTTTTGCCCCCCCTTGCTTCAAATAACTAAACCAATTTATAAAGGGACATCCAAACAGCGTTGTACAAGCTACCAAGTGGAGGTCTTCGTGGTTATATCTCCATATATTAAACAAATTGAACTATTAACATTTAACAAATTTCAATCAAATGAATTGTTTAGTATTATATTCAAATTTAGATTATTTTCTATCCCACTAAACAAAAAGGATTTTAAAAGATGACAAAGAATATGGCAAAAAAATAGTTGATTTTATATGTCATTTATGTGAGTTGATTTAGCCAAAGTCCTGCAATATTTTAAATTTAAAAGGTTAATAAGATAAAAGTCATGCAATACTTCTAATGATTTTCTTTTATTGATTTTACATATAATATAAAAATATATGTTATCAATATAATCTAAAAGCAATAAAATGTGCATAGCAGAGGTTCATTACTAGTATGAAATATGTAAAAACTAACAACCAACATTCAACACCCAAAATGTGTGAGATTTACAAAGAAATCATTTTCAAAAATCATAAAACCCAACAACATCCATGTTGAGATGACTTTTATACATCATAGCATTAATAAAATTATACTCCCTTTTTTCCCCTCGATTTTTTTTTTATTTTCAGAGTCAACTTAAGGGCTGCAATCTCATAGAGAAACTATAATATGATTACAACCCCAACATTACTTAATAAAAAGTATACGCCGAATATGGTTTCAAATACCAATTGATACATTAACCCGTATACGACCATAACATTATTCTCAGAGTCAGTTTAGTGGAAAGCGAGCTAGTGACAATAGTTATTGGAGATGGTGCAAAGAAAGAGAAGATTGAGCGTTGTTTTTGTCCGCACTCAATTTACATATACAAATGAAATATATACAAATACTGGATCAAATAGTTTCAAGTTCCAAGCGTTCAAATTCTGTCCTTTTCTTTTGTATGCATTTCGCTTGATGTTATATAGAAATGTACATGTTGGCACAAAGAAGAAAGAAGCAAAAACAATAAGAATTCTAACGACAAAGGAAGTCATGACCACCCCTAAGACTGAGAATTCTAATGGCACGAGGGTTTGGAAGTTTATTAATTAAGTTTACCAGTAATAAACTTAAAATTTTATGACGATCAGATTATGAAGGATAATTTTTAAAAATTGGTAAAATATGTTATATTAGGATAGATTTCAAAGAGAGTTTGGAAGGATAGAATTTCAAATTTTAAAAAGTCTTATATCAAGATAAATAGGATAAAATTAAAAAAGTATAAAGATAAGATTATAAAGGATAAATTTCAAAGCTTTTTTCAAAATGACTTGCATTAGGATATATTTCAAAAGAAGTTTGGAATGAGAATATTTCAGTATTTCAAAACTTAAAAGAAGTTATATCATAATAAATAGGATAAGTTCATATTAGGATAAATTTCAAAGTTTATTGGGTTAGAATAACAAATGGGACAAATTAAATTGTGCCATGTGATTTTTAATATAAGAAAATTCTAAAAGAATTAGAATGAAACTTAGAGAATTGAAGAACCCCAAAATGTTTTGTTTTATATAATAGTATAGATATCGAAAGGAGGCTTACTAAAACTGACTGTGGACACATGCATTAGTGTGCACGTGTGTACTTAAAAATTAAAGTAAATTAAAAAAATAAATAATAAAATAATTTAACTTTAAAATTGTGAGCAATTTATTATTTTTAAAGTAGGTAATGGAGGGAAAATTTAATGGATAAAATCAAATAAAGTTATTTTGGTATTAAAAAATTAAAGGCATTTTTAGTATACAAAAAATCCATCCAGTTTCATCACACGAAAGAAGTGCTCTCTTTTTATATATTATAATTGATATAGCCATAGCATCTAATGGAGGGGGAAAAAGATAAGATAATAGCAACCTGCCCAGATTGACAGTCCCAAACCCTCACAGTCTTGTCCTTACTCCCTGTATAAAGCTTATCCGATCCAGATGGCATAACGATCCCAGTAACAGCCTGTTCCAAAGAAAAGAGTATTCAGCCACAGCCACAATGAAGACCAAAATCAAACCCAATATAAATCAGAAAAAAGAGACTCTTGAAGAAAGATAACAAGTGTAATAGCCAGAAGCAGAAAAAGTGAAGCACCAACCTAATAGTTTAAATTGTATAAAGCTAAAAAAGGTCTCAAACTCAAGAAATTGACAATAATTTGATTGAAATAGAACTCTTATTATAGACATACATGATACATATATATATGTGTGTATGTGTGTGTGTGTTCATAATTTCATCGTTACCTCCTGGTGTCCCTCGAGCTGGGTTAACAGTGAAAAGCAGCCACCCGTACACCATGAATGCAAGTACCTACATCTTTCCCCGTAACTACAACTACCCTGGACCCAGTAATTACAAACTTTTTCAGTCTTCTTGACAATCCTGCCGCCTGCGCCGCCGCCGTAAACTCGTCCCCAACTCGAAGAACTAGCAAAATTGGGATTCCGACGTGCCGTTTGCTGATCGTCGGCGAACCCATGAGGCCGCTTCGACGATGCCGTACCATTTTTTGCATGTTGCGGCTGCGGTAACTCTCTGTGCAAGAATGGACATTGGAACCGATCGCACTTTCCCGCTCGCCAATTAAAACAAACCTTCTGATGTCTGTTATCACTCGAATGTCCGAGCCTCTGGAATACGCGCTTATTCCCGTCAAGATCCATGATATACAACAATACGCCTGATATGTAGGTATATCTTACACAAAGGTCACCAGATTCTTCGAGTGTCTGATTGCTAAGAATCGAAACTACAGTGCGTGAGTTATTAAAACATCAAGCAAACCGGATGTGATCATCACAAGAAGTAGGTCGGATCAACGAGTGATCGTGGCAAAGAAGCTCAAGATAAGGCGATTATGAAATTGAAATAAAGATCCAAGATCGAGACTGAGAGTCGGGTTAGGGTTTTGATGAATTGATCCAGAACCCTAATTTGTGTTGCAGAGTTCTGATATTCTCTCCCTTACTCGGTGGAGAAGAAGAGTTGAAGAATGAAATTACCACCCGAGCCCGAGGCCTTCGACAACTATGTTTTTTCATTTTTCATTTTCTTTTTCATTTGTTCGTGGTACTGTTTCGAATAATTGTTTATTTTTTATTTTTTTTTATTTATTTTTATTGAATTTTTTATTATTTATGTCCAAGTTAATTTTTTTATTTTTTACGTTTTTAAATAAAAATTTAAATTAAATTTAAAGTAAGTTGTTTGATAATTTAATTTTTAAGTTAATTTTTTTAAATTTAATTTTTAAGTTAATTTTTTTAAATTTAATTATTTAAATAAAAAATTAAATTTTTTTTAATTTTTTATTCAAAATTGATAATTTTACTATTTTATATATTTAATATTAATAATTATATATAATTTGTAATGATAATAAATATATTATGAATAAAAAATATTATTGTATTTTAAAAGTGATAAAATTTTGATTTAAATATTATGAGAGTTTGTGTTTTCATTTGACTTTTTAATTTTTTTCACCTTTTTATCAAACGAAATTTTTTACGTTTTTAACTAAAAATTTAAAAAATTAAATTGCCAATCACAACTTAGTTAAACTATTATAGTTTTTAATTTCTTTCACATAGACGAGTCAAAAAAGTTAAAAAAATTTAATCAAAATATAAAAAAATTAAAACAAAAAAACAAAAAATAATCCAAAATAAACTAATAAGCTAAATTTTATATTGCATATTTTTATTTTTAATAGACTTTTTTTATCTTTTGATTCAAATTTTTTACTTTTTGAATTTATTTAATTCAGATAATTCAAAAAATAAAATAAAAATTAGTCAAAATATAAAGAAAAAAAATTCAAAAAAAACTAAAAAAAACAAAATTTGCCGCATTTAACCCAAACAGGAACAATTTTAATTTTTTGAAATATTTAAAATAATAATTAATATCTCTAATTTGACATAATTAATCGATCAAAAATGTATTATTTATTTTAAAAAGTATCAGCTAAGAAATTAAATTAAACACGAATTTAAAATAAATTTGTTCAAAAAATTCTTTCTGAAAAATATAACGAAATTGCTTGATTGTTGAAGAGGCTGGCTCATTTTAAATGCATTTGGATAATTTAAATAAATTATTATATAAGAACTTAAGTTAATCATATATCTTTTTAATTAAAATTTAATCACATTAGTAAAATATAATTTTCTTAAAAAAATTACCTAAGTCATATAATATAAGAAATAGTGAATGAGAATTTTAAATTAAGATATGAATATGAAGATTACTCGTCTCTGGTCACAAAATATTATGTCTTTTTTTAGATAGTACACAAAATTTTGGCCCCGCTTGGGCTAAATTTTGTAAGTTTAGCTTTTTTTTTTTTGTTTTTTTGTTTTTTTTTTGTTTAAAATTTTATACTATTGAATCTTCTTGATAAGATGAATTAAAAAAGTAAAAATATTTCATCAAAAAATAAAAAAAGCTTATTAAATATAAAAATAATCAACATAAAATTTGATTTATTAACCCAATTTTTTGTTTTTTCTAAATTTTTTTATATTTTGATTTAAAAAATTTATTTTTTCAAATCGTCTTGAAAAGTTAAAAAATATAATAAATTAACTAAAAAATTTAAAAAAATTATTAAAAATAAAAATAAACAAAACAAGCAAATAAATAAACATCCCACAAAATGGCCATTATGTCTGTGCAGGAAATTATACCCATGTCTTTTTGTGAATAATGTAGTTCCATATGTTTCCCTTTTTTGCACATGAATTCTCTAAGAGCCGCTACTTATTTTGGAAATTGAATAATATGGCAAGTGAATAGAACAAGTAGCTTCTTAGTAGTTTTCACTCTCCCAAACTCCTAAAAATTATTGGCACGGTTTGGAAACGTTGTTTATTTACTTATTTGTTTTGAAAATTAAATAATATGACAAGTGATTAGATCAAGTAGCTTCTAATAAGTAGTTTTCACTCCCCGAACTCTTAAAAATTATTAGCCCGGTTTGAAAATGTTGTTTATTTGCTTATTAACAAATGAGTCAATTTGTTAATAAGTCACTTCGTTTGGGTAGAATTACTTATTTATTTATTTGACTATCTAAATGAGTTTATTTGCTTATTTGCTTATTTGGCTACCCACACAAGTTTATCTGACTTATAAATCAGTTTATTTGCTTATTTGACTACCCAAACGAGTTTATTTACTTATTTGCTTATTTAGTTACCCAAACGAGATTATTTGCTTATTTACTTATTTATGTTTGACTTATTTAACTACTCAAATGACGTGACTTATTTTTTAACTTATAAGTAAATAAGCAAATAAATAACTTTGCCCAAATGAGACCATTATATGGACAAAAAATATCAAGTTACTACTATATTAATATAACTTGTTCATTTAACATATATTAACATGAGTTTATTAAATTGGGAATCATGTTAATATATTATAACTATTTTTATTAAATATAGAATTAGTTTCAATTATAAATACGTGGCATTCATGTACTGGGTGAACACATAACATTGTGCTAACATGCCCTCTCTTTTTATTCTCTCAAGGCTCTATTCACTTGTTAAAAAAATTATACAAAAAATCTAATTTATTATAAAAAGTTGAATAGAAAAATAAATACAAGAAATTTAATTTTTGTTGTGTTTAGTTTGCAAAAAGATTAATAAAACAAATTAACTTATGTTTAGACTAGTTTTTTTTTAGTAGTTTTTAGATTTTTTGACTTTTTTATTAAAAAATAATATCAAATCATGTAAAAAAAGAGAAAAAAAATAGAAAAAAGCCTAGTTAACGCAAATCAGTTAGCTTTTTTTTTTAACTTTTAAGCAAAAAACTTGAGCAAAAAACTAATCCAAACGAAGACTTAGTTTTTAATTTTTTTGCGTAACATAATTTTATAATTTTAACATGATAAATTTTGTTTAAAAAATATTTATTGCAAGAAAATTTATAAAGTGAGTCTCACAATTTTTTGCAATAATTGCAGACACAAGTAGAAAAATAAAAAATTGTAAAGAATAATATAAACTTCTTCCCAAGAGTCATGAAGTTAAAAAAAAGTTTACTATAAATTTTTGCTCACAAGATGGCATAAGCAAACAAAACCTTTGCAATAATAATTCGCATTGAGCAAATGCTTTGTCTATGTCTTTTTGGACTGAAGGGAGGAGTGAAAAAAAAAATGGTGGCCACGAGGGATAGAGAAAAAAGAGAAAGGAAAAAAAAAATTATTTGGTTAGAAAATAATTATAAAAGCTTTGTTCAACAACCGATTTTAAGTCGAGTTTTTTTTGTCTTTTTACAAAAAATCAAAAAATCTCACAACCTAAAAGCTTTTATCCTTTTCGCTTATTTACCTTCTTACATAAATTTTTTTTTTATATTTTTAAAAAATATTATAATTTTTATTATACATATTTATTTTTTTATAACAATTATATTATTAAAATATACCCAGCAAAATCTATCAAGCATGATCCATATTTTTATGTAAAAAAGTAAAATATTTTATTTTTTAGCTTAAAACTACTTTAACCTAAACTTTTTGTCTTAAAATCACTCATACGATTCACCAAATGAATTTTTTATTTATTTAATTTAAATTAACTTTGAGCAAAAAATATAATTTAAAGTCAAGTTAGCAAACGAGGCCAAAGGAAAGAGAACAGATAAGTTCATATATAAAATTTATGAAAATAGTTAAGACATATATATTATACATTAAAATATATATTTTATTATAAGCACTTCACTTTAATTTCTTCTTCTTCTTTTTTCCAGTTTTAAAGGGGAAAAAAAAAAGCATTCAGCATATTTGCACCCTCTTTCCCTCATAATATTTGCATAATCTTTCTTCTCCCTCATAAAATATAATTCAAACATAATATCTAACTAATTTTATCATTCTAAATCCTTCAATTTTCTTCTTAACCTTTTAATTCAAACAAAGGCTAAGGCATATTAGTTGGCCTTTTGAAACTAGATTACATTTGTTAAAATCAAAAAGGGATAAATTTTGAAAGAGAAAGGCACTCTCCTGTTTATAATTTTTAGCGCAACATATAGCTTCTGTTTAACAATAATGTTAAAATGTTCATATTATTTTATCATTCATATTTATTATGTAATTTGTCAAGAGTACAGTAGTAACAAATCTCTTTATACCATAAGTTGTTTTTTACACATCTTTTTATTTACCTTGTGATATTATTATTAGGTACCTAATGCTAATGGAAGTTCTCTTCCACAAAAAAATACATATAGGTATTTTTAAAATGACCTAACTTTTATTATACATATCCATGTTTTATAAAAATTACATTTTTAAAACTCACAAATCAAGATCAATAAAACAAGATTTAAATTGAATATAAAATTCTAAATACAAAAAAAAAAATCAATAATAACTTCATTTTTTACTTAAAATTTTTAAACTTATTATTATCTTATTGCCTTTTTAACTTAAAGTTACTTTAAACCAAAAAAACCTTTTAGCTTTTAAGCCACTTTCAAATCTTGTCAAACCAATTTTAAATTTTTTTTGGACATTAAAGTAACTTTAAAAAAAAAGCCCGACTTTAAGCCGGATTACCAAACAAGCACAATTGGCCCTGTTTGGACAAACACTACTTATTGATTTATTAACTTATTTTGCCTTATTTTAGTTTAAACACTAGAATTTGGCTTATTAGTTTCTTTTTGCTTATTTTTGTCTTTTCTGAACTTTTTTTATATTTTGATAAAAAAATATACTTTTTCGACTCGTTTCAATGAAGATAGTCTAAAAAGTATAATAGTTTGACTAAATAGTGAAAAAAAATTTCCCAAAAACGAAAAATCTACAAAATCAAATAAGCAAATAAGTTAAATTCACCAATTCAGGGCAAACTGATATAAGTTGTAGGCAGTCACCAATGTGGCACAGCATTTTTGGATCTGGCTACTAAGCACTTTTGGAACTGGGAAACTGGTTTCTAAAAGGCAACAGCAGAGAGGAAATAGGAATACCAATTCAAAGGCTTTTTGAATTGTGAAGATACAAACTTCAAAGATCATTGTTCGAAAAAGATTTATATCTGGTACAACAGTACTATTCAGATAATAGGAATACCAATCCTGTCCAGAGGGAGGGAGAGGGAGATGACAGGAAGGAAATGGGACAAGGATGAACACCCGAACAAAAGAACTGATCGAACTCATTGTTGAGTGTCATCCCCGAACAAATGCATGCGAAAATTGCCAAAATGGAGGGAAAGAAGAGAAGGTGGGTAAAAAGGAAACAGGTAAACGAGAGGAGTCATCAAGAGAAAATAAACTGAGATGATTGAGCAACTAGCAAGGATTCAAAGGATTTGAATGAGAGCTAGGCACAAGTTGGGGATAGTTTTGGAAATCAAAAATCAGCAAAAAGCAACTGTGTCGAATCAAAGATCCCACAACACATCACTTGGGTGGTTTTATTTAACTGGCAAGTTTAAAAGCATCAATGAAGAGACCGTAAGTAAAACCCATCTTGAAGTTATTCAAGAGTGCAATGGGGAAAGTCACCTTTGGCCTGCTATAATAGAACTTAGTCACATACTCTGTAAGGAGAACACAAACTACCGCCGCAATTACATCATTGACTCCCAATGCTCCAAAGGACAGAGAGATTGTCTGTGCCACATAAAAACCACCCAATAAAGAGATTCCCCCAAAAAGCGCCCTCCTTGAAGGACTTCTAAAGTAATTCCTTGATATCTCTGGCACAATCCGAATGATGTCAACCAGCCGCCGGGGTCCTTCATTCTCTTGCACAGCTTGGATACTTAACCCAGTTGACGATCTTGAAAAACATGTCCCACCTTTTTTGTGTGAAATCAAGGTTCGAGGAATAAAACCAAGTTGGAGAAGGCCTGCAGAAGGCATACTCAGTGACTGTGCCATTGTAAGACCAGTGCAAGCGGGCGGGAGTCAAACAGAGATTCAGAATCCTTTTCTGGAAGAAAGAAACGGACAATGGTCACATTAGACAGAGAAGCATTCACGCAGTGTCTATACAAAAGATGAATTAAACTAATATGTTGTATACCATATGCTCACTCTAGTTACACAAACTTACTAGTACTGACCAGCAGAGCAATCTAAACCATTTTTCTAGATGGAGTTAGATGGAGAAGAGACCTAGGGATTGAATGTATTCACCCCAGTTGAGGAGAGGGTTGTTAGCCTAACAAGGTTTTAACGACCATTTTGATGGTAACAAACCTAAGCATCTAATTGTACAAATTGAGATTGTTTACAAAAAAATATATGTTTAACACAATCAAAAATACAAAATGGAAGCCATGAAGCAAAATTCAAATCAAATACATTGGCTATAAGATTTTAGAGCAATGCAAAAGTTGAAGAATTGAAGACTAAGTGTTAAATTTCATTTGTATCAAAGTTAGGATTTATGTAAATTCACAAAACTCGTAGTTATATCTGATGAAGCTCATAAGAATCCTAAAACCTTATGAAAATCATTTTCCAAAACAAAGAAGTGTTCAAAAAGATTTTCAAAATAAGAAGTACTGAACTTTTCAAAGTTCAGTCGACTAATGCATAGCATTCAGTTGACTGAAGTTGGACTGCCAAACCAACATTAGGTTTAAAGCAATCCAGTCGACTGGACCACCAAGGTCAGTCGACTGAATTCAGGCTTGGCACATCTAGTCGACTAGACACCCAAGTCAGTCGACTAAGTCGGCGAAATTTTGAATTTCGGCTTAAATGGCTAGTTTGAAATTTTCTTATTTAGCCCAACGGCTAATACATATTTTTGGCATATAAATAGAGCCTTTGAGCTCTGGTTTTACGCACTTCAAGCCTTCAAATCAATTCTCTCATATTCTTTCTACTTGTGTTTCGAATTCTTGATTTTCAATCATATTTTTTAAAGAAAAGTCTTAGAATTCTCATAGAGTTTCATTTGATATATTCTTTGAGAGATGAATTAATATGCTAATCTGTTGTACTCATCCGCTCGCTGAATGAGCAACTTCATGTACAAATTCATTTCATTTTGTTGTACTTGATAAGGGAATTTCTCAAGAGAGGTTGATCCGCCTATAAGGATTGAGATACTTGAGAATGAGATATTCTCAAGAGAGGTTGCTTCGCCTATAAGAAGTGTTTCTCAAGTAGGCTGCTTCGCCTACTTGAGAATTGGACATTCTCAAAATAGGCTGCTCTGCCTAGATTAAGGAGAGAGGCTGCTCTGCCTATTGAAGGAGTATTAGAGAAAATCCTCATAGCGGTTGGTTTGAGGCAAGAACGTAGGCCGGTGTGCCGAACCTTGTAAAAATCTTGGTTTCGTAACTCTAACCCTCTATACTCTTCATTTTCATTATTGTTATATTGTTGCTTATACTTGTATTATCCACATTTAAAATCTATATTTGAATATTGTGTTTTAATCTTTAAACAAGAAATTTTTTAAAATACCCAATTCACCCCCTCTCTTGGGATTGCACCTATACCATCAATTGGTATCAAAGCAGGTCACATTATTCTTAACAAGTTTTTGTAAAAAATATCTATGGGCAGTATCGGTGTATCCCCGTTTGGAGAGGGTCAATCCTCTACAAGGCTTCCAATCTTTTGTGGTGTTAACTATACTTTTTGGAAACAAAGAATGAGAATTTTCATTCAAACCATGGATTGGAGAGTTTGGGGAGTGATCGTCCAAGGTAATTTTACTCTTACTAAAACTGTAAAAGGTAAAGAAGATCCTAAACTAGAAAAAAAATGACTGAAAATGATATAAAGTTACTTCAAATAATCGCATAATGACATGTAAAAATGCTAAGAAAATATGAAAAAAGTTAGAAATTACTTATGAAGGCACTCAAGATGTTAAAAATTCTATAATTGATGGACTAATTAGAGAGTATGAAAGTTTTAAGATAGATAATAATGAAACTATCTCTAGAATGTACACACGCTTTATTCACATTATTAATTCTCATAATGCGCTCAAAAAGACTTACCAATCTTATGAGCTTTTAAATAAAGTACTCAAAGCCTTGCCACCCATTTGGGAAGCTAAGACTACAGCCATCTCTGAAGCAAGAAATCTAAGGGTGATAACTCTGGATGAGCTTATTGGATCTCTACTGACATACGAATTCAAAATAAATGAAAGAGTCAACGAGCAAAACAAAGTCAAAAAATATATTGCTCTTAAAGCTTCAAAAGAGAGTTCCAGTGATGAAGAGAATGAAGAGATCGATGATAATGACATGGCTCTTATCACAAAAAGATTCGAAAAATTTCTTAAAAGAGACAAAAAGTTTTCAAGAAGATTCCGAGGCACAAAATTTGACAAAGGAGATTCAAGAAAACGAGATTTCAAGAAAGAACCACTCGCCTGCTATAACTGCAACAAAACTGGACACATCAAGCCAGAATATCCTTTACTCAAAAAGGACTCAAAGAAGAAAAAGAAGACCATGAAAACAACTACATGGGATGACTCGGATTCAAACGAATTAAGCAATAGCTCAAGTGATGACGAAATGGCCAATTTCTGCTTGATGGCAAGTATAGACGAAGAGATAAATTCTCATTCTAATTCACTTGAATCATGCAATGAATTTAGCTCTTACTATATGCCATCATACGATGAACTTAAAAATGAATTATTCAATTTACATAAAAATCTTTTGAAATTAGAAAAGAAAATTGTAAAATTAAAAATTAAAAATTAAAACTTTTCTAAAGAAATTAAAGAATTAAAAACCTTAAAGAAAAATAATAAAAATGAAAAAGAAAACATGTCTAAAGAACATAGTTTGCAAATTGAATCTTTAAAAAAAGAAAAACTCATTTTAAAAGTTAAATTTGATAAATTAACAAAAATTTCTAAAAATGAGATTTCTAAACTAGCAAAAGAAAATGACATGTTAAGAAAAGAACTCAAGAACTTAAAAAGTAAAAATATTGAAAATGATGTTTCATATAAACTAAAAAGAAAAGTAGAAGATTACTCAAAAATCATCTACAAATTTACTAATGGAAAGGAGAACTTCAAAAAACTTTTAGGAGCACAAAGAATGTCATTAAATAAAAAAAGAATCGGTTACAATGGAGAAGTAAATATTAAGGCTAAAAATTATTTTGTGAAATAATCCAAGACTTTCAAATTCATATTCAAGAAATATCTATGAAAATGTAACTTGTTTTAATGCAAGAAAAAGGACATATTAAATTTGATTGCCCATTAAAAAGAAATAATAGTGTCTCAGAAATGATTTAGAGAGTTAAAGTCACTAATTCTATAGGACCCAAAAAGATTTGGATACAAAAAAAAAATCACTTAAATTGTCTTGTAGGTGTGCTTGAGATCCTCCTCAAAAAAAAAAAAATGGTACTTGGATAGTGGATGCTTAAGACATATGACGGCCAACAAATCCAAGTTGTCAAGCTTAACACGTAAGGATGGAGATTATATAACTTTTGGAGACAACGGAAAAGGTAAAATCATTGGTGTAGGTAAGATTAGTAAGGAATCTTCCCTATTCATTAATAATGTACTTCTTATTGATGATCTTAAACATAATCTTCTTAATATAAGTCAACTATGTGATAAAGGCTATAGTGTACAATTTTTGCACGACACTTGTGCTGTTGAAAACAAAAAAAAATCATAAAACTTTATTTGTTACAAAACGATTTGAAAATGTTTACACTGTTGATTTTGAAAATTTAAATTTCCAAAATGTTAAATATGTTTCTGCCATAAATGAAACTAGTTGGTTATGGCATAAGAGGCTAGGTCGTGCTAGCATGGATCTCCTATCCAAATTTGTCAAGAAAGATTTGATCAAAAGTTTGCCTAAAACCAAATTTATCAAAAACAAAGTTTGTGATGCTCAGCAATTTGGTAAGCAGGCTAAAACAAGTTTCAAAAGGATATAACAAATTTCTACAAATAAGCCACTACAATTATTTCATCTCGATTTATTTGGTCTTATGAAACCCTAAAATCTTGGAGGAAAAGTATACAGCTTTGTTATAGTTGATTTTTTAAGTTGATTTTTCAAGGTATACTTGGGTATTATTTCTTGCATCAAAAGATGAAGTATGTCTTGTATTCGCTAAACTTGGTAAGAAAATTCAAAATGAAAAGTGCTATTCTATTCTACACATTCGTAGTGATAGAAGAGAATTTAAAAATAAAGATGTTAAAGATTTTTGTGATCAAAATGGAATTTTTCACAATTTTTTAGGTCCTCGAACTACTCAACAAAATAGGGTTATTGAAAGGAAAAATAGATCATTACAGAAAATGGCTCGAACCATGCTAAATGAACATAAAATTCCTAAGAATTTTTGGACTAAGGCAGTAAATACTGCTTGCTATGTAATGGACCAAGTTTTCATAAGACATCATTTATACAAAACTCCTTATGAACTATGAAATAGTAGAAAGCTCAACATTTCTTATTTTCATGTTTTTTTATGTAAATGTTTTATTTTAAATGACAAAGACGATTTGAAAAAATTTGAGTCAAAATCTGATGAAGGAATTTTTCTTAGGTATGCAACAAATAGTAAAGCTTATAGAGTCTACAACAAAAAAACTATGACATTAGTTGAATCTATTTATATAACTTTTGATGAGGCTAACCCTTTCTCTTCCAAGATTTCAAATGATGATTATCTAGATATTAACAAAGGAATGGAAGAAATTCAAATCAAGGAAGACAAAAGCAAAAGTATTGAGGTTCATGAGCCTCAAGATTAAGATCAAAATGACCATAAAAAACTATCAAAGGAATATAAGACAGTAAAAGGCCCCCTATGGATCAAATCATAGGTGAACCTTCACGTGGGGTAACAACTCGATCTTCCTTGAAAAATATCTATGCCCATCTTGCTTTTCTTTCACAAGAAGAACCTAAAAACATAGTTGATGCACTAGAAGATGAATCTTGAATAATAGTCATGCAAGAATAATTAAACAAATTTGAAAGAAATAAAATTTGGAGTTTAGTTCCTAGACCTAAAGATCATACGATAATTGGAACTAAATAGGTATATAGAAATAAAAGGGATGAAAACGGCATTGTTGATCATAACAAGGCTAGGCTAGTTGCACAAGGTTATAATCAAAAAGAAGGAATAGATTTTAATGAAACCTATGCATCAGTAGCTAGGATGGAATAGATTTTGATGAAACCTACGCATCAGTAGCTAGGATGGAAGCAATTCGCATGTTATTTGCATATGCATCCTATAGGAATTTTAAACTTTTTCAAATGGATGTAAAAAGCGCTTTTCTAAATGGTTTTATAAATAAGGAAGTACATGTTAAACAACCACCAAGATTTGAAGATTATCATTATCCAAATCATGTGTTTAGACTAACAAATGCTTTGTATGGATTAAAGCAAGCTCCTCGAGCTTAGTATGAAAGATTAAATAGCTTTTTGTTAGATAATGGATTTACAAGAGAAAACCTTGATACAACATTATTTATCAAAATAAGCAATGAAGATATGCTTATCGAGCAAATATATGTGGATGATATTATTTTTTGTGCTACTAACGAAAAATTGTGCAAGGATTTTTCTTTGTGCATGCAAAAAAAATTCAAAATGAGTATGATGGGCGAGCTCACATTCTTCCTCGGGCTTCAAATCAAACAAGCAAAGAATGGGACATTTGTCAACCAATCAAAGTATGTACGGGAATTACTCAAACGCTTCAATATGGAAGACAGAAAGGTTTTGGAAACTCCAATGAGTCTCTCAACCAAACTTGACAAAGACAAGCAAGGAAAACCGGTAGACATTAAGTTCTACCGAGGTATGATTGGTAGCCTATTATATTTAACTGCAATTAGACCTAATATAATGTTTAATGTGTGTATGTGTGCTTGATATCAAGCATGTTCAAAAGAATCACTTAACTGCAGTAAAAAAAATTCCTAAGATATTTAATTGGCACCATAAATATAGGCTTATGATATCCCAAATTCACTTCCTTTGAAATGGTTAATTATTCAAATGTGAATTTTGTCGGGTGCACAATTGATCGCAAAAGTACTAGTGGAACCTTTCATTTCTTCGGAAAGTCACTTGTTTCATGGTTCTCCAAGAAACAAAATTCTGTAACCTTATCTACCGCCGAAACCGAATGTGGCAACGGGTAGTTGTTGTGCACAAATTCTATATATGAAACAACAATTTCAAGATTTTAAATTGAATTATGATGTTGTGCCAATCAAATGCGATAATATAAGTGCAATAAACATTTCTAATAATCTAATTCTACATTCACGAACGAACACCTTGAGATAAGACACCACTTTCTTCGTAATCATGTACAAAAAGGCGATATTCATCTAGAATTTGTTTGCACAAATGATCAATGGACCGATATTTTTACTAAATCGTTTAATGAGGATCGATTTATTATAATCAAAAGAGAATTCGGCTTATTACATATTCGGGATGTGGTGTGAACATCATTTCCTCTTAATTTTAAAAAGATCAAAACTGTTCTACTTTCTAGCAGAGGAACCTCAGTCGACTGAGGCCCCATGGTCAGTTGACTGACCTGTCTCGGGAACAAACTGCATAAAAGCCTCAGCATCTCAGTCGACTGACTTGCCATATTCAGTCAACTAAACTCTCGGAAGTTTTAAACCCTAGGGCAACCGAACCACACATCAGGCCATATTTTCTCACTTTTCACTCTCAGTATCTCTCTTCTCACTCTTGATTTCTCTTGGTTTTGCCTCCAAACAGCTTATATTTCATCCCAATCACTCACCCATCATCCTACACCTATCAATTCTCTCCTTCAACCTCTCCATTCTCACAATGGCTCCTAGAACTAGAGGTGGAAAAGGGAAATCAATCGCACGGGAGGACACCACGGATGAAAATAATAAATGGTTCTCCACGGGACGGTCCGAAACACTTTACAAAACTCATCTTCGGTCCCTTAAACCCATCTTCGATAAGTTCTTCGATATGCACTACGTTGATCTTCATTTTTCGAATGTGTGTCGACTTCTCGCTCGAATTGGATGGGGTCCGTATGTATTTTATCAACCTAAAGGAGTTTTTTCTCTACATACTGGTCTCTTTTATGCAAATCTTACGAAAGAGGATAAACCTCATGTCAATAATCCATACACTCATCTTTCCACATACCTATTTAGAAAACAATATCGATTTACCGATCGAGACATTGCCCAACTTTTTGTTCTTGGTCGCGGCGATTTTGTTTGTCCCAAATCCGCCACAAATTAGATCATGGAACGTGACTTTACCCCTCAAACCTTTTTGCCAATGGTTATGAGTGCGCCGGTTATCAATTTCGCCCTCGCTCCTCAATATTCCCAACTTACTCTTGAGGCCAAAATTTTACATCTTATGATCACTTATAATATTTTGCCTCGTAGTGGATCTCATAGCTACATCTCTTACCTTGATTGTTTTATTCTGTGGTGTATCTACATGGGTCAACACCTTGATCTTCCTTCACTTATCTGCCGGTGGATGTTCGCTAAAGAGAGTACTATACGTCACACTCTTCCATATGGTGCGTTTCTTACTCCTCTCTTTGAGCCTTTCGATTTTTCTCTATCTCCTAATTTTATTCCACCAAAACAATCTGATTTCTTCAACAATACCACTCTCAAACAAATGGGTTATATCTTAAGAGATGGGGATTGGCAACTAGAGCTGTTCAACAACCCGCCCAACCGGTCCAACTGCCCCGCATCCGCCCCCACACCGACCTAAGCAAATTTAAAATGAAGAGAATGGTGGGTTAGGCAGATTGTTGATGAAACTCAGCGGGTCGGTTGGTGAGTCGGTTTCAAATCATCCAACCCACTTAGCAACCGACTCACACCGCACATGTTTTTTTAGTTTGAAATTTTTAATCCCAACACCTCCTTGAAAACAAAACAGTTAAAACACAAACAAATCAGTAAAATATTGCTATAATATTCATTTAATTTTTAAACTGTGGCAGCGTGGGTTGTAGATTTCTTTAAACTGTTCATTAAAATATTGATGTTTATTGATTTAAACTATTCATTTAAATATTGTTGTTAAATATTTAACTTCACCACGTCATTTGCTTGCCTTGTGCAAACAATTTACTTTTAAATATTGTTAAAAATTAAACTATGGCAGCGAGGTTGTGGGTTTCTTTGATAACCCACTTAAACAATAAATTTTAGAACTTCAATAGTCTATTTAATTTTTAAACCGCCAATCGGCCCAACCCGCCATTGCAAAACCGCCCCAAAAAATAACTAATCCGTCGGTTTTATGAAGTGGATGGTTCGGCGGTGGATTAAAATTTTTTATACCGCCATAAATGATTTGGTTAATGAATTTTTACTCAATTCGCACCGCACCGATCCGCGCACACCCCTATTGGCAACCTAAGGCTCAGCGACATAGGCCAGCACGCCAAGTTGTCCAAGACAGTGAAGAACCTTATAACCAATGTATTTGATTTGAGTTTTTCTTCATGACTTCCACTTTGTATCTTTAATTATGCTAAACATATATTTCCTATAAACAATCTCAATTTGCACAATTAGATACTTAGGTTTGTTATCATCAAAACGGTCGTTGAAATCTTATTAAGCCAACAATCTCTCCCTTTTTTATGATGAAAAACACAACAAAATAATGTAGGGAAGCTATATAAAGCTCTCCCTATCAATAAGCATGTAATAATAAGCTTGTATGAGAGTTGAATAACTCCCCCTTACAACATGCATAAAATTTAAGTAGTTGCATCATTTGAGTTTAAAAGCTTATTTTGTTTTGAAATAGCATAGATGTGAAGACATTGAGTTTAATTTCATTCTTTAAGCATTTCAAACATACATTTAAAAAACTTAACTTTCATTGAACATCGTTTCAAATTTTGTACATTTTAGGCATTATAAGCCTGTGTTTGGGCTAGCTTATTTTTTAGGTTTTTTGGCTTAAAAGCCACAAAAAGCCAACTGGTTTGGCTTATTAGGACTTTTTAACTTTTTTTTTTATTTTTTCTACATGATTTGACATCTACTTTTTTTTAAAAAGGTCAAAAAGCCTAAAAAGCACTAAAAAAAGCTACTCCAAACACAGTCTAAGTATAACTTTGAAACTTTAATGTTCATTAAGTATTTTACAAAAAAAAAAATTTAAGCATTTTATCCTTCATTGAGCCTCTTAATATTCATTGAGCATGTTTAAGCATATAAGGTCTCAAGAATATTTTGCATTTTTCAACAATCATTTCAAAGCTAATTTTAAGATCATTTTTAATAAATGTAAGTATGTTATAAGCAATAAAGTTGGAAATATAAGAATGTAAGATTATTCATCAAAATATAGCATTTGATAACTAAGAGTGTAAGAATGCATATTCATCCATTTATTGTTTGAAGTTTAAATATGCATATATCATTCATATGCATCCATGCATTCATCCAATGCATATATCAAAAGATTTGCAATAACATTCATATTTGAATAAAGATGAAGTCATAAAGATATACATTAGCATCATCATTCAAAAACTCAAAAACAAGAGTGGCAAAAATACATGATAGCCAAATACAAATAAAATACATTTTGCTTTCTTTGCTCTCTCTTTCTTTCTCATTCTTTCTTCTCCTCCTAAATTTTTCTTTTCTCACATAGATGTTAGTTAATTGCTCATTCTTTATTTTGCTAACTTTCTTCTTCCCCTTTTGTCATCATCGCTATCACCATCATCATCATGTGAAAAGGTGTCATAGGAAAGAATACCTAAGGCATCCTCGATGCGAGTGAGGCGAAAGTTAACTTTTGCAAACTGTTTATCAACTCTCATTGTGAAAGACTTCACTATTTTCTTTAAGAAGGATTTTGTAGATGGATTAAGTGGAGGAGCAGGTGCAGCAGCAGTGGTAGGAGCAGGTCCATCATCATCATGTGAAAAGGCGTCATAGGAAGGAATGCCTAAGGCATCCTCGATGCGAGTGAGGCGAGAGTTAACTTTTGCAAACTGTTTATCAACCCTCGTTGTGAAAGACTTGACCATTTTCTTTAAGAAGGATTTTGTAGATGGATCAAGTGGAGGAGCAAGTGCAACAGCAGTGGTAGGAGCAGGTGGAGGAGCTTATGGAGTAGTAGGAGAAGGAGCGTCAGCCTGTGCATAGGCTTGCTCTTCATCCTCTTCTACGCCTAGCTGAGTGTCAGCAGGTATCATAATGAGCGTCAACCTGTGCAAAAGTTGAAGAATTGAAGACTAAGTGTTAAATTTCATTTGTATCAAAGTTAGGATCTATGTAAATTCACAAAACTCGTGGTTCTATTTCTTGAAGCTCATAGGAATCCTAAAACCTTATGAAAATCATTTTCCAAAACAAAGAAGTGTTCAAAAAGATTTTCAAAATAAGAAGTACTGAACTTTTCAAAGTTCAGTCGACTAATGCATAACATTCAGTCGACTGAAGATGGACTGCCAAACCAAAATTGGGTTTAAAGCAATCCAGTCGACTGGACCACCAAGTTCAGTCAACTGAATTCAGGCTTGGCACATCTAGTCTACTGGACACCCAAGTCAGTCGACTGAGTCGGTGAAATTTTGAATTTCGGCTGAAACGGCTAGTTTGAAATTTCCTTAATTAGCCCAACGGCTAATACAGATTTTTGGCCTATAAATTGAGCCTTTGAACTCTGGTTTTACACACTTCAAGCTTTCAAATCAATTCTTTCATATTCTTTCTACTTGTGTTTCAAATTCTTGATTTTCAATCATATTTTTTAGAGAAAAGTCTTAGAATTCTCATAGAGCTTCATTTGATATATTCTTTGAGAGGTGAATTAGTGTGCTAATCTGTTGTACTCATTCGCTCGTTGAAGGAGCAACTTCTTGCACAAATTCATTTCATCTTGTTGTACTTAAGAAGGGTATTTCTCAGGAAATGTTGATTCGCCTATAAGAATTGGAATACTTGAGAATGAGATATTCTCAAGAGAGGCTGCTTCGCCTATAAGAAGTGTTTGTACTTGATAAGGGGCCATTCTCAAGAAAGGCTACTCCGCCTAAACTAAGGAAAGAGACTACTCCGCCTATTGAAGGAATATTAGAGAAAATCATCATAGCGGTTGGTTTAAGGCAAGAACGTAGGCCGGTGTGCCGAACCTTGTAAAAATCTTGGTGTCGTATCTCCAACCCTCTATACTCTTCATTTTCATTATTGTTATATTGTTTCTTATACTTGCATCATCCACATTTAAAATCTATATTTGAATCTTGTGTTTTAATCTTTAAACAATAAATTTTTTTAAATACCCAATTCACCCCCCCCCCCCCCCCTTGATATTGCACCTATACTATCAAGGGTGTTATGGTTGAGGGAGCACCACCCATATTCTAGGCTCACCACTATTGGACCAAACAACTATGTTTATGCCAGTGCTTCTTACATACTTCTAAACTAAACAAAATCAAACTAAGCCTTGTGTCCCAATCAAGTCGAGTCAGCTACATAAATCCTTTCATTCACGTCATTCCACTCTGTTAAGAGCAATACATATACTTTCTTACTCTGTTAAGAGCAGTACATATACTTTCTTATTACAACAACCCATATAAATTTAGTTCATACATTTTCTTACTACATCATCCCATATCCTTTCTAACAAATATCCACTCTATTGAAAATTAAAAAATAGGCTCTTAACATGCTAAGTATGAAATGTCGCAGTTGAAATGAGAAGCGATTTGGAGTTCATACTTTGTAAAGCCAACAAGATAATAATAATAGCATGGAAAAAATTACAAGTCTGAAGGCTAGGTCTAAAAGCTTTAAAGTGCAATGCTAATCAAACAGTTTTTGTTTTCTGTAATCGATAATTCTGTTCTGACAACCCTCCTCCTTTTAGCTCTAAAAATTACTCTGACACAAAGCTATCTTAATTCTTAGAGAATCCTTAAAGCATGTAAAAGAAAATCCAAGAAAATGCTGGTCACCATAGGCCTAAAACATTCAATAAAACATTTTCAGAATTGGGTTGTCAGTCATCGTTATTTGTGCCATTTAACTATCCTTTTCTTCTTTTACAAAAATCACCACAGTGAGAAGTTGGCATGACTGCACTTTATATATTCATCTCAGACTTTAACTTTTTTTTTTTTTTTGATAACCCAAATGTCTCCCACCAGCCCAACCTAATTGGACCCGAGTCACTTCGTATAGAAGTATAGAACTAATCATAGGAACCTTGAGATTAACAACCGGGTAAACCTCCAGTGACCCCAAGAGAATTCGATCTAGCGACTCCTTGAACACAAAGTCAAGACCTTTACCAATCGAGCTACCCCTCAGGGTTGGACTTAAATAGTACTAAAATCTGAGAAACTCATGGACAGGGGAAAGTAGACCTTAATATTTTACCGATACTAAATCTACCAATCTTTGTTTGGCATGACAAATTGGCTTTCTAGAATTGCATTTACAAAAACCAGGCAATAAAGATCATCAAAGTTTCCTTAAACAATATTAAATTGCTGCTATTTTTCCCATGACAAAAAATTGAATAGTTAAGAAAGATCTGCACAATGCACTGCTCAAAAAATTCAACAAGTTTAGATAAATAAACTGAAAAACTACTGGGGATCTTTTATGAATTGTTGGTTTACATCTAAATAAAAATACATATTTATGTAAGGAATGAGCTCGTGTGTGGGTGAAGAGTTAAACAGCCAAGAAAAACCATCCTTGTCTTTTTAAACTTTTTCTTTTTTCTTTCATAATGCCATCTGTTAATTATTATTCGTGTACTGGCAACTCAGTG
Organism: Heliamphora exappendiculata; assembly: GCA_034768845.1. Lineage (NCBI taxonomy): Eukaryota > Viridiplantae > Streptophyta > Magnoliopsida > Ericales > Sarraceniaceae > Heliamphora > Heliamphora exappendiculata. The sequence continues at coordinate 17,289,826 of JAOTRH010000025.1, read as the reverse complement.
GTATTGCAAAGATGAGGATGACCATTTGATCTAGTACAATCTACATCCTTACAATCCTTGTCTTTCTTCCAACGATCACATCCACCCTTTAGTTTTCCTAGAGTAGGACTTGCATTTGTGCTAACGCTCAAATCCCTCTTATAATGTGTAAGGAGAAGGGTATAAAGTATAGCAAAGTTTGCTACAAGAATAAAAAGCTCACTGATATAACTTCAAGTATAATTTAATCATGGAGAGAGAATATTTTATAGAAAAATCTACTAAGCACTACCTAGAAGGATAAAGCTGAAAGCGCCACATAAAAGTAATAGGTGATTCTGCATGAAATACTAGTTAAGCTTAGGACTTAAAATTGCATACACATTTTAAGCATTTGAAATCACAATATCAGAAGCCACCTAAAGAAGAAACTCATTAAGGTCAGAAACTCAGAAGTTTAAAAGCATACAAGTTCAGAACACAACAATGGATCACCTAGTGATGATAGAAGCAAAAGATCAATTAGCAACATAAAATAAAAGTTCAATCAGTTATCAGTATAAATTGTAGTCTATAGCTTATGGTAAATGGGCAATGCGGATCTGAATGAAATATAGCAACATCTGAAGATTCTCGGCTAAACATAAATCAACTATATAATCTATAACGATAGATTAAAAAAAAAAACTTCAGTATGTACAACGTGTATATACGAGTGATTGAGTGCGTTCGTGTTTATCTTCCGATTTGAGTATGAATTGTAAATATAGAGAAACGCATAGAGGTAACCTAACTGTATATGAATCCAAAGTTTAACAGAAGTGAGTTGCAGGAAATCGAGGTTATTAAAGTGAAGAAGAAGCAAGGTAACAATGGCTGAAATTAGGTCGTCGATTAGAGGCTGAAGATTTCGTTGGAAAACAGAAACAATTAAAAGGAGAAGGTTAGGGTAAAACTATTCTTGCCTACAACAAGTGTGGAACCTCTGGTTTCGTTGGCTCCATTTCCCTCTCGGAAATCGGAATAGTAGAAATGCATCTTTAGTTGAGAATAGGGTTTTTGGGGTGTGGATATCTCTTTCTCTTCTCTCTCAATCGAAACCATCCATTGTTTTGGGTTGGTCATGGTAGAGATAAAATTTCAAATTTGTCTTTAATGCCACGTTTGATCGTTCAATTAATAACGAAGACATATATTAATTTATTAGATAAATAGTTTTATGTGATAAATAATAAATAAATTATTAATATTATATTATTTTAAATATTGTATATATCATATTTTGTAAAATTAATTATCTAATAGATACATATTTTTTTCACAACATATTAAATTCAAATAAAAATATATAATTTTATAAAATATATAATATAATTTCATATCTTATCTAATCAATCAAACATATCCTAAAATCTTTCTTTTTAAATTTTTATCTTAAAGATTTAAAATTTTCTGAAGAAGCCTTTAAAAGATATTTACCCTGCTAACTTTTATTTAACTCCGTATAATGATAAAAAATATCATATTATATAATACTTAAATATAATTGTTAAAAAATAATTTTTTATTTGTTTACTTAAAAAACTCAAATATAATTGTTAAAAAATAATTTTTTATTTGTTTACTTAAAAAATAAAATAGAGACCAAAATATGAAGAAGAAAAAAATTATAGACAAAAACTGTCACAATAAAAATTTTTTTTTTTAAAATCTCGTGATCACTCTTTTTTACTCTATCAATTGATCTGGATTAAAAAAATTGATTAAAATGTAAATAAGAAATTACAAAATAAAAAAATAATATCATAAAATAAATAAATGAACAACTTTTATTAACCAGAGACGATTTGTTGGAAAAGCCTAAAAAACTACAAATAATATAACATGGGAAATGACTCATTAGGTGAAGAAAAATACAAGTTGTGATTGTTTAGTATTATTAAAATTAATAATTTATAAATTGCAGCATGTAGTACAACAAGTATTTAGTAAATATATTAACTTATAATTAAAATAATAAAAATAGTTATAATAATATTTACGTAAAATTAATAATAAAAAACTAAAAATAGACCCAAAAAAACTTTGCA
>JAOTRH010000025.1:17214557-17287657 GCA_034768845.1 Heliamphora exappendiculata | reverse complement strand
TCATCAAAGAAGAGTTCAAGAGAGATTAGAAGAAAATATGAGCTTATTTTCATATGATCTTCTTGAAGCTGTAACAGGCTTGTGAATGTGCCTGTAAAGATTCAGATAGCTTAAGTGGAATCTTGAAGCTTGTAAAGGCTTGGAATACGCTCGGAAGTATTCTGAATAGTGAAAATATTCAAGGGAGATCTTAAGGAGTGGACGTAGGCTAGGATAAAGCCGAACTACTATAAACCGCTGGTGTCTGGTTTTATTTTTCTATCCCTCATCTTTTAATATTTGCATTGATTATATAATTGCATATCTTACTTTATTGCAATATTAAAAGATTTCTGAAAAAACTTTTTAAATTGCTTTTTTTTAAAGACCAAATTCACCATCCTCTTGGGTTGTCTAGATCTAACAATAAATATTTAAAATTTTAAAATTAACTACTATTTAATAGAATAGTAGTTAAGTTCGGGTATCGTTTCAATGGGAACAAATAGTTTAAGTTACGGTATTCTCAGATTAATATTTACAATTAATTTGAAATAGAATTTGATTTAGTTTACAAAACATGGTTGATTTGAATAAAATAAAATAATAAAAAATATTCTAAATCTAAAGGATAATCAAAATTCCTTAAGTTTGAATATACCATAACTAATATTTTAGTTTTATTCAGATTCTATTTTATTCATTCGATTTAATTCAATTCGGTCACGACTACAAGACTACACGGATTAACAAGAGGATAAGGTCGAATCTAAACCTGACATATCTTATCTTAAACGTGGCATACATCTTCTGAGTGTTCCTAGCAGGACCTGTCTTATCCGAGTATAAAATATCTCACGTTTGGATGAGAATAAGAGCATATAGCATTTGTATAATCTCGTTATTATAATTACAAAAAAAAATGAAAAGAATATAATTAAATTAAAAACTCGTTAATCAAACACCAACGTCTCAAAATCATACAACAAACTGAATCCGAATAGAAAAGAAATATAAATCTAAACTAATCCTAAATTACCGACTAGTGGTTCACCATCCCCTAGGAAGAAAAAGATCAGCCAATCATGTTTCGACTCGAATCTATGAAGAGTTGAAGAAGAACTGGTTCCTGGGCCTCCGTCTTCGTCTTTTCGTCAGTTTTCGAGCCTCCACACTTGACTCTTGATGAGTCTTCAATATGATTTTTGAAGATTTAGAAATTATTTGAATGATTCCCCCAAGCCTTATGTTTATAGATATGATCCACGCCCTTTATTTCAGTGTTTCAATCAAATTCTGACTATCCCGTTTCGTCCGGACGCTTCCCGTTCCTTCTGGATGCTTTTCCAACAATAGCCTTTTCATTCGGGCGCCCATATTTCCATTTGGACGCAAATCATTTTGGTCAATTTTTGTTCAGACGCCCATATTTATGTCCATACGCAATTTTGCAAAAAACACAACTACGCTGTTGTCCCGACTTCAGATGATCATAACTCCTTCATCCGACATTGAAGTTTCAGAAGTTTACTTTTCAATGGTTTTATCCTTATATCAAAATTCTTTTTGTACAAAAAATTATGACCAAAATAGTCAAGGTATGTCAATTTTCTTCATTCATTTTTCGCATATTTTTTGCCGAACTTATTTTGAAACTTGTTTTTCTTCATCGTTGAACATTTTTATCAAATTTCTTAAACTTTGAGATATTACCACTCATGGTGCTGTGTCTTCAGGTCCCCAGATCTAACCAGAATAACATTGTTTTGATATTTTTGGCTTTCACATAAGAATTGTTGACATTTGACAGTTTTTAATTAATTTTAGACAAAATTTTCACCATCTTACTTCTTCTAATGCTAATATTGAAATACTATTAAAATATATAAGTAAACACACAATCGAGGCATAGCGAAATATATATTTGGTAGAATTTGATCAGCACTTTTACGTATTAATCACTTGCCAAAATTTTCGTTATGTTTTTTTTTTATACAAAAAATTTAATACACCACCTTTTTTCTTATACAAAAAATTTAATACACCACCCAACACAATCAGCTAGGTGAGTGCTGATAAAAATATTGTTTCTATTTTTACTACACCACTTGCCTTTATTTCTTAGACCACATATAGAAGCCATCAGCCCAAGACTTGATAAAAGTACACCATTTATTCGCTGTTTCTTAGAAAAATATGAACGAGTCACATACTGAGTTACCTATAAAATATAGTAGAATAATATAAATTAATAATATTTCTTTAAAAACAAACTCAATATCTTCTTTCATACTTCTTTCTAATATTTTCTTCTCTTCTCATTTTCACCTTATTTCACACTTCTCGTTACAATAATAAGCTTATATGTCCTTTTAGAGTCATACAAAATACAATTCATTTACCACCATTAAACATATTAAGTTTGTAACAAAATATAATTTATACACATAACTTTTATGGTATTAAATAATAATAATATAATTATTTTATACAATAATTATCTTCTTTCATACTTGTCTCTCATATTTTCTTCTCTTCTCATTTTCACCTTATTTCACACTTCTCTTTACAATAATAAACTTGCATGTCCTTTTAAAGTCATACAAAATACAATTCATTTACCACCATTAAACATATTAAGTTTGTAACAAAATATAATTTATACACATAACTTTTATGGTATTAAATAATAATAATATAATTATTTTATAAAATAAAATAATTTCTCATTTAAGGACACAAATAAAGTCACTAATAAATTTGTAACATAATAAAAATTTCATTACCCATAAAAATATAACTCATTGCCATTTAAATCACTTTATGGCCTATAAGAATTTTGTAACTCTTAATTAATGAAATAATTAAATATTTATTTTATTTTATTTTTATTTTTATTTTAATTAAAAGATTCTCCAACACATCCAAGTGATTTAGATTCTAGTGGTTACCCAAAAATTGACTTAAATGATAATTTGAATTTTCAAGGGTAAAATTGTCACTTGGCATTTTATCCCATTATTTCTCTAAGCCCCTGCTTCCATATCCCACCTCTCCCCTCTTGACTACTTAATCCCTCATTTGTGGGATACCTAATCCATTTTGGATTAACAATCTAGCTTATGTTTTCGCCCTCAAACACGGATACCACGGTGCTATGAACAAATCAAATCCAACCTCGTAATCCCAAGCATCAAGCAAGCCCTAAGAGTACCCAATAATTTTCCGGAAAATGAAGCATACTTGTCCTTTTTGGTTGATCGAGAAGGGGAGGGACAATGACAGTAGCATTTTTTTTATTTGGTTTTACAATAGTTAAGAATTTGAAGGAAGAAAACAGTAGAATCGTATTTTAATATAAAAATAACAAGAACTTGAATTCAGGCAAATATTTAATATTCTTAAAATAAACTAATTTAATACTGTAACTTCACAATATTGATGCATTTATTTAAGGGCCCCCATACGGGCAAACCAAAAAGCTCAACTTTGCAGAGCGGAACAAACTTCTGTAATGCTTTTGATCGACTTGATCAACTATCCGATTACGTTAATACGAATTAGTGAGAAGTCAACTCAGCGACTGCAATTTGATGACAATTATTGAAAATATTTGCACATTTTATCTGTTTTTCATTTTCCTATAAAAAAACCCATTCATAAACTTAAATTTTAAAAACAGTCTCACAATTAGAAGAAAGTTTTTAGGCAAGATCACAGGGGAAAAAACTGCAAAAGAAAGAAAAATCAAATATTTATGCGAAGACGAGAAAAAAAAAGATACTATGTTAAATATTCCGCATAATATTATTATGAAAAAATATAGTATTTTTCCAACACAATAATTGAGCAATCAACAACATGGTTATTCCTGTTCAAAAAATTTGTTAATCGATGAGCTGCTGCTGCTTTTTTTTTTTTTTTTTGACTATACAATTCACAACATGATGGACGTAGCTTAGTGTGTAATGGTGTTATAAATGAAAGAAAATAAAAAATTTAAAGGAAGCTCTGTTTGCTTTCAAATCGTTCTCTCATCTAACTGCTCTTGTGATCTCTAGCTTTGATCTGCTTCCAAGCTTGACAAAATTGAATGTCTGCAAGAAGGAATAAGTTGTGGAAAATGGAAATGAATATGGTGTGCTCATACTTAGAGAAACCAATAGGAAAACTAAAATTCGACAACTCACGTGTGTCACCTTGGCATTTGTAAACAGCAATCGGTGATATGGAGGAATATCAGTATTACTCAAATGCAAGCCTTTGAGTGCCAACCAAAGAAGCATATTGACCTTTCTTGCCCAGTAACTCAAAGTGGGTCCCTAGTTCAGTGATCCTTCCATCAGAACAAACAGCAATTTGATGTGCATTCTGAACTGTGCTTAATCTGTGGGCAATGACTAATGTTGTTCTTCCCTTCATCAAGTGGTTTAGAGCATCCTGGACTAGGCGCTCGCTAACTGCATCCAAAGCACTCGTTGCCTGCAGTAAAACATTAAGAAATGTGAAGCAAGGTGGTTGTGATTGTTCATGATGCCCAACAGGTTATAGTGCTAAGAAGTAAGAACTATAATCTTAGAAGGATAGAAGTTAACATCATTTTAATTTGTAGAGCTGACCACAACAGGGTCCATTTGAGACTCATCCAGGCATAAAGTAAATGCATAAATGCAAAGAGAAGCGAACTAAAAGTATACCTCATCGAGAATTAGGATTGGCGCATTCTTCAGCAAAGCCCTTGCAATAGCAACTCTCTGCAAATTGCAAATCGAATTCAGTAAAAATCCCCCCCCCCCCCAAAGAACGAAAAAAGAAAGACTTCCGTGCAGTTGCACACATTATTGCTCTACCTGTCTCTGTCCTCCACTTAGTAAACCTCCACGCTCACCAACAAGTGTGTCATAACCCTGTTAATTAAACAAAGATTAAGCAAACACAAAACCTAGAAGAAGGAAATTATATTTGGAACTTCTAGAGATGACAAACCTGTGGGAGTGAAATTATGAAATCATGCGCATTTGCAGCTTTTGCCGCCTTTATTACATCATCCTTCGATACATAGTTGTCAGGCAGCCCATATGCAATATTTTCTCCAACAGACAATGAGAAGAGAACAGGTTCCTGTCAAATTTAATTCATGTACCTTTGAGGAAAAGCAATGAATACAATTAAACAAGGGTAAATTACACTAACCTCCCATGAGATTTTGGTCAAATACAGTTAACCCTACTCTTTTGAACAAATTACACTAACAACTTTTAATAGTTAACGTCGTTAACGGAATTGATTAAAAGACAAATTTATTCCCAAACAAATTGGTTCTTAGCATTAGCAGTGTTAGGGTTAGAAAACAAAAAAAAAAAGAAAAAAAAAAGTGAGGAAGAAGAAGTAGCGCGCAGCACCGCAAACCCCCCCAACCCCCAACGTTGTTGCTCAACACAACCGGCCACCGCCGGCGTCGTTGTCGCCGCCATTCATGCCATCCACGCCGACCACCACCACCAGCGACCCCCGTCCGCCGTTCCACCGCCGGATTGTTTTTCTATCTCTCCCTCTTTCGGTCTCTCTCTCTCTCTCTCTCTCTCTTCCTCCCTCCATCGGTCTCTCTCTCTCATCTTTCCACCGCCGTTCTGCTGCCGTTCACGCCATCCACGCTGACCACCATCACCGGCGACCCCTCGCCGCCGTTCCACCACCGGATTGTTTTTCTATCTCTCCCTCTTTCGGTCTCTCTCTCATCTTTCCACTGCCATTCCATCATTAAAAAAAAAAAAAGATTTTACATATGTAGTGGTTGAGAAGGAAAAGAGAGAATCAAGAGGAGAAAATGGGAGAAAGAGAAAACGAAAGAGACACCGGCCATCGGTGGTGGCCGGTGGCAGGTCGGTGGCGTTAGAGATGGTGGCGGTGTGGTGGTGGACTAGTGCTGCAGAGGTGGAGGCCGGCGGCAGTAGTCGCGGCGTGGCGTGGTTCACGCCTTTCTTCCCTTCCTTCTTCTGTTATGCTTCTTAACAGAAGCTCATTTGCTTCACTGTCTATTGCAAGCCTAACTCCAACACCATACTGTGCATTATTTTTTATTTAATTTTTAAATATGTTTTTATGATCAAATTCATTTATTATGTAGAGTTCGTCGAATTTGTTATTAATATAAAAATTTAAATTGATCCGATATCTGTAACTAAGTGATTGAATAACATTTGTTTAACAGTTTTTTTTAAATTATAATTTTTATTTATTTATTTATAAATCAACATTATGCGATCACTTATTTACAGGTATCGGATCACCCTGAATTTTTTTTCGAATAACAAACTCGACGAAATTTACGTAATGAACAGATCCAATTATAAAAATATATTCAAAAATTAAATAAAAAATAATGCAAAGCACGGACCTTTCCTTGCACCATTCATTAATGTGTTGGGTCAAATGTTTCCACGACTTGGGCAGGGGCAAATATGAAAAAAAAAAATTATTTATAGTTATTTTATTAGTCAAATGTTAGTTGACTAACGACATGGATTGAATTGTAATACAAAATTAAACGACAAGGAGTGATAATGCAATTATTCCAAACGTGTGGGTTTAACTGTATTTGACTAAAACCTCATGGAAGATTAGTGTAACTTACCCATTAAACAAAGTACTTCACCCGAACTTCCTAGGGAAGGACAACTTGGTACATGATGCAGAAGATAAAACCCCACATTTAGACACAAGCCAACACTTAAACTCCTCAAACTAACTCAATTTTCCCCAAGTTCCTAATAAAAACCTGGGACAATCTATTATACTAAAGAATGTAGTAGTTCTGACAATATCTATGTGTAGGGATGAGGGCATCCTCATGAGCATGTGCGCATAAAGGTCTCATTCATGGCTTGGGTTGGTTTAACCAGATCTCTGCTCTAAAAGAATTTGATACCAAACTTGTTCCCACTTTGTCAACATAACATCAAAACAACAGATACCAATCTAAGGTTGATTAGATCACTTGAGTATTAATTTGGACTTAAAGCATATGCCAAAACAGTAAAAATAATAAACGATTCATATTGGTAAAATGGTTGGATAGCCAGGAATAATAAATCATGCCAAGAAAACAATAATGACGATATGTCGTAGCACATTTTATACATGTATAAAATGAGAAGTGTTTGGGGCAAAAGAGAAAAGGTTCAGAAAGATACTTGATTCACTATGGAGACAACCCGTGCCCATTCGCTCTTATCAAATGTACGTACATCCTCTCCCGCAACTGTTATGCGACCTTTGGTTGGCTGCAAAAGGATGTATCAATTCATTTCATTCTTTATCGATCATATTGGGGAAAATTAAACTTTATTTCAACATTACATTATAATATAACAAAATAAACCTCATAGAAACGTGCCAATAGCTGTACTATCGTACTTTTCCCTGCACCGCTTGGGCCCACAAGAGCAGTTACAGATCCACATTTCAGGGTTAGATTAAGACCGTTGAGGATTTCAACATCAGGTCTCAAAGGATAAGAGAAGTACACATCTGCAGAAAAGAATGAAGACATTTATTAGTTGCAGTGGAATGAGTGTCACATGAATGCATAACTAATGTTATCCTTCACTTATCTTTGCAAATGAAGCAGGAAAAGCTAAAAAAGTATAGGAAATTGAGAAATGGGGTCGACAGATTTGCATCTTGCTGTTCCACAAAAAAAAAAAAAGCAGAGAAAAGAAAAGAAGCATGTGAACTGAATTGAGAAACCTTCAAGACAGAGATCACCAGACCAGGCTAGGCTTCCGAGGCTGCTAGTTGATTTCAAAGCCGACATGTAATGCATGTTAAGAGATTGACTATTCTTATCAGAGCCATTAACAAAGAACAACCCAAAATTCTTATCATCCACTTCTTGACACTTGATGTCTCTTTCCAAGCCATAGGCCAGGGCTTCATCAATTTCAGCCCCAGATAAAACGGAGTTAATCCTCTCAGTAGCAGCAAAAGCTCCACGGAGATCTCCAAATGTGTTGACAAGCCCTTGAACCTGAAAAATGCATTGAGACAAGTAATGAATAGAACTCGAAAGCAGTATAAAGTTGTGAAGCAGAAAATTGAGGGCTTACAGCAAACGTTAAGGTGAATGTGTATCCAATAAAAGAAACCACAGTTCCCGCAGATAGCTCACCCTGCAGCATGCATTACCATTAAGAAATGTTTATTCTACAAAGCATTTAAAAATAACTGATTTACAAACGAATTATGAGTGCAAAGTTGTGACAATTTGCTAACCATCAACTAAGATGTTTAAAAGCCATTTTATGATACAAAGAGCAAGTGTGATGACTGTGACAATAAATTTGCTTTTGAGAAGAACCTAAAGAAGATTACTAAACATTTTTAAAGGATATGGAAATGTAATGTCAGCTTGAAGTTCTTACCGTCTTTACTTTGTTGCCCCCAAGACAATACAAGGCCATTAAAGAAATATAAACTGCAACTCTAGTCAGAGATTCATTTATGGATTTGAATGTCCCAAGCTTTATGCCACTAGTCTGATAAACAAAGACCTGCCAAGCTCCACAATAATAAATGCTAAGTGCAGGGACAAGGCAATGACATCTGCACATAGACAAATCCTTCTAAGGATATTAAAATCATGGAATTTTTACTAATGCCCATGAAATCTCACCTGGCTACCAAAAATTGACATTTGCCGTTTTTCTCCACCAAAGGATCTTACCTGCAGTATAAATCACACCAATTCATCACCAAATGCACATCTAAGCATTGATAAAGCTTTCCTTCACAAAACTAGATACTATAATGGAATATGGAGATTTTTCCTAACTTCTGATCAAGAAAGCACCACATAAACAAGCACAAAAAGAAAATCTAAGTAGCAAAGCATTTAGAAACTTACAGTACGAATAGCAGAAAAAGTTTCATTTACACAATCTGCTATAGATGCTTGGGCCATACCATGAGCTTTAAAAACAGGCACAGTTGACCGCTTGTAAACAGCTGAAAATTCATAACACTCAGCAGCAACAAGAAAAACATAAGTGACATTCAAAAATAAGAGAAGCCTCAAAATCTAGGATAGCTAGACATTTGTAGCAAAATTTTGAGTTTTTTAGAACAAGGTGCATGGAACATTAGCTTAAGCAATCATCCACTCGTAAGGGCGAATCCAGCATAGGCCAATGGGGGCATTTTCCCTCATTTTTTCATATTTATTCTATAATCCATATAAAATAAATAATACATATTCACCTTTAAAATTATCTAAAGACCCGACTATTTTTAATCTAAGATACGGGTTTTGATATATGTGCTGAATATTCTGATTGGGCAAATTAGGGCTTCTAGATACTTTTGACTTCTTTTGCTGAAATTAGGATTTTTGTTCAGTGTTGTTGAGGGTTATTTATGTCAATATTATAATAGATAGTTTAATATAAATAGTTAGCTAACCCTTTAGATTATGCTATCTCATTCTTCTCATATGTTATCTTAACATGGTATCAAAACAAAAATTCCTGAAAATTTAAAAAAAAAAAAAAAAAAAAAAGCCTCTAACCCTAGCTACGCAAACCATTGCCACCTAACATATCGCCGTCGGCTTGCCGACCAGTTGTCGCCATCATCATCAACCGTCGCCATCTTCTTCGTCATCCTCAATCACGACCAGCCTTCGCACACAACCGCCTCCCTCAGTCACTGCCACCACTGCCGTTACCAAGCATTATCACTGTCATTATTTGTTATCACCAGATCTACTATGAACAATCAGATCCATTAACCTTAGTCATGACCAGATCTGCTATGAACAACTCTTAGTCTTATGATTCAGGTTCCTCTTTGTAAGTTGTGATCTTCTGTTACTTTGTGAATGAAATTTGTTCTGTGTTTGGTTGGTGGAGTTATGGATTCAAAATCATCTATTCCTCAGTTCACAATTCCACAACTCACTACTCGTAAATTGAATGGGAATAATAATTTACATTGGTCAAAACCCATAAAAGTTGCCTTACCTGGTCAAGGTAAACAAAACCACTTGATTATGTCCGGTCCATCCGACGATAAGAGGCAGCCTAAATGGGAACAAGAGGATGCTCAGATTGTTATACTATTATGGAATTCTATAAAGTCACATATTGCCGATATGTGTACTCATCTTGACACTTGTAAAAAAATTTGAGAGTACATTCAAATGTTATATTCTAGTAATCTTACTCATATGTATGATATTTGAGTTAATTACTTTCAGTTGTAACAAAATGATAAGTCTATTATAGATTTTTTTGCGGCACTTAAGAGGCTTCATGAAGAGTTAAATGTGGTTCTTCCCATCACAAATGATATTCGTAAAATGCAACAGCAACGAGAATAGATGGTTGTGATGAGATTTTTTGCAGGATTGCGGCCTGAATTTGAGTCTGTTTGCTCTCAAATTTTAGCAGGAGCTGAGCTCCCTTCTCTTGCCGGGGTATATTTTAGAATCTTGCGCTTTGCTTATCAGGACAGTTCTCAGGGCTCTAGTGGCTCTTCTTGAGTCAATTTTTATCGTTCAGCTCTATTTACATAACACCGATGTGATCAATCTAGTAGTTACAGTCATGGCAGAGGAACTGGTGGTTCTTGAGTTGATCGCATCGATAGTTCTCGTGGTGGTGGGAGTGGTCAAGGTAGAGGTCCACCTCGTCAGTGTTCTAATTGTGGCTTACTCAATCAAACACGAGAGACATGTTGGGAACTTGTTGGCAAACCTTCTCAGTTTGCTAATGTCGTGAAGTTCGACAATGTTTACCTTTCTTCCTCCTCTACTCCGGTTGAGGAGAAAAATATCATTGTTTTCGAGGAAGAATATTCTAAGTTTCTTTAGTATCAGGCGATTTTGCAGGCATCTCTTCCAGTTGCATCTCTAACCTAGAAAGGTACCCATATTACTTATTTTTCATCTTCTTCTACTTCCTGCCCATGAGTCTTCGATTCCAGTGTCACTAATCATATGTCAAATATATCTCAAATTTTTTCTCATCTTAAATCTTTCTCTTCCTTACCCTGTGTTACTTTAGTGGATGGTTCTATTTGGGGGTATAATTTTGGCCCATGATCCGTGGGCCGCCTGAGCCCAACACTGTTCAAGCTTGGTTCGAGCCCGAAAAAATCTTATATTGCATTTGAATGATTACTTTTTGAATAATAAAATTTTATATTGCATTTAATTACTTGAAGTGCTCAACCTGATTGTATTATAAATATTAATTTATAACTTAATTTATAAACTAATATATAATAAGTAATAAGTAATAACTAATAATATAATAACTTAATAACTAATAATAACTAATAGTAATAATAACTTATAATAACTAATAGTAATAACAAGTAATAACTTATAATAACTAATATCTAATAACTTATAAACTAATAAGACAACTAATAATTAATAACTTATAAACTAAAGTAATAATAACTTATAAACTAATAAGCAATAACTAATAACTTATAAACTATAAAGTAATATATAAACTTTGGTTTATATTTTATAATAACTAATAACTAATAACTTATAAATAATAATAATAATAATAACTTATAATTAATAACTTATAAACTAATAACTAATAACTTATAAACTACAAATAAACTTTGATTTATAATAAGTTAATAACTAATAACTAAATTTATAAGTTATAATTTATAAATAATAACAACTTTTAATAACTTATAATAACTTATAAACTAAAGTCATAAACTGATAAGTAATTTCTACACTAAATACAATTCAAAAAACAAAACAAAAAAACACATTTTTTTCAAAAAGCCCATCAAGCCCACCCATGGCCCCGCCTAAGGCCCGAGTACCCCTAGGACTGGGTTTGGGCCTACCCCTCCCAAAAAAGTTTGGACTAGCCCGATCCGAAATTTGGTGAGAGCCCATCAGGCTTGGGCTGGGCTCGGGCGGGTTGAGGAGAGGTCGGGCTGGGCAAGGACCAAATTACACACCTGGTTCTACTAGTTATGTTGAAGGCATAGGCACAATTCAACCTACGCTTTCATTTTCTCTGTCTTCGGTCTTATATATCCATTGTTTTCCTTTTAATTTGATGTTTGTAAGTCAACTTACCAAAAGTCTTAATTATTCTATTTCTTTCTTTCCTGATTCTATTGTCATTCAGGATTGGCAAAGGACGTGAGTTAGGTGGTCTCTATTATTTGAACACTAAGGCGTCATCTGCAATTTCTCCTTCTGCATGTCTTGCTATTGTTTCTCCGCTTCAGATTCATTGTCGTCTTGGTCATCCACCATTGGACAACTAAAAACTTAAGTTCTATTTTAGCTTTAGATTATGAGTCGTGTCAATTGGGAAAGCATTATCGTATTCCTTTTGCTTTTAACCTAAACAAGAGTTGAGTCCTTTCAAGTTAGTTCATTCAAATATTTTGGGTCCTTGTTGTGTCACTTTTAAGTTGGGATTTCGGTATTTTGTTATTTTTGTGGATAATTGTTCCAGAGTTACCTGGTTTTATTTAATGAAAGATCGTTTAGAATTGTTTTCTATTTTTTACGCCTTTCGTGCTGAAATTCAAACTTAGTTTAATACTAAAGTTCGCAATTTGCGCAGTGATAATGCTAGAGAATAATTTTCTCATTCCATTAGTAACTTCATGACTCAATCTAGCATCCTTCATCAATCATCTTGCTCTCACACTCCACAACAAAATGGAGTAGCCGAGCGCAAAAATCGACATTTGATCGAATTTGCTCAGACCCTCTTAATTCAAATAAATGTTCCCAAATCTTTTTGAAGTGATGCTATCTTGACCGCTTGTTACTTAATTAATCGTATGCCCTCATCCGTGCTGAAGGGACATACTCCTTACTTTGTTCTCTTTTCATGTGATCTTATATTTGTTTTACTCCCTCGCATCTTTGGTTGTGTTTGTTTTGTCCATCAACTTGTTCTTTCTACTGGCAAGTTTGATCCTCGAGCTCTTAAATGTATTTTCTTAGGTTACTCTCATACTTAGAAAGGTTATCGGTGTTATAGCACTGGTCTTCATAAGTTTTTTGTCTGTCTTGATATGACTTTCTTTGAGTTTACCCCATAGTATTCCAAGGGGAACTCTACAGATGGTCTGGTATGTAATCTTCTCTTCCTGTCCCTATTCTTATTTCCTTTAGTTCACCCTTATCATCCAATACCGTTATTGAATATTTAGGTCGTCCTGACCTGCAGGTTTACACTCGTTGCACTCATGTCGAGCCGACTCCACCTGTCTCTACTCCATCATCAATGGTCCTCCGCCACTAGATCACCCTCTACCCCATTCTCCACCACTTGCGGTTGATCTTCCAATTGTCGTTTGAAAGGGTAAGCAATCTTGTACTTCACATCCTATTTCTAATTTTCTTTCTTATGATCGTTTATCCCCTTCATATCACTCGCTTGTTGCCGCATTGTCGTCTGTTTTTCTTTTTATGTCTTATACAGATACTCTATCCCATTCTAGTTGAAAGAATACAATGGAAGAAGAAATACTTGCCTTAAAATAGAATGATATATGGAATTTAGTGCCTCTTCCTTCAAGCAAATCAGTAGTCAGCTGTAGATGGGTGTATACTGTTAAAGTTCATTCTGATAGTACTATTGACAGTCTAAAGCTCGCCTTGTGGCAAAGGGATATACATAAGTGCATGGCATTAATTACGCTGAAACATTCTCATCAGTGGTAAAGATTTTTTATGTTCATCTGTTCATATCACTTGCCACCACGTTTGCATAGCCTTTACATCAGCTTAATGTGAAAATGCATTCTTACATGGGGATCTACAGGAGGAGGTCTTTATGGAGCAACCCTTAGGTTTTGTTTCTCAAGGAGAGTCAGGTTTGGTTTGTCGCTTAAAGAAGTCATTATATGGGCTCAAACAATCTCCTCGAGCTTGGTTTGGTAGGTTTACCAATATTGTGGCTAGTTTTGGTTTTCAAAGATGTGGCATAGATCATTCTGTTTTCTATAAATCATTATGTTTTCTATAACATATTAGAGTGAGTAAGATACTACTAATTGTGTATGTGGATGACATTGCGATTACTAGTGATGACTATAATGGTATTAAGGAATTGAAATTGTTTCTACAAACCAATTTCATACTAGAGATATGGGAAGGCTGAAATATTTTTTGGGTATTGAAGTGGCTAAATCACACCAGAGCATCTCCTTATTTCAAAGAAAATATATCCTTAATTTATTAGTGAAATAGGAATATTATGGTCAAAACCTATTGACACACCTATAGACCCCAACACAAAATTAGTTACAGATCAAGGTGAGTTGTTAGTAGATCCAGGACAATACCGACGACTGATTGGAAAGTGAAATTATTTGCCGGTTACCAGACCATACAATTTTTGCAGTTAGTGTTGTTAGTCAATTTTTAGATGCTCCACAGAATCGTGATTGGGCTGTTATTGTACGTATTCTAAGATATATTAAAGTGCACGGGGTCGTGGTTTACTATATTAGAATTATAGTCATACTCGAATCGAGGATTATACGGATGTAGATTAGGTTGGATTTCCATCTGATAGAAGGTCAAATACTAGTTATTGTGTATTTATTAGAGGTAATTTGGTCTCATAGAAAAGTAAGAAACAGATTGTTGTTGCTTGATCTAGTGCTGAATCCAAATATAAAGCTATGGCACATACCACTTGTGAGTTGATTTAGTTGAACCATATGCTAGAGGAACTTGGATTTCAACATTTTCATCCTATGAATTTGTTATGTGATAACCAAATAGCAGTTCATTTCGCATCTAATCCAGTATTACATGAGAGAATAAAACATATTGAGGTCAATTGTCACTTTATTCGAGAAAAGTTGTTACAAAATGTGATTCGTACAAGTCATGTGAAGTCAGTGGATCAGTTAGCAGATTTATTCACCAAATCTTTGTGTGGCTCACGAATAAAATATATTTGTACCAAACTTGGTACACATGATATATATGTATCAACTTGAGGGGGAGTGTTAAGGTTATTCGTGTCAATGTTATAATATATGGTTTAATATAAATAGTTAGAGGAGTAACCTTTTGGGTTAAGCTCACTCATTCTTCTAATATGTTATCTTAACAGATGCTTATTGTGCTTTTGACTTCATTTTCTCCCGGTGAGACACATTTAGGCTTGCACTATAGTATTTTAATTGTCTTGATCAATATATTTTCAACAGTGATTGATATGCTTGAAATGATCTCAACGGATGAATATATAAGTTTTGTACTTATTGTTAGTTTTTTTTCTTTTTCTTCTTGGTAAATATATATATACATTAAAAACTTTTGTACTTAGTAATAATTATTTGAGCTCAACAATATCTTATTGTGGTTGGTTGTGGAAAAGAATGAGGGTTAAAATTAAGAGGTGTCCCCTCGAAGCTAGATCTCTTGCCCTGCCACTCTCTATTGGTATATAAAAATGTCATCAAAACATCAAAACACAACAAAGCAAAATAATTAGGCTTTATTTGGGATCGTGGATTTGTGGATTCTACAAACCAATAACCCAAATATAGTATTGGGGTGGGGGGGGAGCAAAAAAACAAAGCAAAGCATTTTCCAACTGAATTTTGGCTTTGTTACTGGAAATTAATATCTATTCTGTGATAGGAATTATTGCGCGAGAAAGCTCTTGATATACCGCTAGTTGTGCCCCAACCCAACATTGTGCAACATTGTCTTCTTCATGCTAAGCTCCAACGGCTTTAAAATCCATTCTATACGGTTCACAACCACAACCCACAAGTTGCATGGCATGTACTTTACTAGGCGATATGGGACTTGTTACTCTTGTATCTTATCAACATGGATGAACCACCTCAACAATCACCCACTTCCACTCATGTGGGGTATGCATAATCAAGTCCACTAATCATTCTATAACTATAGTTGGCTAATCTTCACCACTAATCAATCCGCCACACTCAACCCAAGATGGCCCACACCCCGTAGTTCAGGTTGCCCTGCAAAGCAGTCCACCATGATCAACCCAGTATAGTCTGCTTTCTCTTCACCAAGGCGCCCACACCCCTCAATTTGGTTGCCCACTACTTTGTGAACCTCGAGACCTCCTGCACATAACTACATGGATCAGTTTCAAAAGCAATTATTTACCTAAACTTTTTAACCCACACAAGGATGACGCTAGTGCTGTAGAGCTAAGGTTAGTTGATCCCATTAAACAAATAAATATATAATGTTATTATGGTATATCTTTTTGATTGGCCTATGTCTTGACACCATTAAAAAAGTAGTTAACCCGAACCATAAGGTAGAAGCACCAAATAATTCTCTTCTTGGAATTTGATGAAAATAGATTATTAATTGTTCATTACTGTAATAATTATATTCCAATAGAATAATTGGAATTTAAGTTTTTGAATGACCCCATCTATAAAAATTCACGGAGTCGCGCCACTGAACCTAAGGAGGATCTGCATGTACCCACATCACTTTGCCACTCTGGCTCAAGATCATCTATCCCAACTCCCAACTATGTTTGGGGAATCCAATTGGGGATTTGGTAGCGCAGCAATATGGCTAATACGTTGAGGAGACCACATGTGCGACACCTTAGCCCAACACACATGATTTGGAACTCATACCCATTTTAACTCTATTAAGCCTTTAGATGGTGGGTTCATCCAATGTATATTATAACTCAATCGCTATATTCATCTTACAATATGAGCCTTTTCTTATTCACATATGTACCAACAAAGGAATGTGTAGCAAAGAAAAAGAACACAGCACAATTAACAAGGAAAAGATAGGATGCCACCCAAATATAATAAACGAGAAAAAAAAAGCGCCTACATAATATCTCCAACATCAAAAGAATTTATAGGCTCGTATATAGATTTCGATATTGGACAGCAAAGAAGAGGTAGGATGAACATTGTTCAAATTTTTCAAAGTTAAAAGTTTGTGAATTTGTGGAGCTTTCTTGCTTCTTTTTTTTTTTTAACGGAAGAACCACCTCAAGGCAAGGCCCTTTGGACCCATCCCTAAGGCATAAACCTTCGGATAACTGCAATCACCCGCAAACCACAGGTATCGATTAAGTCGGGGCGCTTCTAGTGGAAGCTGAACACAAGACCTCTGAGTTTACGGCTGGTCCCAGTGACGACCTTAAACTGCTGGGCTATCCTAGCGGGTTTTTAGCTTCTTTTTTTGAAAAAAGAAAAAGAAAAGTAAAGAAAGATAACGATAGGATTCGTAAAACACATCATCTGTACTTCACCTCATTTGTGGTAGCCATAGTGATCCCTTATATAAAGAAAGGCAAAAGTACATAATGCCTTGGCCTTGGATCAGGACACCTGACATAATACCGAAGTTTCTCCACATTTCTTGTAGTGGCAAGGCCAATGGAGCTCCTTGAGCTCAATGCTGAGTGTAATGTGATTGAAGTATTACATTATAATCCTTAAATGTGAGACCTGATTCCCTTTAATTTTGTAATGTATTTATGCGACGTGTTGTATATCGTTTTCATCGTTATAGAAAAGCAAGCTTCTATGCGTTTTATGCATATGTTGACCTAAATATGCATGTGGGTTTCAATCCCGGTCCAGCTTGGACATTGTAGCAAAGTTATTGCTTTTGGAGCTGGACCGCTCAATCGGTCCTCAGACTGCTCGAGCGGTCTGCTTGCGTGGGCTAGGTATAAGACAGCTCATAGCCTTGGTTTTTTAATCAAAGCTTCTCTTGCAAGCTTCATTCTCTCTCTCTTGAAAGAAAAACCAAATCTTCTACCTTCTCTCTAACTTTTGGCTTGGTTTGAGCTCGGATCTTGACGTTAGGATAGTAGATCCTTGATATACGCGCTGTGGGCTTTGCGTTCATTTGAACGGAATCTCATTTTGGCGACTTTAGTTTTTTGCCAGTGTTTGAAGTTATGAATTTTTAATTCTCTGAGGTAGGATCCTAGACTACCTTGCTTTAAAAGGGTGCAGTATGCGATTATATGCGTTTTTACCGTGTTAAAATTCTATAAATGTTGAACTTTATGTTTAAACCACGTTTGGTTGGATAAAAAGCATATTATGCGTTTTCTTTGGTTTATTACAAAGTTGGTGAATGTATGTGTCCGTGGTTTTCGAAAAAAATAGTTTTTGAAATACCGGAAGGATTATGGAAATGTTTGCAAAAACCTAGTTTGGAGGTCTGGAGCTAACCCTTGGAGTTAAGCCGTAGTTTCAACGGGTGATTGATGAATATGTGCATTTAAATGTTATGCATGGCTATGTGCTTCTTTCGATGAATAGCATCTATATGTATGACTAGGGATTCAATTGCTCTCGCGGTGAAAGACCGTAAAGAATTGTCTAATTGGGGAAGGTACCGTCCTGCGGTGAAAGACCGTAAATAATTACACAAGGAGTTGATGACGGTCCTGCAGTGAAAGACCGTAAAGAATTTGTATAAGTAGGGTTAGTACTGTCCCTCGGTGAAAGGCCGTAAAAGAGTACGTGTGTAGGAATCATTGTATAATTGCATAATTGGGGTAGTACTTATCCCTCGGTGGAAGATTGTAAAAGAGTGTAACGTTGTGGGTTATGGAAACCTAGTTGGAAAATAACATGTTGTTTACTTTTGATAAACTGTGGATGTTATGGGATTATATAAAAACTTGTGGTTTTGAGACTTATGTAGTCGAGTTGTTTATATAATCCGTGATTGCATATTATGCTTTTACTTCTTGATAGTCTGTTCTTATTGGGTTTCGACTCACGTTGTGAAATTTAAAAACTTTTCAGGTGACATAGTTAATCACGTGGGTTGACCTCGGTGAGCCCCGGTGGAAGCGAAAACAAAACTCTCTTTGTCGTTTTAAGTAGCTTTGTTGATCAATTGTTATTATCGGTTGTTTATGGATCATATAATGATGTAATATGTTTTAGTACTGAAAGCATATGTATTATAATGTTTATGGCCGTGGTGCCGATGCATGTATGTTTGCATGATGACGAAAGGAGCCTCGGGTTGGTTGTTTTAAGTTTTTTGGGTGCATGAAATGGTTTTTGTTTGGTTGGTTCAACGTTTTATTAAATTGTTTTCGGTTGATCTCATGCTTTATGTCAACATTTGTGCATCGATGAAGGATTTTGAGTCTCGTTTTACCTTGTTTTTGTGGGCTTGGTTATGCCTTGAAATTTTTCAAAATTCAAAGTGTTGGATTTGCAAAAGCGGTGTTTTGAAAAAGGGTCCAAAGCCAGACCGCTCGATAGACTGCTCGAGCGGTCTATCAGGCGGTCTCTGCAAACATTCTGTTTTGTGTTTTGTTGGAAAACCAATGTCTCGAGCGGTCTGGGCAATTTTCAGAAAATTTTATTTATTTGTTTTAACGCTGGACTCTTGGGGACCGTGACCTTAGTCTCTTGAGCTATTCTTTTACATAAAATAAACTTTCGGAAGTGCGTCTTTCAAATGTTTTAACTTCGTCTTCAAGTTACATTCTTTGACCCGTTTGGGCTCGGGTGGTTTTGGTGGATTGTGATATCCCAAAACGGTTGTTCATAGACGGTTTCGTGACCCGGGTTTTGGGGGCATGACATTAAAGCTATTATATGGCTAGAAGGCAATGCCACAGTCCCCTTTCAGATTCCTGGAGTTCAGTGGTTAGGCTTCAAAGCATACAAGTGGCCAACATCATAGTAACTTATAACACAAGGACATGACTGCAAGTTTTCTTTCAGATAAAAAAAGCTTCTAAATTTTTGTCCTGCCACAACTTTATTTAGGCTTTGCAAACCTACTGTACAAGTTTATTTAGGCTTTGCAAACCTACTGTACAAGTTTAGCCACTCAATAGATAAGTCATCAATGACCTAACATGCTTATGCGCATTAGTCTACAGCTACAGATTTCTAAGAATTTCATACGGACAAAGGAAGAAACAAAAATAGGCTGTGCTTCTTTTTGCATGCGAATGCTGAACAAAAACAGTACAAAATTCAAACAAATACAACTGCAGAATAAATAATACTGTCAAGAGGAAAATGATTTACCAACTAAAACAGACACCGTAAGCATAAGTAGCCCCAGAAGTGGTGCAAGTTGAGGGGATAAAGTGAACAGAATGCATATTGTTCCAATGACCTACAAGAGATGTGAGGTCACAAATGCTAAAATGATCATCAAATAGAATTCAACAGAGAAAAAAAAAGACATTTTCAAAAGTTGGTAACTCTTGGCCTACGTTACATGGACTCATATTAGAATATCAGGTGGGGTAGTGTGTCTAGGAGTCAGATTTCCCTAAAACTTATATCTTAGAATATATTTTTATATGTACCCAAAAGTTGCGTACAGATATGTATCCACATCATCAACATTTTAGCAAATATTATATAGTGGATAATACTTTGACATAAAATGCTGTTATTACGCAGTAGTAATTCATAAAATGGCCTACATTTTTTTCTCTCCAAAATCAAGTGTGAGCTTCTTCTTCTATTCATAAAAATTTTGGGGATCCAGGCGTCTAATTTGGGAAGGAGTTGAACATTTGTGTCATACCTTACCATTATCATTTCTAGTGGACATGAGTACACCGATGGGAATACAAGACTCCATGCAACACTGCTCTTGGCTCATGCCAAGTCCAATCTCAAACAACAAAAAGGTTGTAAACAAAGTGAAAAGAAAAATAGGAAAATAGGAAAATAGGAAAATAGGATAAATATTCTCACTCTGGAATTGTAAGTCATTAGAGGCATTAAGGCATTATGTACAAGCTTAATTGTATCCAATATAAAGCTGGCTTTCGCTTAGTGTAGGGTAGCTTGCCTCAGAAAGTGCCCTGAATCCACGATCCCTTGATATGTTTTCACTCACAATGTCTTTAAGAGAACCCAAATCAGATGTTAATAAGGCAGTGAGTTCGCCAACCTATCAAAAGGAAGACACAAGTTCTCAGTTCTATTGTACGGTACCTATATTAATATGTGAAATATGCAATTGAAGAAAAAGAAAGGACAAAAAGAAAAGAAGAAAGAAATATTTACAGCTTTTAACAGAAGCAGGAGAGAGAGAGAGCAGGCAATACAAGATCATTTCTCAATTTCACATGGTTCACTGCAAATTAATACTTATAAGACGGTAAATTGGAAAGGAGCAACTCATTGCCCAAATGACAATT
This sequence comes from Heliamphora exappendiculata, assembly GCA_034768845.1. Taxonomy (NCBI): domain Eukaryota; kingdom Viridiplantae; phylum Streptophyta; class Magnoliopsida; order Ericales; family Sarraceniaceae; genus Heliamphora; species Heliamphora exappendiculata. The sequence goes on along the minus strand of JAOTRH010000025.1, from coordinate 17,266,475 downwards.
TTTGAAGGCAAAACCTTACTCGTAAATCAGCCTCAATTAAAGCTTTTGAATTTCATATTGATATTATGTTGCAGCATCTCCCAAGGATGCATAAATGCTTCTGCCACATTGTCATTGCAGATGGCATTACAGAAAGTCCCTACACGACATACATCTTTCTTCCTTTCCCCATTCTTAAGCATACGGTATCTTGTGTGTTTAATTTTAAATTTTCCATACAGCGACTTTCAACTACTGAAGTCTACATGTCATAGCTCCGTGAAACTGAAATTTTCATCCCCCTCCCCCAGGGCGCATCTTGGTTGCGGACCATAGGTATTAGCAGACAATTCAAATGGATATAACCAAGACATATCACCTACAAGTCCAATGCCCTAAATATTTAATAAAAACATAATATGGCTTCTAAAGTACCAGGCTTTAGTTTTTAGGAAACTTTGCACTGTGTAATACACTATGCAAACTCTAAGCATAATATATAACATATGGTTGACTTGTACTTGCAAAAGTTAGAAAAATACCAAATCAAGAAAATGTAAAAGCTAACAAAAAATGGTTATGAGCCAGATGCTAAGGTTAAGATAAAACTAAAAAGTTGAATGCCAAATGTTGAGCACTCGACGCTTGTTACAAAACCCTGCTTCCAAAGATTTGAAGGCCTGCCTGGTGAAAGTTCATCGTTTAACTAAAGATAGCAGCCAACACCATATTCAGAACCAGTAGCACCAGAGTCCCATCCATTATCAGGATGACATTACCACACAAAGTAGCATCAGATTGTAAGCACCAACATAAGACACTTCTCCATTGTATATTCTTAGGTAACTCTGTATAATAAAATCAATTATCAATATTATCCAATGCACACTCATTCGGTTTTATCAACTTCTGTCTCAGCACTAGAGTAGTAACGAGAACAAAAAAATCTCATTCCATACCTTGTACCTGTCAAAAAATTCCACCTGAAAAAATAAGAAAAGTAGCCCATCAAAAAATTATCCATGTTTCACAGAATATAAATTGCTGAAAAATATATACAAATATGTGACTTACAAAATCATTTAAATCCATTGATGGCAACAAAATAGATGAGTGGTTTCTAAACACTTCCCATTCTCACATAAAATAAGAAAAGTAGCCCATCACAATATTATCCATGTTTTACAGAATATAAATTGCCAAAAAATATATACAAATATGTGACTTACAAGATCATTTAATACCAGAGTATTAGATAACAAATCCCATGATGGCAACCAAATAAATGAGTGCTTTCTAAACGCTTCCGATTCTCACAGAATTCAATTGAAAATTTAGAATTGTATGCTAAAATAAAACAGTTAGGCACATTCATTGCCTAAAGGGCATTTTCTTTGAACAGCAAGCTGTCAACATGCTTCTCCGTATGGTTATTACAGAGATACGTAGAAAAATACATATGACTCAAACATATGTGACTATTCTCAACATTCGTATATTCATATTTTAAACTAACAAAAAACATAGAAAACAATATTTTACAAAATTATAAATATCATATATTTATTGCAAGACAATTTATTTAAAAAATAATAGTAACAATAAAAATAAGGCTCCCTGTCCCTTTATTTAGTGCTTATAAATGTCTGATGGGAATCCCATGTGGAAGGGCTATGAGCTCTCACTCAACAGGTACTGGTTTTTAATGAACCAGAGTGACCAGACAATGTAAGGAAATTGACATATTTAACCAGAGACCATATATTAAGTGCATAACTCTGAGAGCAATTATGTCTCCTGTTCAAAATCTTTTCAATATAAATCCCCCTCCACTTCTTGAGCATAGTTTCTCCCTCTCAACATAAAAAGGAGTAACCAACTTGAGGTCAAAAGAGATTTCAAAGAGGGACATCCTCTGTTGGTTTCTTCAAATAATTGTATCCCTAGCTTAGTTTCAACACTTCTACCAAACAAAGCTACTATGAATCTATGACAAGCTCAAATCCTACTTGAGGTCTCAATCACTAATCAATCTAGTAAATACCAACTTCCAATGCTTTTAACCCTATCTGCTTCATAATGTTGGTCAGCAATGTAATGACCCATATTTTCGAAACCAATAGAAAGGAAAGTACGATTCAAATTGAATCGGTTCTCGAGCCGTAGAATGAAGTCTTTAAACCTAACTCCGGTAAAAGGGGCCAACCGAGCTGTTTAGTCCTCTTGAGCCCGAGCTTAGAATAGACTGAGACCAGGATTACCCTAATAATATTAATGAAAGTTCAAAATTTCTAAGCCCAAAGACAATTAAATCGAGGGTTTGAGCTAGAGACCAAGAAATGAGTCCATGTGAATTTTCTTGTAATTCTTTTACATAAAACCAAAGAAATAACTTTTAATATACAAAAAATCAAATTTGATTTAACATAATATGTTTGCATAAGTTAAATTATTTAATAAAAAACATGTACACTAGTTTCCAATTAAAAAACTTATTTTAGAAATTCTTACAAAAGACTTATTTTGACACTTGTCATTTATGTGTATGCATTCAACTATTATAAAAAAGATTTTAAACTATAGATATAATGTGCCAACTATAATTTTATTAATTAAATACAATTCTCTAGAAAAAGTGGCAATTTTCCTATTTTAAGCTCATTTTAAGCATTTTTTAGCAATATAGTATAATTGTACTCCTTGGACCATTATAATACCTTTTATACAAACAAAACCAGATTTTTGCCCATAGTTTCCCCCCATGGGCGGCCAACACTCCACCCATGCACCAAATCTCATTTTTGTCTTTTCAAAAGTATGCTTGCCCATGCATTGGGCACTTCCACCACCCCTGTGACACATCCATGATTGCCTCCACCACTCCACTTTTCTATACAAATCAGCCATCATAGCCCCACACTATCCCTTTGGCCAGCCACTACCCCACCTATAAAAGAAATATAGCCAAAATCTCCCAAGGGTCACTTCATAAGAAAATGCATGCACATGGCTTGGTCAAACTTCCTCCTCTATGACACAACTCCAGATGCCAACACCACCCACCCTTTGGTCTATAAAAATCAGCCATTTCAGCCCATTCTTGACCCCCATTGCCGAGCCATCTAGAGAGAGAGAGAGAGAGAGAGAAAGAAAGAAAGAAGAAGAAGAAGAAGAAGAAGAAGAAGAAGAAGAAAGAAAGTGTTCTTAAAGCTAAGTTTTTTTCTTCAAGTGTCTAGATCCAAAGGAAGACGAGTAAGAATTCGATAATTTTATCTCTTCTTCATCCAAATAATGTCTTCTCTCATCTCCATTCTTAAGGATTCAAACAAGGACACAACAAGAAAACAAGTTGGAATAGACTAGGTTTGAGCCAAGGCCCTTAGTTGAACCAAGGATTGAGTTGTGTGGTGATGTTTGGATGGGTAAAACATGGTATTTTCTGGATTGTGAGGTTGCTGAAATTTTGTTTTAATGTCTAAAAAATGATTCATGCCAAAAAGTATGACCCTTAGCATGAATAATGGCCAAAGGACCAAGTTAGACCATTCTAGGTTCATACTTCAGGATTTTTCCAACAGTGAGGTTCCACTTTAAAGATTTTTAATAAATTCTAGAAAAATCGTATGAGCATGATTTTTTATTCTAGAGTTAGATATGGATGTTGGATTAGACATAAAATTTATTTGAAGAGTTTTTACCGAGTGGTTTTTGAGAAAATGAATTTCTCCCAAAATCGTGCAGTCTCTGTCACGCTTTGTTGAAGAGCTTGAAACCCTATTTTAGAAACTTCTTATGAAAATGATTTCTTCATGAAAGTTGTTCCAAACATAATATTCTATTTTTCTGCCCAAATTTGAGGAACTTTGAATAACGTTTTATGTGTCAAAATGATTTCTAAAGCTGCGGAAGTCAAAACACATTTTTGTGATGGTCAAATGGCAAAGTGTTCTTCATGAAAACGTTAGAGGACATCTCGAACTATCTCATGTCCAAAAATCAGAGCATTTGGAGTTGTTTTACTACCTCAAAGTTATTTTCTTCTGACTGTGTTAGAATCTGGACAGTGTGTCTTTTAGGTGAGAAAGTGAGTTTGAGCTCAAGTCTTGATTCCCTAGACTTGACTAATAACCCTTGGACCTCAAATGTTGGTGAGACATTGTAAAGGATGGGTTTTTCTTTAGTTTTAAATGGAGTGGAGCTATGACCATTAATCGTAGAAACCGTTTGAAAGACCGAACCCTTCTTGTACCGTTTGGCTATAGGAGTTGGTGCCTTACGTTTACGACGTGTTTTGGTTGCTTGTTAGACACCGAGGTTTTATCATCGGAGGTTTGAACTTTGCCTCGTTCGCGAAGAAGTGGGTTGTGTTTCGTCTAAACCAAGTGAGAGTGCTTAGTTATTATCTTGAACAAATAAATTGTGAGTTATCTTTTAAAATGTTTCTACATTTATGTTGTGAATCATGAGTTTTTAGGTGAATGATAACATGTGGTTTCTATTTTCAAATACAATGATATTGCTATCTATATCTTTTGAAGAAACATGTGCGTGAAGGATGAATGATGATTAATGATATACTGTTATTCCAAAGTGCCAAGTTATGCGGACTTTTGACTTGTTATATCCCGTTAGGGGAGGTCACCCAAATATGGGTTTTTATATCCCGTTAGGGGAGGTTTCCTTAAAAGAGATTTATTCGCCTACAAAGGCATTTCGAGTTGTGTCTCGGGTAATGCACATACCACTTGTACTTGAAGAGTGGCCCTTGTTCCAATTATGTGCTATCCATGAATTGAGAATTGAGATTACGGTACCATCGGAAGTCCTGCTCGTGAAGTAGACGACTACTTAGACACTGTTAGGTATGAAATTGTGTATGAGAAGTGGACATGATGAGTTGTGGCTGTTAAGCCTAAATTATATTTTTGGTCAAATGAGGAAGCTATTTATAACTTATGGGTTTTCATGTGAACAAATGAATGCGGCGTTTTCACATCTTTTGTTAAAGCATAATGAATTATTTTTAAAGATATTTCAGTGTTCTTAAACTGAGTGTTTGGTTTTATCTTGTTCATTATAATATTAAATACACTTTCCTGTAACCTTTGTGGTTACAGATAGCAAGACTCGCTATAAGGTTGGTCCACCAAGGTCGTCATCTTGCAGGCTTGAGCTCGAAGCCAAACGTTTTTTATTTGCTCTTTTTAGTATGGTTTTGTTCCTATGAAACTCTACATGTTGGGAACTATGAAGTTTTTTGTTGAAGTTGTGATGTATGTTTATGGGATGGAGTATCCCTAGAACTTATGGTTATTCTTTATTTATGAAAAGCCGTTTATTGTTTACGCCAGAGTTGTATGGAAGTTTTTACTCCCAACAGTTTTAAGTCTTGTCGTTTCTTAGAAACCACTAAGATGTGGCGAGATCATGCCCCCATTGCATAGGTCACGTACCTTACAGGAGCGGGGTGTGACAAGCAATGCATCCTTTCATGAAACAATTTTATACTGCTCAAGAAAATAAATGTTGAAAGTGATATCACACGAAATATCATACCAGAAAGACAATATTCTGTTGTGTCCAATATAAAGCAATTCGTTACGAAGTGTTGTGTAAACCCAATTCCAGAGCCAAAAGGCTTATCACATCTCAGACAAGCATCTCATGTTTAAGCACCTACATTTTCAGGTTGAAAACTTTCTCCAGGAAGCCTTCTATTTAATTGTAAACCTGAAATGCTACTTTTACATGAGAATACTTTTATCAGGCATAGGCCTAAGTCCCAAAATAGGAGCACACACAAAATTCAAAATTCAAAGTCACTCCCTAGCCAACCCCTCCCCCAATAAATCTTTCTGAGTTTACTTACAACCACCATGAATATGGTCAAGCAAGAGATGAAGATACAAGAAAGACCATGGAAGCCACTTGTATAGTGAATCTACCCCCACGCGTGCCACACAGAGAGAGAGAGAGAGAGAGAGAGAGAGGATTCAATCACTTCCACCTAAATAACCTTTATCACAGAATTTTATGCCTATTCTGCCTGAGGAGATCATTGAGGCAAAAGAGCAAGAAGCACAATTAACTCTTGTTCAAGAGTAAGTCAGACAGTGAAAAACTATGTATTTTCTCCCCTTATTTATTAAAAATGCGCCACAGAAATATCTCCAGCTTTTTTTGACAGGTAATTTAATGCGCCTTGAACTTGTCTCTTTATTGGGAGATAACCGGCTAAGCCACTAGGGTGTCCCCCAGGGGACATATAACTCCAGTTAACAATCACTCCTAGCAACAAAGTTCCCTAGGTTTTAAATATCGGCCTTTAAGTATTGTATCAGCCGTTAAGTATCGTATCGGCTAATAAGTATCGTATCGGACAATATATATCGGGATTTGGGATCTCTGATACCTTTATTTACCAATGTATCAACCGACTTGGCCGATACATAGCCGTATCACTGATGTCGATCCCTATACCGATACCGTGATTTAGAACTGGCCCCTCCCTTTTCATGATCATTGCTGCTAATCTCATTAAGAACCCAAACTTCTCTATTGTTACAATTCCAGCCTGGATGGTCAGGTGATCAGTCTATCGGTCAGGACCCAGACATCTGAGTCTGATTCTTCATGGCTTACACAATGCGTGGATATTAGACTTTACTCTAACCAAGTAAAGGAAACCTTGGTAAAAAATAAAAATAAAAATAAAATCTGTAACACATCATCAGTCTATGCTTTAAATCTTCTTAAGAAGTTTCTGTTCTTACTCAGATTAAAAAACAGAAGCAAGTGAAAAATTAAACTTCTTAGCAACCATTAACTCCACAACATACTCATCGAATGTTAATCCCACCAACTGCTCTCAAAAACCATAAACCTCTTTCTGTAACACAGAAGCAAGTGAAAAATTAAACTTCTTAGCAACCATTAACTCCACAACATACTCATCGAATGTTAATCCCACCAACTGCTCTCAAAAACCATAAACCTCTTTCTGTAACACAGAACACACGCATTCTCAACTTTAAATTCCCAGAGACGCAACGACAGCACTAAATAAAAGGGATGCAGTTAAAATCTTCCCAAGTGCGGCTAGGCACAAAAGTTGAATAACATTTTAAGATGAATTTTACACTGCTCCAAAAAGTTCTTCTTTCAAGATGGTTGTTAAGCTGGGGCATTATAGTATTTTTTACGTTGGTCTCATTATACAAATAATAGTGATAAGGGAATTATTAACCCTAATTCTGGTTGCTCTCCCATTCACCACCATAACAGTTCTCTCTCACACTTTTTTCTCTCTTTTCGTCTCTACAGTATCCTTAATGTTAAGAGTAATTATTTTCTATTTTACTTTATTTCCTTAATGGTATTATTGTACTTATATTTGACCTAATAATATATAATGATGTGTGGGTGAAGGAGGTTGATTACCTCTCTGAGCTCTTTCTTCTCATCGCTTTTCTTTTTTCCTATCTCTTTTTCTTTCTTCTTCAAACCTTAAATTCACATCCTACTATTCAACTTGATATCAAAACATCTCTGATCTAACCCTAGAAGCATTGTAAAGCTTCAGCCATTGCCGCACAGAGAAAACATCACGCTAACGTCATATTCCGTATGATGACGTCACTGCCTGTACGTACGACGACGAAAGTCGCTCCTCAGGTTCAAATCACCTCAACCTACTGGCCCTTGTGATAATTTTTTCTTGATTTTTTTGAAGAAAATTGGAGCGTTTCATGATTTTTTCGAAGTTTTGCAATTTTCGGAACCCTAGGGTTTCAATCTATGCTTCGCGACTTTGATCTTGGTTCTTGGTGGTCGCGATCCAACCTATAGGTGCCGAATCTCTCTTCTCATGTCAGATCTATGCTTGTTTGCTGCTTATGGAAGTTTTTAAGTCGATTTTTGGTCACTTTGAAGCTCAACGCCGACTGCTCTTGCTTCGCAAGTCTGCAATCTCCTCCAGTTCTTGTTGTTCGTGGTTTTTGATGGTCTGAATCCCCTCTGTAGGTGCCGAAACTCATGGTCCTTGCAAAATCTAGGCTCGTTTGGTATTTTGGAGGGTTTCTGGGTGTTCTTTTTCCGTTTGAGGGTTAGTGAGCCCTTCTTCACTGCTGCATTTGTTCATGATTCAGTTCTCCTCTCTTGGCGTTTGCAACTACTTGGTCGAATACTAGTGTGCTTTTGGTTGATTTCTAGTTGTTCGATTCTCCCCAGTTGATTTCAGAGTTGATTACACTTGTTTCTTGAGTTGCTATAACCGAGACAAAAACTTAGAGACCTTAAATATGATGACTTGCTGCAATGTGTCACTTCTAAACGCCTTAATGGTGTTAACTATTTAGCTTGAAGCCTTATATTGCTACTACAGTGAAGTTTTGTGATACTTCTAAGCAAATATAAGATTCTCTTGCAGATTCTTTCTCGAACCAGAGCAATGTATCCCGTATTTATGAGCTATATGAGCAGATTTTTGCAACCAAACAAGCTGGGAAACCTTTGTCCGAATATTATAGTAAGCTCAAAAGTCTCTGGGATCAGTTATTGCAGTATCGTCCTTTCCTACTACATCTAATGCATATTTTCGGTTGTTACGTTTCTCGTTGGGCCAATTTGCTAATATACCTAGTTCTTCTGCTCTTCCATCTGCATCTTAATCTTCTGTCTTAGTTTCTACCAACGGCGGTGGTGGTTCCTTTCGTGGTAATGGCTGCGGTAATCGGGGGTGTACGTAATTTTCATGGCAGTTCTTGAGGTGGTGGTCGCAATAGTGGTCGTGGTGATAGAAAATATGATCACTGTGGTGGTACTAATTACACTGAACTGTATTGTTAGGCTAAGTATGGTAAACCTGAGTATGTTAATCAAGTTACTGATCGCACATCTTAGCCTTCGCTCTCTCCTGCCTTTTCTCATCAGCCGCCTTCCGCTTTTGATTCTCATTGTGCTCTCACTACTCAACTTAGCGAGATTGTTGTTAATAGAATAGTATTAGGCTAAATGAAGGCATTAACCCTAATGGGGCACGCACTAGTTTATTTATAGATAAACGAGGATATACAATAAGATATGGTGTGCCCAACAATACCGGATAACAATCATAATAAAGTTAATACCCCCTCAAGTTGGAGCATATATATCTAACATGCCCAGCTTGTCACATATGTATCGAACCCGAGGACCCGGAACAGATTTAATGAAAATATCCGCCAATTGCTCTCTAGTACGAACAGAGCCAAACACGACCACACCATTCTGATACTCTCGCCGAATGAAATGACAATCCATCTCGATATGTTTCTTGCGCTCGTAAAATACTGGATTTGTAGCAAATGTACACTGCATATTTATTATCACACCAAAACTTTGTTAAGCCATGACAGGGATCACCCAACTCACTAAGCAACTGATGGAGCCATAAAACCTCAAATGTTGCCAGAGCCATGGCCCGATATTCAGCTTCTGCACTCGACTGAGAAACCACGTCCTGCTTCTTACTCTTCCAAGAAATAAAATTGCCACTAATAAATATAGAGAATCTAGAAGTGGACCTGCGATCAATGGGGCATCATGCCCAGTCTACATCAGAATACCCTTCCATTATAGAGTGGCCATGATCATTGAAATGTAGCCCCTTACCAGGGTTACTGTGGAGATATCGTAAAATTCGAACCACGGCATTCCAATGTGGGACCCGAGGCGCAGCCATGAACTTGCTCACCACACTCACAGGAAAGGCGATGTCTGGTCTTGTTATTGTTGTCAGATAGTGTAACTTCCTAACCATTCTTCTATATCGGTCAGGATGAGGAAAAACATCACCCTCATCAGGGAGGAGTTTGACACTCAGGTTCATAGATGACTCGACCCCATTTGCTCGCAAAAGCCCCGCATTAGCTAGAATATCCAGCACATATTTCCACTGGAAAATAAAGATAACCTTCTTGTCGCGTGCTACCTCAACTCTGAGAAAGTATTTCAATTCCCCTAAATTTTTAGTTTGAAACTGAGATTTCAGAAATTGCTTCAACTCAGAAATGCCTACCATATCATCCCCTGTGATAACAATATCATCAACGTATACTATTAATAGAATACAGCCAAAAGAGAAACACCGATAGAACACAGTGTGGTCTTTTCCGAACTGTAGAAGACCAAATTGGCGCATAACCATACTAAAGCAACCAAACCATTCCCGTAGAGACTAATTCAATCTATAAATAGAGCGATGGAGACGACATACCAGCTGAGACCCCTCCCCCCCCAAGCAACAAAATTAGGAGGTTGCTTCATATAGACTTCCTCTTGCAAATCGCCGTGAAGAAAAGCATTCTTCACATCAAGCTGATACAAAGGCCAATGACGAGTTGCAGCAAAAGACATAAATAGGCGAACCGATGCCATATTGGCAACGGGAGAAAATGTCTCAAAATAATCAATTCCATACGTCTGAGCATACCCCTTGGCAACAAGAGGGGCCTTCAAGCGGGCAAGAGAACCATTAAGATTGAGCTTGACTGTAAAGACCTATTTGCAGCCAATAGCCAGCTTACCTTCCAGAAGAGAAATAAGGGACCAAGTCGAGGTGGACTCAATAGTCTGCAGCTCCTCCAACATAGCACTCCACTAGCAAGGGTCGGCTAAGTCCTCGAGAACAGTACGAGAAACAACGACCTTATCCAGAGTGGCGATACAAGCCTACAAGGAGACGAAAAGACCCTTGTAAGATGTAATATAGAGAGGATGATCCCTGCAAGTCCGATAAGATTTCCAAGTAGTAATATGAGCATCATTATTATAAGGAGAAGCACTTACCGTGGGAAGAGGATCCTCAGACGAGGAGACTGGCTTAGCAGATGAGAGGTCCAATGAAGCCGAAGGAGTTGATGGAGAAGGTGGAGAGGACCCCGTAGTAGGAGGAGCACCTGCAGAAGAGGACAAGGGCAAGCAAGATACTAAAAAATCAAGACTTTGAAGATCAAAACTCTTAACCCCCAACACAATCGAATCCGACTCAGAAAAGAAAGGAGTAGATTCCACAAAGACAACATCCCGGGAGACAAGGAACTTGTGTACAGAGGGACAAAAACAACGGTACCCCTTCTGAGTCTTCGAATAACCAAGAAAAATACATTTGACAGCCCGAGCATCTAACTTCGTCCGCTAGGGATGAGTGTCACGAACATAACAAAGGCACCCAAAAAATTTCAATGGTGGAGAGAAAAGGCTCTTCTCGGGAGAAAGGACGGCCATCGGAATTTTTCCACCAAGTACCTGAGAGGAGAGGCAGTTGATCAAGTAACAAGCAGTTAACACAGCATGCCCCCAAAATTTCTTAGGTACGTGCATCTGAAATAAGAGAGCTCGAGTAGTTTCCATAATATGGCGATTCTTCGCTCAGCGATACCAATCTGCTGTGGGGTGCCTGGGCAATAAGTCTGATGAATAATACCATGTGTGGACAGGAAAGTCTTCAGCTGGGTTGAAAGACACTCGCCACCATTATTACTGTGCAAACATTTAACCTGAACCTGGAACTGGGTTTACACTTCCATACAAAAATAGGAGAAAATAGATGCTACTTCATATTTATGTCGCATAAGATATAAAAAAGTCACACGAGAATAATCATCCACAAATATTACGTAATAACGGAATCCAAAAACAGACTCGACTGGACATGGCCCCCAAACATTTGAATGAACTAAAGAAAAAGGTGCCGAAGCTCGTTTATTGACCCGAGCTAATAAAGACACACGTAGGTGCTTTGCTAACCGACACGACTCACACTCAACAGTAGCATTGGCTATTGGGGACGGTCTTCCATGTAATTTATAACACTGACTGCGAATATGTCCCTGAATTCCACAGTAGTGGCAATAACGGGTCTCACGAGCACCCCCTTCGCACCCCCCACCAGTTCAACCGCTATCACGGCCTCTACCACGACCGCGGCCCCGAGTTCCATTACCACCACGAGAAGCAACAAGAGTAGATGGGTCACTAGCATTAGGTATAGACCCGGTGTCGTCGCGACGCATCAAACGACTCACCCGACGGAAAGTCTCAGATAAAGTAGGAATGTCTGTCCCAGCAAGAATCTGGGAACGGGCCGTGTCATATTCAGGATCCAAACTGGCCAAGAAGCACACAACTAAAATATGCATTTGCTGTTCCTGAAACTTACTGAGAGAACTAGTAAATAAAAGAAGCCGATCGAACTCGTTGGCAAGCACTTTAAATCCCATAAAGTGCTCCTGAAGAGGACGACCAGCCAGTTGCAAGTGGAAGAAGCCTCGCACCACATCATAAAGGCGTGATAAGTCATTTGTGGAGACATAAATATTCTCTAGAGCCCCCCAGATTTCTTTCACTGTATCAGCACTTGCAACTAAAATCTTGATACTGCGGTCCATTTAATTTATAATCTAACTAAAGATACGAGCATCATCTCGTACCCAGGTACGGCAGGTAGGTGAACTAGCATCTGGAGCATCATCAAATAAGTGGGAATCCAATTCCATACCTTGCAGGGATTTCAACGCATTCTTCCTCCAAAAAGGATAAGCTGAAGCACCATCAAGCTTTTCATCAACAAGTCGGGTAAAAGAAGAGAACACCTCAGTTCTAGCTGGTCGCCCGGTATCTGTCAGAGACTCATTAGTCCCAGAAGTCCAGGTAGCAGACCCATCTTCTCCTGTTGACATCCTTATTTAAATATCAAAATCACAAAAGTTCCTCACAACTCCCAAATAACCAGAACATGAACAAAGGCAGCAATTGATCCTCACTGCATCATGAAGCACCGAACAGCACAGAACAATAATGGAAGAGAGCCCATCGCACAATGATGCAGTGAGGAGTATAGAGGCAGTGAATGAGAGAGAGGGCTGGTGAGGCTCGCTAGAGGTGCGACGAGGGCCAGCAAAGCTCGCTAGGGTTGCGACGAGGAGCAGCGAGGCTCGCTGAGTGTGCTACAAGAGGCGGCGAGCCTCGCTGGAGGTTGATGAAAGGCGGCGAAACTCGATTGAGGGGCAACGAGTGCTGACGAGCCTTTCTGGGTGTGCGACGAGGAGTGGCGAGGCTTGCTGAGTGGGCGACGAGGGACGGCGAGCCTCGCTAGAGGTTAACGAGAGGCGGCGAGCCTCGCTGGGTGTGCGACGAAGGTTGGCGAAGCTTGCTGGGTCTGGAAACTAGGGTTTCAAAGGTACTGTAGTGATACGACTAGGGTTTCAAAAGCTGTTGGTGGGTCTGGCTAGGGTTTCAGAGGTGCGGTGGTGGCTGTGGGTGGTTGCCAGGGTTTCAGTGGTGGTGGCAGTGACTAGGATTAGGGTTAGGGTTAGGCTCTGTTACCATGTTAATAGAATAGTATTAAACTAAATGAAGGCATTAACCCTAATGGGGCATGCACTAGTTTATTTATAAATAAATAGGAATATACAATAAGATATGGTGTGCCCAACCACGTCGAATAACAATCGTAATAAAGCAACAATTGTTCAGACATTGCGGTCTATTTTACCTCCATCTTCCACGGCTATTTTAGCCAATTCAAGTAATGTTGCATGTGCGACTCTTACATCTCTTTCATGGGTCATTGATTCTGGTATTAACTCTCATATGTTTAGTAATCCATCGTTTTTTTCTCACTTAACTCCTATCAAGTATCATATTGTTTAGCTGATGGTTCATCTCGACTTGTGCAGGGGACGGGTGTTCCACATCTATCTCCATCTTTCTCATTGCCTTCTAGTCTTTATGTCCCTAATTTTTCCTTTAATTTGCTCTCTGTTAGTCAATTAACTAAAGCTTTATATTGTTTAATAACATTTTCTCCCATTTTTTGTATTTTTCAGGACCTCCAAATCAAGAAGATGATTGGTTCGGGACATGAGAAGAATGGCATTTATTATCTTGATGTTGCTTCGCCTTCCACTTCTTCATCTGTTTTGAGTGCTACAGTCTCTCCCCCTTAGTGGCATTTGCGTTTGGGCAACCCATTTGTGGCTAAGTTTAAGTTGGTTATTTCCAGTTTGAGTCATGTGTCTGGTTTTAATTGTAAAGCTTGTCAGTTAAGAAAGCATCACCTTAGTTCCTTTCCTACTAGTAGTCGTAGTCGTCAATCAGAGTCCTTTGATCTAGTCCATACGGACATTTGGGATCCTTCTCGAACTTCCAGCAGTAATGGATATTCTTATTTTGTTATTTTTGTTGATGATTATTCTCGCATGACTTAGTTGTTTCTGTTGAAAAGTCGGTTAGAATTACCTTTTATTCTCCCTAGCTTTTATGATGAAATTTATACCCAATTTGGCAAACGTTTCAAGGTTATTCGGACTAATAATACTCTTGAATATCTACAATCCATTGTTGCTTCTTTTTGTGTTAATCGTGATATTATCCACCAAACTACTTGTGGTTACATGTCTCAACAAAACGGAGTTGCTGAATGCAAACATCGTCACTTGTTAGATGTTGCTCGTACCTTATTATTTCACACTACGGTACCAAAGCAGTTTTGGGGTGATACTGTTCTTACTACTTGCTTTCTTATTAATCGCATGCCTCCTGTTGTCTTCAATGGCCAGTCTGCCTTTTCCTTGTTATATCTGACCTCCTCGCCCTTTCCTCTCACTCCTCTGGTTTTTAGTTGTACTGGATGTGTACATGTTTTTGATTCCGGTCGTGATAAATTATCTCATCGGGCTCGAAAGTTTGTTTTTCTTGATTACTATCATACTCAGAAAGGTTATCGTTGTTATCACCCCGAGACCCACCGGTATTTTGTCAGTGCTGATGTCACCTTCTTCGTAACCACACCTTTTTTTTCTTCCTCCCCGTTGTCATCTGATCTTATATGTTGTCGTGAGGGAGAGTCTAATTCTTCTCCTACTATACCTTTACCTGTTTCTATGCCCTCTCCTTCCTCTTTGCGTACTTCTCATTTACAGGTATATCAGCGATCTAGTGTTTGACAGGTTGTCCCTTATGGCTCGGATTCGTCATCTTCTTTGGTTGAGGCTCTTGCGTCCTCACCCCCTCTGTCTGCCTCCTATGACTTGCTTATTGTCTTGCGCCGTGGTAAGTGTGCCAGTACTCAACACCCTATTGCTAATTTTTTATCCTATGATCGTCTCTCTCCGTGTCTCTACTCTTTTGCTTTTACCTTGTCATCAATTTCTGCTCCTCTATCCTATAAATAGGCCATGTCAATGTCTGGATGGAAAACTACTATAGATGAGGAAATGAGAGCTCTTCATCAGAATTACACTTGGGAACTTACTTCTCTCCCATCGGGGAAGCAAGTTGTGGGTTATCGCTGGGTATACACTGTGAAATACCTTCCCAATGGGTCTGTTGAGCGCCTTAAGGCTCGGTTGGTTATTAAGGGGTATACTCAGACCTACAGTGTTGATTACTCAGAAACCTTTTCTCCCATGATTCGTCTTAACTCCGTTCGCATGCTTCTCTCTGTTGTGATTAGTCGTTCTTAGCCTTTATATCAACTTGATATTAAAAATGTCTTTTTTCATAGCGACTTTTATGAAGAGATATATATGGACCAACCGCCTAATTATAGTATTGATGGTAGTGCTCATCTTGTGTGTCGTTTACGTAAGGCACTTTATGGTTTAAAGCAATCCCCTCATGCATGGTTTGATCGGTTCAGTTCTGTTGTACTTACCTATGGCTTTCAATATTCTACATCTGATCAATCTGTCTTTATTCGTCATTCTTTTGGAGGCACTATTGTGTTGATTGTATATGTTGATGATATTCTTCTTTCAGGTTATGATGATGTTGGCATATTCTTGATCTAAAAAATCACATGACCACACAATTTCATACTAAAGACTTACGTGCTCTTCGTTATTTTCTTGGGTTGAGGTTGCTCATTCTTCTAAGGGCATTTCTCTTTCTCAATGAAAATATATGCTTGATCTTCTTTCTGAAACTGACCTTCTTGGTGCTCGGTCAGTTGATACTCTCATGGACTCTACTGTTAAACTTGATGCTGAACAGGGCAATATTTTTTATGATCCTGGTCGATATCGACACCTTGTTGGAAAGTTAATCTATCTCACTGTTACTCGCCCGAACATTACGTTTGCGGTTGGTGTTGTGAGCCAGTTTATGCATGCTCCTCGGCATCTACATTTTGAGGTTGTTTTTCGTATCTTACACTTTTTAAAGAGTGCCACAAGCCGTGGCTTACTTTATCAATCATCTGATTCTTTGATTGTCACCGGGTTTAGCAATGCTGATTGGGCTGGTAGCCAATCTGATAGGCGATCTACATCCGGCTATTGTACCCTAGTTGGTGGCAATTTGGTTACTTAGCACAGTAAAAAATAAAGTGTGGTGGCTCGTTCCAGTGTTGAAGCCGAATATCTGACAATGACTCACCACCTCTGAAATGTTGTGGGTTTGTTCTCTTCTTCGGGATTTTGGCGTTTCTACTCCACTTTCTATGCAAATGTTTTTGTGACAATCAGGCCGGCGAGGCCGCTATTTTTATTGCTAATAATCCAGTGTTCCATGGGCGCACTAAGTGTTAAGTTAAGGGTATTATTGTACTTTTTAGTATTTCTTGGTTCTATTATAAATAACAAGTAATATGGTGTAAACCCTATGTTATTGCGCTCTCATTTATTATTTTTTTTATTCTCTCTTCCTCCTTTTCTCTCTTTCTGCAATAATTCTAACATGATATCAAAGTTCGATCCTATGTAAACTTCTTAGCAATTCTTGATTGTTTTCGTTTCTCCTCATTTTTCTGATTTCAAAACTGTAAATTAAAAAAAAAAAAAACTTCCTTGATGATCATCTGGTTCCCAATACTCAATTTGTGATTTTTTCCAATTTTTTTCATGCTTGTTTCATTGTTTTCTCCAAATTTTCACAATTTCGGCGCCGCTAGGGTTTTCTCTGTCATCTCGTTATTCCGCCGATTTCTGCTTCAGTTGATGGCATGTTCCTCCTTAATGGGTGCCGACCCAGTGTGTAAGAGGCTCAAATCAACCCTCTTTGATGTTTTGGGTTGATTTCAAGCTCAGGTGAAGGTTTTTTGCTGGTTCGGCTGTTCGCGCCTGGCCTTTTTTTCGCTCGGATTTGTTCCTTTTGGTTAGGTTTAGTCTTCTTCAGAGGGTTTCGGCACATCCTTGGGTGTTTGGTTGCAGATTCCAGCCGTTTCTCAGGTTTTTTTCGGCTTTGCTGCGATTGGTATGCGATTCTGGTCTTTACTGGTACTCTAGTGGTTCGGGTCTACTTGGTTTGTCTCTGTTTACAGTCCATTACTCCCCTCTGTTTCATTCTGCTTGTTCTTAGTTTCCCATAGCCATGTTGATACAGGAAAACCTTTTGATAGTCATGAAAACACTGAACTGACTCGTTCAGGGACTCCTACTGATAATCCGTCCCTTCAGATTAGTCCTATCAAGCTAGATGGTAGCAATTATTTAATTTGATCGCATTCCTGCAATTTAGCCATCGCCGCTCGCAGTATGTCTAAGTATATCACTGGTGAAACCAAACAGCCCACAGTCCTTGGTTCTTCTCGCACACGCTGGATAGAGGAAAATGCCCTTGTTATGTCCTGATTATTACACTTTATGCAGCCCTCCATTAGTTGTAGTTTCTTACTTCTGGATACTGCACATCAGATTTGGTCCGCTGCTGCTCAGACTTATTCACAGACTGGCAATGATACCCGTTCCTTCCATGCTGTTTGTACTACTGATACTGCTGCTTTTCAGAAGATGGTGGAGAAGGAACGGGTATATGACTTTCTTGCCGGTCTCCATGTTGACTATGATCCGATCCGTGTTAAGATTTTAAGTCGCGATCCATTTCCCACCTTGCGACAAGCATACGCCTGTGTTCAGCATAAAGAGAGCCGTTGTTATGTTATAGTTCTTATTTCCAGTCAGGAACGTTATGTGTTAACTGTCACATCTTTTCATCGCACCAGCCAGCCTAGTCATATTAAGTCTGGGGAGAAGAATGGCTCTGTCGCCCGTGATCAGCTACATTGTGAGCATTGTGGTAAATCTCACCATATTATTGATCATTGTCAGAAGTTACATGGTCGTCCTACTCCGGGAAGGGGCGGTGGACGCGGTGGTGGGCGTAGTGGATCTGTTCGCTCCCACGCTCATCTCTCTGAGCTCCCTACTAACACATCCGGTGAGACTAGCCCTCTTTCTGAGGCGGAGTTGACTACTCTCAGGCGCCTGATGATTCGTGATAATATTTCCTCTTTCACTGCCTCTCCTTCCTCCTCCAACTTTGCTCATTCAGGTATATCTCCTATTGCACTTAGTGCAATTGCCTCTTCTACTCCTTGGATCATTGACTCCGGTGCCGCTGATCAAATGACTGGCTCTTCTACCTTATTTTCTTCTTATTCCACTTGTTCTGGTAAGGCTAAGGTTAGAATAGCCGACGGTTCTTTATCATCTATTTCTTGCAAAAGTTCTATTCCTTGCTCTTCTCTACTTTCATTATCCTCTGTCCTTCATGTTCCCAATTTTTCTACTAATCTTTTATCTGTTAGTCGTCTTACCAGTTCCTTAACTGTTCTGTAATATTTTTTTCCACTTATTGTGTTTTTCAGGAATTGGCGACGGGGAGAATGATTGGCAGTGGTAATGCACATGGTGGCCTATACTTACTGGATGTTTCGGCCTCTACTTCCATTCCACCTTCACCATCTGATCAGGCTCTCTATACTGATGCTGGCCTCCTTCGTCTCCAATTACTTCAGTGGCATCGCCGTTTGGAACATCCTTCTTTTGGCATTTTAGAGAGACTTTTTTCCTCTTTAGTTAAACATTGTTCTAGACATGATTTTTTGTGTGAGGCGTGTGAACTTGCAAAACATAAACGTTCTGTTTATCCTTCAGTTAATAAAAGCATTGTTTCCCCTTTCACTGTTATTCATTCTGATGTGTGGGGTCCCTCACCTATTACTTCTATTTCTGGTTATCGGTGGTTTGTGACGTTTATTGACTGTCATTCCCATGTTACTTGGGTTTATTTGCTTCGCACTAAAAATGAAGTTTTCTCCTGTTTTCAAAATTTTCATCGCATGGTCCGCAACCAGTTTGATGCCAACATCAAGATTCTCCGGACCGATAATGGGACTGAGTTTCTTGATGGTGGTTTTCGTACCTATCTAGAGGCTCATGGTATTCTTTTCCAAACTAGTTGTGTACGCACTCCTAAACAAAATGGAGTTACTAAACGCAAAAACCATCATCTTCTTGAAGTTGCTCGCTCCATTCTCATTTCTATACATGTTCCCAAGTCTTTTTGGAGTGAGGCAGTTCTTACTGCGGTTTATCTTATCAATCGTTTGCGTTCTAGTGTTCTTCAATCCAAAACACCTTTGGAACTTTTTCCTGGGTTTTCTCCTGCCTCCTCTCTTTCACCCCAAATTTTTTGTTGCACTTACTTTGTTCATGCACCAAAACACCCCGATAGAAAATTGGATTCTAAGGCTATTAAAGTGTCTTCATTGACTATTCTGCTACCCAAAAGGGTTATAAATGCTATGATCCGGTCTCCCGCAAAAACTTTGTCAGTATGGATGTTACCTTTTGGGAGTCAGCGCCTTTTTTCACTCTCCTCAGACATCTCTTCAGGGGGAGGCCTCTAGCATAGAAGATATGTTACCATTGGATACCCGACTTAGGAGTCTCGAGGTTTGGTTTTCTCGAATCTTACTTCGCATGTTCTGGCTCCTAGTGAAGGGGAGGTGAAACCCAATAAAGATGGCACTGAACAGGATGTTAGTGGACACTTAGACAAAAAGGATCTGCATACCTATACTCGACGCTCGAAAGATCAAATGGCTCGTGTGACACTACCATCTTGCCAGTTGTTACCTCCATCCTCCAGTTCAAATTCTCACGCTGAACCACCTGGTAATGAGTCATCTGTTGTTGATCTTAATACTTCTAATTTACCTATCGCTCTTCGCAAAGGCGTTAGGACATGTACTCAACACCCAATTTCTCATTTTGTCTCATATAATTCTTTATCAGCCTCATATCGTGCTTTTGTCTCCTCCTTGTCCTCTATATTGATTCCACAGGGTTGGAAGGAAGCTTTTGAGGATCCTAAGTGGAAGAAGGCTATGATTGAGGAGATGACAGCCTTGAAAAAGAACGATACTTGGGAGTTAGTCTCTCTTCCAAAAGAGAAGAAAGCAGTTGGGTGTAAATGGGTTTTTACAGTAAAGCATAAGGCAGATGGATCAATTGAGAGATTCAAAACAAGGCTAATTGCTAAAGGCTTTACTCAAACTTATGGTATTGACTATCAGGAGACTTTTGCTCCAGTCGCCAAAATGAACTCAGTTCGGGTACTCTTATCTTGTGCCGCTAATATGGGTTAGCCTCTCTAGCAGTTGGATGTGAAGAATGCATTTCTTCGTGGAGATCTAGAAGAAGAAGTATACATGGATGTACCACCTGGATTCTCATCTCGTGAAACTGAAGGGAAGGTGTGCAAATTGAAGAAGGCCCTATATTGACTAAAGCAGTCTCCTCGAGCGTGGTTTAATCGTTTCTTCAAGGCCATGCTAAGATTTGAGTATCGACAGAGTCAAGCAAACCATACTATGTTTATCAAGCAAGGCAATAATAAGATCACTGTTCTTATTGTCTATCTTAATGATATAGTTGTGACGGGTAATGATTCTGAGGAGGCATCTCGTTATAAGGCAAATCTAGCAAAAGAATTTGAGACGAAAGATCTGGAGGTAATACGATATTTTCTTGGAATTGAGATAGTTAGATCGGATAATGGGATCTTCATTTCCCAAAGGAAGTATATTATTGATCTTCTAGATGAAGCTGGTACGATGGGATGTCGACCTGCAGATTCACCTATCGAGGCTAATCATCGACTCCATAGTAGTGATGGAGAACCTGTCAACAAGGGCCAATTTCAGCGGCTTGTAGGAAGATTAATATAAATGTCTCATATCAAACCTGATATTCCATATGCTGTGGGGGTTGTCAGTCAGTTCATGCATGATCCTCGTAGTGTACATCTTGACGCTGCTTATCATATTCTGTGATATCTTAAGTTTGCCCCTAGCAAAGGACTCTTATTCTCTCGTCACGGCCATTTGACATTAGAAGCTTTCACGGATGCAGATTGGACTGGTTCAGTTGATGACAGACGATCTACATCTGGATATTGCACACTTGTAGGGGTAATCTGGTTACTTGGCGCAGTAAAAAGAAAACAGTGGTAACTCAATTAAGTGCAGAAGCTGAGTATAGGGCTATGGCACATGGCATCTGCGAACTCAATTGACTCAAAGTCCTATTAAAGGATTTGGGTATTGAGTGCAACAAACCTATAAAATTGTACTGTGACAACAAGGCTGCCATTAATATTGTTCATAACCCTGTCCAACATGACAAAACGAAGCATATAGAGATTGATCGATACTTTATCAAGGAGAAATTGTGTCAGGGATCAATATGTATGCCCAGATATTTTTACTAAAGAGCTTAGTAGTAAAATATTTCAACCCATTGTATGCAAGTTGGGCATGAAAAATATCTATGCCTCAACTTAAGGGGGAGCATTAAGTTAAGGATATTATTGTACTTTTTAGTATTTCTTGGTTCTATTATAAATAACAAGTGATAGGGTGTAAACCCTACGTTATTGCGCTCTCATTTATTGTTTTTCTGATTCTCTCTCTTTCTCATTTTCTCTCCCATTTTCTGCAATAATTCGAACACTAAGCATATTAAAATTGATTGTCATTTCATTCAAGATTTGTTATTACATAAACAGATTACCACTCCTTACATCCGATCGGAAGACCAATTTGGTGATATTCTTACAAAGCCGCTGCCGCATTCTACTTTTCATCGCTTGCTTATCAAGCTGGGTATGTTTGATATTTATGTTCCAGCTTGAGGGAGAGTGTTAAAAGTGATTCTTTTCTATTTTACTTTATTTCCTTAATGGTATTCTTGTACTTGAGGCTAATTTACCTCCATGAACTCTTTCTTCTCATCTCTTTTCTTCTTTCCTATCTCTTCTTCTTCTTTCTTCAAATCCTAAATCCATATTCTACTATTCAACTCTTAAGATGGCATCAAATCAAGATCTTGTATAAGGAAGTCTTATTAGTATAATTTTTCTCATTTTTTCTCTTCTTTTTTTTTTCTGAATTCGTGATTAGAAAAAAAAAAAAAAGAAATTTCTTTCCAGATGATCGACTAGTCTCGATCCATAGATCCATGATTTTTACATTCTTGTTCTCAATTGTTTGATTTTTTTTTCAATTTTTTTTCTTTTTGGGCGTCGGCAGGTTATTCTTCGCAAATCGCTGGTTAGAACTCTTTTAGCTTCAATCGATGAGTGTTTTTCCTTCAATGGGTGCTAATTAGGAGTCCAAGGCCCTAATCACCTATATTGTTGATCGTGAGTTGATTTCGGAGCACGACCAAGAAATTTATTCATCTTCAGTGTCGCGGCTAGGGTTTTCGCAATTTTGCGCAAATGGTTCTGCCTCTTTTTGACTTCTTATAGCTCGAATAGTGTTGGTTGGTCATTCTTGGTTGTTTATGAACTCCCATAAGTCGCGGCTAGGGTTACACTGGGGTTTCTGGTGGATTTACTGTGCTAGCTAAGGCTCGCAACTGTTGCCTTGATCCTTTTTCGCCCTATAGTGTTTTGCCGTGTCTAACACTAGCAAGCCTTCTAATGGATTTGAGAATACAGGACTACCTCGTTCCAAGACTCCTACTGACAATCCATCTCTTCATATTAGCCCAGTGAAATTGGATGGTGGTAATTATTTGATTTGGTCTCGTGCTTGTAGCTTAACCATTGCTGCTCGCGGTGTATCTGGGTATTTTACTAGAGAAACTAAACAGCCAACAGTTGCAGAGGCTTCTCGCACTCGATAGATATAGGAAAATGCTATTGTCATGTCCTGATTATTACATTTTATGCAACCCTCCATCAGTCGCAGTTTTTTATTATTGGATATGGCCCATAATATAAGATCCTCTACCACTAAGACTTACTCTTAGACTGGCAATGATGCTCAACTTTATGAATTGCAAAAGAAGCTCTGTGGCTTAGATCAAAAAGACCAGTCCCTGGCTTAATATTTCGCCGAGTTGACCAGTTTGTGGAATGAGATTGATTATTATCAGGATTTTCAAGCAATTTGTACTACTGATGCTGTTGCCTTTCAGAAGATGGTAGAAAAGGAGCGAGTTTATGATTTTCTTGCCGACCTAAATGTTGAATATGATCCAATCTGTATTCAGATTCTGGGTCGAGATCCGTTTCCTACTTTGAGGCAGGCGTATGCTTATGTTCAGCATGAAGAGAGTCGGCGTCAGGCAATGGTTCCTCTCTCTAATCAAGAACGTTTTGTGTTAACTGTCACGTCCATCACCCGACCAGACCAACCTACTCATCCTAAATCTGGGGAGAAGAGTGGATCAGTAGCCTGAGATCAGTTTTGCTATGAGCATTGTGGTAAGCTCCGTTGTACTATCGACCACTGCTGGAAGTTACATAGTCACCCCATCCGGGACGTGGAGGTGGCCGTGGTGGCAGACGTAGTGGACCTATACGCTCCCATGCTCGTCTTTCTGAGATCTCTACTAGCCCATCTGGTGAGACCGACCCTCTCTCTGAGGTTGAGTTGACTACTCTCAGGCACTTGATAGCTCGTATTGGCATCTCTTCTTCTACCGCCTCCACTTCCTCCTCTAACTTTGCTCATTCAGGTATATTTCCCTATGCACTTATTGTTGTTGCCTCTCATATTCCTTGAATCATTGACTCATGTGGATCATATGGCTGGGTCTTCCACCTTTTTTTCTTCTTATTCTACTTGTTCTAGTAAAGATAAAGTTCGCATAGCCGATGGATCTTTATCATATATCTGGCAAAGGTTCTATCCATTACTCTTCCATACTTTCTCTCCCGTTTATCTTACATGGTCCTAATTTTCTACTAATCTCTTATCTGTTAGTCATTTTACTAGTTCATTAGACTGTTCTGTAACATTTTTTCCCACTCATTATGTTTTTCAGGAACTAAGGATGGGGAGAACAATTGATAGTGGTAGTGCGCATAGTGGACTATACTTACTGGATGTTCCGTCTTTCTCTTCCCTTTCACCTTCAGTATCTGGCTAAGCTCTCCATGCCGATACAAAAACTTTACTTTTGTAACTACATCAGTGATATCGTCGTTTGAGGCATCCTTCTTTTAGAGTTTTAGAGAGACTTTTTCCTTTTCTAGTTAAACGTTGTTCCAGAAATAGCTTTTGTTGTGAGGCTTGTGAACTTGTCAAACATAAATGGTTTGTTTACCCTTCAGTTAATAAACACAGTGATTTTCCGTTTACTTCTATTTCTGGCTATCGATGATTTGTGATTTTTATTGATTGTTATTCTCGTGTCACTTGGGCTTATATACTTTGTGCTAAGAGTGAAGTTTTTTTATGTTTTCAACATTTCCATCGTATGGTGCGTACTTGTTTGGTGCCAACATCAAGATTTTTCGTACTGATAATGGAACCAAGTATCTTGATGGAGGTTTTCGCGCCTATCTAAAAGCTCGTGGTATTCTATTCCAGACGAGTTATGTATGCACTCCTGAACAAAATGGAGTTCGGAACGCAAAATCGTCACCTTCTTTAAGTTGCCCGTTCTCCTCTCTTCACTATGCATGTTCCTAAGTTATTCTGAAGTGAGGTTGTCCTCACCGCTGCCTATTTTATCAATCGTCTGCCTTCTAGTGTCCTTCAATTCAAAACCCCTTTGGAACTTCTTCCCACGTCTCCATCTATCTCTTCTCTTTCACCTAGGATTTTTGAGTGCACTTGTTTTGTTCATGCACCTAAATACCTGGGTGGAAAATTGGATTCTAAGGTTGTTAAAATGTATATTGATTGGCTACTTTGCTACCCAAAAAAACTATAAATGCTACTCTACTATCACTCGCAAAGTGTTTATTAATATGAATGTTACTTTTTATGACACCGAGTCCTTTTTTGGCCTCTCTGAGACATCTCTTCTGGGGGGAAACATATAAATTGGAAGAAATGCTGCCATCGGATACACAAATCCAGCCTAATCAAAAGTCTTGCGGGTTAGTCTTTCCCAATCTTACACAACATGACCTTATTCCTACTGAGGGGGAGAAGGAAGAGTCAGGTGAGAGGGAAACATAGCAGCATGTTGCTGCAAGATTAGATAGAACTGATATGCATACTTATTCTTGACGTCAGAAGAATCAGGCTGCTCGTACGCCACTACCACCTTGCCAATTGCCATCTCTGCCCACTATTTCACCTGGTAATGAATATTCTGTTGTTGATTTTGATACTCGTGACTTACCTATTTCCGTTCGAAAAGGCATTACGAGACATACTCAACATCCAATTTCACAATTTATCTTATATAACTCATTATCAAACCCAAATCGTGCTTTTGTCTCGTCTTTATCCTCTATATCGATCTTGCGGGGTTGGAAGGAAGTTAAAAAAGGAAGAAGCTAGTTGGGTGCAAATGAGTATTTACCGTCAAACCCAAGGCAGATGGATCAGTTGAAAGATTAAAGGTAAGATTAATTACTAAGAGCTTTATCCAGACTTATGGTATTGATTCTCAGGAGACTTTTGCTCTATTAGCCAAAATGAATTCAGTTCGCGTACTCTTATCCTGTGTTGCTACTATGGGTTAGCCTCTCTAACAGTTAGATGTAAAGAATGCATTCTTCCATAGGGACTTAAAGAAAAAGGTGTATATGGATGTACCCCCAGATTTCTCATCTCGTGAAACTAACGGGAAGGTGTGCAAATTGAAGAAGGCCTTCTATGGGCTCAAACAATCTCCAAGAGCCTGGTTTGAAAGATTCTTCAAGGATATACTAAGATTTAGATACCGATACAGTCATGCAGACCATATCATGTTTATCAAGCGTGGTAATAATAAGATCACAGCCCTTATTGTATACATTGATGACATAGTTGTGACAGGAAATGATGCAGAGGGGGTGTCTCATCTCAAGGGAAATCTAGCTAAAGAGTTTGAGATGAAAGATCTGGGGCGTTATGATATTTTCTTGGGATTGAGGTAGCTAGATTAGATAATGGCATCTTCATTTCCCAAAGAAAGTATATTCTTGATCTCTTCGAGAAAATTGGTATGTTGGGTTATCGACCATGAGATTCGCCTATTGAGGTTAATCATCGCCTCAGTAGTGGTGATAAAGAACCTACCGACAAGGGCAAATTTCAGATGCTTGTAGGATAACTAATATATCTATCCCATAGTCATGCTCGACCTAATATTTCCTATGTTGTAGGGGTGTCAGTCAGTTCATACATGATCCCCTCAGTGCACATCTTGATGTTGTTTATCACATTTTGTGACATCTTAAGTCTACCCCTAGAAAAGGACTTTTGTTTTCAAATGATGGTTACTTGAAATTATAAGCTTTCACGAATGCGGACTAGACTGATTTAGTTTATGATCGGCAGTCTACATCGGGATAGTGCACGTTTATAGGAGGCAATCTGGTTACTTAGCGAAGTAAAAGCAAACAGTAGTAGCTAGATCAAGTGTAGAGGCTGAGTACATAACTATGGCACATGGTATTTGCAAACTTCTATGGCTCCAAGTTCTATTGAAGGACTTGGGATTTGAACGTGAAAAACTTATAAAGTTGTGTAGTGACAATAAAAAGCTGCCATCAACATCGCTCATAACCCAGTACAACATGACAGAACGAAACATATTGAGATTGACTGACATTTCATTAAAGAGAAACTATGCAAAAGTTCAATTTGTATGCCATTTGTGAAGTATGCGGATCAATTAGCATATATTTTTACTAAAAAGTTTAGTAGTAAGATATATCACCCCATTATAAGCAAGTTGGGAATGAGAGGTATCTATGCCTCAACTTGAGGGAGAGTGTTAAGTTATGGGCATTATTGTACTTTGTACGTTGATCTCATTATACAAATAATAGTGATAAGGGAGCTAGCCCTAATTCTGGTTGCTTTCCCATTCATCACCACAACAGTTTTCTCTCACACTTTTTCCTCTCTTTTAGTCTCTACAGTATTCTTAACAATGGTTCGTTAGTTTTTCTGTTCCCATTTGGTGCTCCTCTGTGCAGCTTTTTATTAATTATAAAGATAGATGTGGACAGCGAGAATTTATTCAAGTCCCTAACAAGATTTGCACAGCCAGAGATCTTCACCTATTATATTCTATAAGAGTTCATACTTTCACTAAAGCAGTCATGTACATAGTCCACCGGATTGTCATCCCTAGTACATTACATATCCAAGTTTAACCAACCTAAATGATTCTCACAATACTGAAGACATCTGTATACAATACAGAATCAACATAGCATCGCCGAATATGATATAAAATGACAACCTTGGTTCATATCCTGGTTAAGTCCCATCACTTACAAGCCCGCTTAAACCTCCCTGCCAAAAATGTACACACACACACACACACACAAATATATTGTCCCAAACATGTTCTTGTTTCCGTATTTCTTCCTTCTCCAGGTCAAGTAAAGAATCATAACCGCAATAAAATCTCCCCAAGTCAAAAACCATCCACATAGTTCCCAGGCCACAAACAAGTCTACGCTTCATTTATCTGGAAAGTTCCATAAGCAAAATGCTTTAACATTTGATTTCCTCTAAAGAATTATGGTAGCAAAATAAACAATAAATTTGACAAGTTGCAAGCATTCAGATAGAAATTTATTGAGAAGAATAGAAGTAATGTGACTGGGGTTATCCTACAACCTAAAGAGCATATAAATGTTCAACAACCGAAAACAACAAAGAAAAGCTTAGGTTTATTTTTTTCCTTTGGGTGGGGGGAATACAATGAACAAATGAATGATGGAGTGTACCTTTTGAATCATTACTCTTTGGAATATATGAGCTCTTAAGCTTGACATAACCTTCTCCCATATGGTGTTCAAGTTTATGACAAAAATAATGGTGAAAATTGGCTCCAGTGCATATAGAACTGCAATCTTACCAAGAACATTCCAGAGAGACTTTGGTGTTGCACCTATAAGTACTTCAAAAAATTCCCCTGGAATATCATCAAGAATTTGTTGTTAAGTATTGTGGATGTCTTACTTCTCAGACTGGAACCAAAGCAAAAAACAAAGTCAAGCTTAAGAGTAGCTCGTAAAATCATCTCATCCTATACATCTCTAAAAAGTGACTCCGCAACCACCACTTGGTTACACAAAATGAAAAAACACTGTCCGAATCCTATGCTTAATTTTTCAAAAAAATGACTACATAAATATGCTAAATGATTTTGTATATATACTTGTTCTGAGTAAAAAGGAAAAATAAAAGGAAAAAAAAACTAAGTAGAAAATCATTGCTGGAAATTCCATTTTCCGAGATCTTTATTCAATTTGGCACCTACTAAAGAAAGATCCGATGACATTTCTATTTTGGCCTGTGTTTTCAAAATTTTAATCCGCTGTTGACTTTAGGTTCTATGTGGCAGTTGAGAAAATGGAATAACAAAAATACACCCATGTTTCAAATCCTTTTGCTTATTAAAATAGTGCAATCATCTGGGCTCAAGTAAAATGGGTTTTGTCTTCTGCAAACCAAAATGTAGGGAAAGAATGCTGCTGAAATTTGTTTACTTCGTCCGTCCTTTATTCATGTTTCCAGCATTAGCAGCACGTTTGAATTGGGTGATTTGGGAAGGAAAAAAAAAAGAAAGAAATGATTGTGTTATCACTCCAATCACTTGTTTGGATAACTAAAAAGGAGAGAAATGGAAAGAAATTGAGAGATTTAACTATCACTTAAAACCACATCTTTGAATCTCTCCGAAAGTAGAGAAATTTGGAGAGAAAATAAACTACTTAAATGCTTTTGTTTTGTAATGCCAATATTAACCCTCTAAAAATAAATACACCAAGTACTCTTATTTTAAAACAAGGCTACTTTAGTAATATTATGTATGACGTTTTCTTTTCTTTTCTCTTATTGAAACTAACCAAACATGATATAAGAGAAATAACAATCTTTTCTTTCTTATTTATCCAAACAAGATGGAGTATTTCTCTTCTCTTCTTTTCTTTTATTACTTAAGTAATCTTTTCTTTTCTTTTCTCCCTTTGTTTCCCAAACGGGCTGTAGGTTCTTCCTAAAATGCTAGTCAAACTCTCACGACACCACAACGCATAAGATTTAGATGGGGGATAATTCAACTGAAAAATGATAAATATTCCAATTCTAACATCATATTGAGCCATTAACTTTTTTTGTTCTTTTACCAATCAAATAAACAACAGATATAAAGTTTCGGGATTCCATGCAGGGAAGACGGTTGGTTCTGTTAAGAAATTAATTTGGATAAATCCTAGTCTTTAGGAGACTGTTAAGAGTGTTACCAAGTTTATAGGAGTGTATTTGAGTCAGTTTTTGTGCTGCTTCAGTTCTAATTTTGTGCTTCCACTATCAGATAGTTCTTGATCTTGTGCTCTGTTAGTTTGTGTAATTCTATTTAAGTAGTTGAGTTCAATGAATAAAATCTCTTTAATTTCCAGCGTTTGCTTTCTATCTTTTGTGTATATTTTATCAGTAGTATCGGAGCCTCTGAATAGGTGAAGTAGAAAGGATCAACAGATCTGAAGCTCTTATCTACTCCCTGTTGTTATTTCTGGGTAGTTGCAGTTACTCTCTAATGGCAGCAGAGACTTTTGTGCAACCTGTTATACCCAGATTTGATGGTCACAATGAGCATTGGAGCATGCTCATGGAAAATTTCTTGCGATCCAAAGAATATTGGCATCTCACTAAAAATGGAACTCCACAAGCAGAGTCTAACACAGTGACGGATGCTCAAAAAGCGAAGCAAGAGGAACTACAGTTGAAGGATCTAAAAGTAAAGAACTACTTGTTCCAAGCAATTGACCGAACAATCCTAGAGACTATTCTTAGCAAAGATACTTCTAAGCAAATATGGGATGCAATGAAGCAGAAGTACAAAGGATCTGCAAAAGTGAAGCGGGCACAACTGCAAGCTCTTCGTGCGCAGTTTGAGACTCTTTGAATGCAATCGAGAAAGTCGATTGAGGATTATTTCTCCAAGACTATGTCAATTGCAAACAAGATGAAACCATGTAGATACAAGATGGACAACGTTACCATACTCGAGAAGATTCTTCAATCGTTGAACATGAAGTTTGAACATGTGGTTTGTTCAATTGAAGAATCAAAGGATCTTGATGCCCTTTCCATCGAGGAATTGATGAGTTCACTGAGGATCCACGAGCAAAGGTTTAATCAGCATGTAGCAGTTGAGCAAGCATTGCAACTACAACACTCATCCAACAATAAAACTTCTCAGCAGAATGGGCAGAGTCGAAAAAAGAGATGTAGCAGCAGCCAATCCACGCATGACAGCCAAGTTCTTGATCCTAAAGGCAAAGGTAGAGGACAGGATAATCATCTAGTTATCCTAGGTGGAGACTGGGAATCAAAATCATTTGACAAATCTAAGGTCAGATGCTATAGATGCCAAAGGTATGGTCATTTTCATTTAGAATGTAAGACCAAATTGTATAAAGCAAAATGAGACATATCTGAAGCAATATCAAATTTTGTAGAAAAGGAAGATGAGGTTTCTCTTCTTATGGCTTGCAATATAGCCGAAGAGACACATCAAAGAATGTGGTACTTGGACACTAGATCAAGTAATCATGTGTATGGAAACAAGTCTATATTTTCTGATTTAGATGAGTCATATCGTTCATCTATCAAATTTGGGGATGGTTATGGGGAAGAGCAATGTTGCAATCCAAACATCAAATAATTCTCAACAGACCATCTCAAATGTGTTCTATGTACCAGGTTTGAAAACCAATTTGTTGAGTGTAGGTCAACTTCAAGAAAAGGGTTATGAGATCATCATTAAGAAAGGAATATGCTGAATTCAAGATCCAGTAAAGGGGCTGATAGCCCAAGTACGTATGACAGCAAACCGAATGTTTCCTTTAATCATCAAGAATAATATTCTTCCATGCTTTTCTACTATGGTAAAAGATGTAGCTTGGCTATAGCACTTTCGCTATGGACATTTGAATTTCTATGGTTTAAAGTTGCTTAAACAAAAGAATATGTTGACGGATCTTCCAGAAATTGAACATCATCAGCAAATTTGTGAAGAGTGTGTTATTGGCAAGCAACATCGTGATTCTTTCCAAAAGGGGCAAGCATGGAGAGCCATGAAGGCATTGGAGTTGGTGCATTCGGATCTATGTGGTCCCATTGATCCACGTTCCAATGGTAACAAAAGGTATTTTATTACCTTTATTGATGATTTTAGTCGAAAAACTTGGGTCTATTTCTTGCCAGAAAAATCAAAATCTTTTTCAGCATTTAAAGCTTATAAGGTTCTTGTTGAGAAAGAAGTTGGGGAAGCTATTAAAACTCTTCGCACAAATCATGGTGGAGAATATAACTCACGGGAATTTACTAGTTTTTTGTGACATGCATGGAATCACAAGGCAGGCTTACAACCTCCTACACACCATAACAAAATGGTATTGCGGAGAGAAAGAACCGTACAATCTTAAACGTGGTGCGGACTTTGCGGAGTATGCTAAATAGAAGTTTTCTTTCTAAGAGATTCTGGCCTGAAGCAGTTTTGTGGAGTATTCATCTCTTAAATAAAAGTCTTACTGTTGTTGTTCGAAATAGGATCCCGGAGGAAGCTTGGAGTGGCAGAAGACTAAGTGTTAATCACTTGCGATTTTTTAGGTGTGTCAGTGTTAGCCTATTATTATTATGTTTATTTTATATGGTGTGTGCATGTGTATGGTTGTAATAGTGTTCCCTACTGTTATTATAAATAAGGTGCGTGCCTATTCAATTGGGCAAGGCTTCTCATTCTTCTCTTTCAACTAACATGGTATCAGAGCCACCATGGAACCCTAGCTGACAGCCTCCTCCATGGAACCCTAGCCGACAGCCTCCCTTGGCCTGTAACCCTAGCCGCTAGCCCCTCCCCTCCCCTCCCCTCCCCTCCCCTCCTCTAGTGTCGACAACCCTTCCTCTCCCCTCCTCCAGCACCGACAGCTCCTCCTCTCCCCTCCTCCAGCGCCGACAACCCCTCCTCTCCTCTTCTCCCTCACCGGCAACCCCTCCTCTCAGCTTTTCCTCCTTTCGGCTGCAACCCTGGAAACCCTAGCCTCTCTCGGTAACCCTCTCTTGGCTAGCTGACTGGTGTAAATCTCCCCCGACTCTCTGTTTCGTCTTCTACTGTTCCGACAACCCCAAATGAGTACCCTAGCTGCTGTTTTGAGAGAATAAGGCCTGTCGCAGTGTGATTGATTCTATAGAGATGGTTCGAAGGTATGTTTAGTGGTCCATTTATGATTGATTAAAGTGGTGGTTGGATTCTATTGTTTGTTGGTGTGATTGTTCGTGGTTCCTTGAGATTGATAGATCGTGATGTCGACGAAGAGTTCTACAAGAGTTAAGGACTCCAAAATGAGTACTGATAGGCAAGGAACTAATAGACAAGGAATCACGAATGTGTTTTCGCCATCCACACGATTAGTGGATTCGAAGTTGACTGGATCACAAACATACGTTTTATGGGAAAAAAATGTACTGTTGACAATTGAAGGTATGGAAAAAGATGCCCATTTGTTCAAAATTCCTCCTGAAAAGGGATATGATGAGTATAAGAGATGGAAACGGGATGATGCAAAATTGCTTAGTAAGATGTTGAATTCAATGGAGTCCTCTGTTCAGATTTTGGTAGCTAATGCCACGACTGTTCGAGAGGTGTGGACTATACTCGAGGAGACATTTACCTCGATTAATGACTTGCCCAGGTTATATGATGTGATGCAGAATATCTTCAGGATACAGCAAGGAGAGCGGTCTTTTCCAGATTACTTCACGGAATTCAAGGTGTTGGCAGACGAGTATGATCGTTTGGTACCTTTCACCAATCGATACGAGACTTTCAGAAAGTAGAGGATGTAGTTCTTGGTTGTTTGTCTTCTAGCTGAAGTGAACCAACAGCTTGACTCATCACGTTCTCAGATTCTGGCTGAGTCTGATATTCCATCTTTATCTGAGGTCTTCAGGAGGATGAGCAGAGCGATTAGTAAAGAAGAGCCTCGAGGAACAGCGGCTGACTAGGGTGATCATACAGCCCTGGGTGTATTTAGTAGAAGAGGTAGAGGTGGATTTCGTGGTAGAGGCCGTGATGGGGGCCGTGGTGATGGAGGCCGAGGTAGAGGCCGTGATGGAGAGCGAGGTAAAGGTCATAGTGGACGTGACACCAGGTTCTGCTACTATTTTGGAAAGCAGAGACATCTACAGAACTCATGTTGGAAGCTACATGGGCGTCCTAGATCTTCTGCGGCCAATGCAGTGGCTAATTATGATGCTTCTCCCTCTTCTTCTGAGAAGAGGACTATAGATATGACCCAGGAGGAATATAATCAGTTCATATAGATGAGGATTGGAAACACAGCTGATGCTCCTTCAGCCACAGTTACAGGTAACCCAACTGCGTGTATGGCTACTCCCAAATCTTAGGTGATAGACTCGGGTGCATCTGCACATATGACACTCCACAAGTACATTTTCATCTTATAAGTTGACCCCTGAACATAGTGGGGTTATTGTCGCCAATGGAGGAACCTTTGAGGTGAAAGGACAAGGAGTAGCTACTTTATCTCCATCGCTTACATTTTCTGATGTTTAACATACTCCTGCTAATCCGTTTAACCTACTATCTGTGAGTCGTATTACAAAGGATTTGAACTGCTCAGTAACATTCTTTCCTGATCATTTTGTGTTTTAAGACCTAACTTCAAGGAATACTATCAATAGAGGACGGGTGGTAGGTGGCCTATATGTGATGGATGAGACTTTGGTTGTTGCATGTTCCAGGAAATCATCTCAGACTCTGGATATACATTGCCGGTTAGGCCATCCCTTATTGGCAAATCTGAAGAAGTTATGTCCCTGTTTGAGTCAGGTTACACATTTAGAGTGTGAGTCATGTCGTTTTGCTAAGCACCTGCGCATGCAATATGTGTTGAGGAATAATAATAGGACCATGGGTCCTTTTTCTTTAGTTCATTCAGATATCTGGAGTCCGTATCCTATCACGTCTTTGTTTGGATTTAAGTATTTCGTAACTTTTATTGATGATTACTCTCGGGTTACCTATCTTTATCTTATGAAGAAGCGTTCTGAATTACCTACTGTTTTCACTTCCTTTTGTAATAAAGTTCAAACTCAATTTAGCAAAAATATTCAGATACTACGTAGTGATAATGGAGGTGAGTATATTGGTGAAGTGTTGGGTACATACCTGAGTACACATGGGATTATTCACCAAACATCCTGCCCCGACACACCACAGCAAAATAACATGGCTGAGAGGAAGAACAAACATCTTTTGGAAAGTACACGTGCCTTGATGTTTCAAATGAAAGTTTCCAAAGTCTTCTGGAGTGAAGCTGTGTTGGAAGCTGTGTTGACAGCATGCTACCTTATTAACAGATTGTCATCCTCAGTCTTTAAAGGGAGCTACACCCTTGTCAGTTTTAGTTCCTCAGCAAGTTCCTTTTTCGTTGCCACTCAATATTTTTGGACGTGTGTGCTATGTTAGAGATACCATGCAGAGTGTGACAAAGCTGGATGCTCGAGTACTGAAGTGTGCTTTCATGGGATATTCTAAGACACAGAAAGGATATCATTGTTATAGCCCTGAGTTGCGACGGTTTATAGTATCTCGAGATGTGGTGTTTGTTGAGTTTGTTTCGTACTATGGGTCAGAGACTACACCTTCCTCCACTATTGATAATGGTGTAAACAGTACTCTGATGTATCATTACTCCACTGATTTACCAGTGGCACCTTCTCCAGCTGCCAGTTCTCCAGTTGATGTTCCAGGGGAATCTTCTCCTGCTACCCCGGCTTCACCTATGATATCATCATCAGAGTCATCATCTTCACCAGGCCCCACCACCTCTCTTCTACTTGAGGCAGTATCTCCCCAGCTGGATCAGGCCCTTAATCAAGTGATCCTCCTATTACTTTATGCAAATCTTATCGTAGTTGCAGAGATCATCCCTTATATACTATATCATATCGTGGTTTGCCAGCCACTGTCGAGAAGGGTATCACTACACTTTATCAGCATTCTTTGCCTTTCTCTGTTGTAGATGCTCTTTCTCATCCAGGTTGGCGCAAAGCTATGATTAAGGAAACGAATGCTCTTGAGGCTAATCATACGTGGGACCTCATAAGTCTTCCTCCTTGGAAGACTGCTATTGAGTGTAAGTGGGTATATGCTGTCAAGCTTCATTCTGATGGCACTCTCGAACGTTTGAAAGCCCATCTCGTGGCCAAGAGTTATGCTCAGACATATGGACTTGACTATTTCGATACCTTCTCACCTGTTACCAAGATGGCCTCCGTTCGATTATTCTTGTATTTGGCTACATCACATCAGTGGCCTTTGTATCAACTCGATGTGAAAATTGTATTTTTTCATGGTGATTTATAGGAAGAGGTTTATATAGATCAACTGCCAGGCTTTGTTGCTCATGGAGGGTCTTATGTATGTTGTTTGCAGCGTTCATTGTATGGTTTAAAACAGTCTCCTAGAGCCTGGTTTAGTCGCTTTAGCTCAGTAGTACAGGAGTTTGGCCTTCGACAGTCGGCAAAGGATCACACTGTATTCTTTCGGCATACTTCAGCATGTTACATCTTACTTGTTGTGTATGTGGATAACATTGTTATCACTGGTAGTGATAGTGAAGGGATTGCTGAGCTTAAGTCGTTTCTGGGCACCAAGTTTCGGACGAAAGACCTTGGTGAACTTCAATACTTTCTTGGTATTGAAGTAACCAGAAATAAGAAAGGGGTGTTCATTTCTCAGAGGAAGTATGTTCTTGACATTCTGGAGCGAGCAAGGTATATGAACGCCAAAGCAGTGAACTCACCTATGGATTCTAACGTCAAGCTAAAGCCGAAAGAATGAGAGATTCTTTCAAATCTTGAGCGGTATCGACATACAGTTGGGCAACTTAATTATCTTACTACAATGACTCGTCCAGATATTACTTACCCAATGAGTGTAGTAATTCAGTTTGTCTGATCCTCGTGTTCCCCATTGGAGAGCAGTGTTACGCATTCTCCGGTATTTGCACAAGAATCCAGGTAAGAGGCTCCAGTTTTCTGATCATAGACATATGAAAATGGAAAGGTACTTTGATGCCGATTGGGCCGGATGCACATTTGACCGGAAATCCACATC
Source organism: Heliamphora exappendiculata (assembly GCA_034768845.1). Taxonomy (NCBI): domain Eukaryota; kingdom Viridiplantae; phylum Streptophyta; class Magnoliopsida; order Ericales; family Sarraceniaceae; genus Heliamphora; species Heliamphora exappendiculata. The sequence continues at coordinate 17,230,104 of JAOTRH010000025.1, read as the reverse complement.
TGGTTACTCTGTATTTGTTGGTGGGAACTTGATTTTCTGGAAGAGTAAGAAACAAGGTGTTGTATCTAGGCCTAGCGCTAAGGCAGAGTACCGAGTTATGACATTAGCCACTGTTGAAATTATGTGACTTCAGCAGATTTTGACAGAGTTACACTTTCCTCTTAGAAGTTCTGCCAGACTCTAGGTTGATAATACCTCTACGATTTATATCGCCACAAATCCAGTATTCATTGAGAGGACGAATCATATTAAGGTTGACTGTCATTTTGTTCGTGAGGAATATCATAAATGAGTAGTTACATTTGGGTCCATTCCTACAGGGGAACAGGTGGCACACATTTTTACCAAAGTATTACTGGGTTCACGTGTCTCATATATGTGTAACAAGCTGGGTATTGTTGATATATATGCTCCAGTTTGAGAGGGGGTATTAGTGTTAGCCTATTATTATTATGTTTATTTTATCTGATGTGTGCATGTGTATGGTTATAATGGTGTTCTCTACTTTTATTATAAATAAAGTGTGTGCCTATCCAGTTAGGTAAGGCTTCTCATTCTTCTCTTTCAACCAACAAGGTGTATTGCATATGCACATGTTCTAGATGAAAAGAGGAAAAAACTCAATGATAAAGGAGAAAAATGTATTTTTCTTGGGATCAGTGAACATTCAAAGGCCTATAAGTTGTATAATCCCATCACTAAGAAGATCATCATTAGTCGGGATGTCATTTTTTATAAAGAGAAAATATGGGCAGCAGCCACTGTTAGTTCAGGCCAAAAATTTCCTGTGAGCTTTGATGAGGAGGAGGTTACTAGACCTCCTCAAGTTACAATTGGTGAACAACCACCATTACATTCCAGCTCTTCACCACATGCAGTAACATCTAAAGATCACTTAGAACCTACGATCACATCCCGACCGGAACGTAACAAAAGGAGACCAACTTGAATGCAAGATTATAAGTTAAGTGGACTCGATCAATCAGATGATCCACTTATACATTTTGCTCTATTTGCAGATTGTGATCATGTTACTTTTCACAATGTGGTCAAAGATCTAAAGTGGTAAAAAGCTATGGATGAAGAGATAGCAGCCATTGAGAAAAACAATACTTGAGAATTGACAGATCTTCCCAAAGGGCAGAAGTCTATTGGTGTCAAGTGGGTCTACAAAACAAAGCTGGATGAGGAAGGGAAAGTCATTAAATACAAAACCCGTCTAGTTGCAAAAGTTTATAAGCAAGAATTTGGAATCGGCTACAAAGAGGTTTTTGCTCCAGTGGTAAGACATGAAACCATTCAGTTAGTACTTGCATCAGCAGCACAAAACTCATTATCACTCTTTCAATTGGATGTAAAATCAGCATTCCTACAAGGAGATTTGCAAGAATCAGTATATGTTAATCAACCTCCAGGGTATGTGGGCTCTTTAACAATTGTACGTTAATTTTCTAACAATGAACGAAATATGGGTTTTTAAACTTAATTCCTAACCTACGCAAAAACGTTTTTGCGAAGCACGCTTTATATAAATACATTCTTGACATAAAATTCAGACACAAAAACGTTATTAGTACTCATACTTAATGTATTAAATCAGAAACCGTGTTTTGTAAAACTAATTTCTCATTAAAAACGTGTTCTGTAAACACATTTAGTAAAGAACCAGAAAACGTATTTGACAAACACGTTTTATTCTCTCCAGCTCTCAATCAGTATGGAATGGAGGATCTCAACAAGTTCTAATAAGTATAGGATGGAGGATACAACGTATTGTGTATATTTTTTATTTAATTTCTTAATATGTTTTTATGATTGGATCCGCTCATTACGTAGAATTCGATGGGTTTGTTATCCATATAAAAACTTAGGTTGACCCAATACATGTAACTAAATAATCGCATAATGTTGTTTTATAAATAAATAAATAAAAATTATAATTAAAAAAAACTGTTATACAAATGTTATTCAATCACTTAGCTACACGTAGCGAATCAATCTAATTTTTTTTAAAAAATAATAAACTCGACGAGTTCTACGTAATCAACGGATTCAATTATAAAAATATGTTCGAAAACAAAAAATAAAAAATAAAGCACGCATAGTGTTGTGCATTTTAAGCACTTTCCCCCGTTCCGAAGGATACTAGTTATCCTTGGCTTGTACCTATTGGGTGTTGGGTTGAAAGTGCTGGTGTTGGGTTGAAAGTGCTGGTGCTGGTGCTGGATGAAACTAGAAAACATTATTAGTAACAACGTTTTCTGTATAGAATTTATAAAACACTTTTTGTAATAACGTTTTCAGTTTAAGATAACAATTTTAACTTAAAACATTTTTAGTAATAACGTTTTTAAGTTAGTTTATTAAATCTAGCAACTCTAAAAAAGAACCATTTCGGTAAACACGTTTTGTAAATAAAACGTGTTTGCTAAACACGTTTTCACGTAGTTTAAGAATTAAGTTTTAAACTATCTATTTTATTCATTAAGTTCGAAAATATGCTTATAAAGGTAAAAGAGCCAGGGTATGTGCAACAAGGGAATGTGGATAAGGTGTATAAGTTAAGAAATGCTCTATATGAGCTAAAATAAGCTCCACGAGCTTGGTACAGCCGTATAACGACATATTTCTCAAGGTCAGGCTTTCAACAATGTCCACATGAGCATACTTTATTTACTAAATATGGATCTGTTGGTGAATTGCTAGTAGTATGCTTATATGTGGATGATTTGATTTTTACTAGAAACAATAGTGGTATGTTGATGCTTTCAAACAATCAATGATGAGTGAATTTGATATGATTGATCTTGGACCGATGCACTACTTCCTTGGCATTGAAATTGTACAAACTTCTTCTGGGAGCTTTATCTCTTAGAAGAAATATGTTCAAGAGATTATAAATAGGTTTCAAATGAGGAATTGCAATGCAGTTGGTACACCAGTTGAAGTTGGTCTGAAGCTAATCAAAGACCCTGAAGGAAAGAAGGTTGACAAAACTATGTACAAGCAAATTGTGGGGTGCCTAATAATGTCTTTAACTATGACCAGGCCAGATATAATGCATGCGGTCAGGCTCATCAGTAGATACATGAAACATTCTACAGAGTTACATCTCTATAGTCCATACTGCCAAAAGAATTTTTCGATACTTGCAGGGGACAACTAATTTTGGCATACTTGACAGGAAGGGAGAAAATTCTAGTTTTGTTGGCTTTACGGATAGTGACAATGCAGGTGATCCTGATGATCGAAGAAGCACCCCATGTTATGTATTTATGATGGGATCAGGGGCTGTGTCTTGGTCATCAAAGAATTAACAGATTGTTACTTTGTCCACTAGGACCACTACCCAAGCTGAATTAGTTGCAGCTGCAGCTGCAGCTTGTGCATCTCAAGCAATCTGGTTAAGGAGGCTTCTTGGAGAATTACACAGTGATCAACAAATCCCTACTCTGGTTTGTTGTGATAGTAGTTCAGCAATCAAGCTTTCCAAAAATTATGTTCTACATGGGAGAAGTAAACACATCGATGTAAGGTATCATTTCTTAGGCGACCTCACACGGGATGGAACAATTGATTTGATCTACTGTAGAAGTGAAGATCAAAATGAAGATATTCTAACTAAAGCCCTCAAGTTGGCCATTTTTGTGAAGCTGCGAAGGTTACTTGGTATTTGTTCATTGGAGAATCCAGATTAAGGGAGGGAGCTGCTGGTTTCTAGTGGAATTGGTGAATTACCCTTTCTAAACTGATTGTTTGAATAGCACTCAGTTTAAGGGAGGGGGTTAAGAAATTAGTTTGGATAAGTCCTAGTCTTTAGGAGACTGTTAGTAGCGTTACCAAGTTCATAGGAGTGTAGTTGAGTCAGTTTTTTGTGCTGCTTCAGTTCTGATTTTGTGCTTCCACTATCAGATAGTTCCTGATTTTGTGCTCTGTTAGTTTGTGTAAAATTCTATTTAAGTAGTTGAGTTCAATGAATAAAATCTCATTAATTTCCAGCATTTTATTTCTGTCTTTTGTATATATTTTATCAGGTTCTCCCTACTTCGCTTTTCCTATAGACAGATCATTCAAAAATTGGTTGAAATTCCTTAACAACAAGACTTTCTTGAATTAGCTCTTACGATTTTTTGGGAACCAGAGCAACAGAAAAGAAAATTGCAATTCACTCTTCCCGATTTTTCCCGAGCAACCAAACGGAAGAGCATTAGAGAAAGAAAAAAAAAGAAGAAGAACTTTCTTTGACTGTCTTTACCGGAATATAAAGGCATGGAGAGAGTGCAAGCTGTGCAACCGACGAGAGAAGCAATTGAAACCGCCGTTCTCAACTTGTGCCGAAGCAGAAGGCTCGACACGAGACCCCAAGTTATGACGCTAGGCGGCGATTGCAAGCTCTCACTATCCGAACTCGAAACGTCGACCTTCAGATCATTGCCGGCGACAATCGGATCAGAAGGCGGGCCCGTTGTGTAAGCATAACGCTTCGACTCCGACGATCGGCGGCGACGAGGCCAAGAATGCGGTAAAAGAGAGGCGGAGCGGCGGCGGAGGGGAGAGGACATGGAGGAGGAGAGAGGGAATCCGCGGTGTGTGTAGTGTTTTGGAACTGTGAAGCGAGGGAGATGGATATGGAGAAGGAGAGCGACGGAGTGAGCTGCAGAGGCCATTGAATTGAATGAGAGAGAGGGGAGTGAGAAATGAAACGGAAAGAAACGTTACGCAGACATCAAAGTGTATTCGGCGAAACAGAAACAGTTACCACTGAGATAGGGAGGATGTTTTTGCCAAATAAGGGGCTGGATAACGTGGGGCTTTTCTTTTTCTTTTTCTTTTTTTATTAAATAAATTGTTTCCAAAACAACTATTTTCGAATTTCGAAGATATATTGTGATTTTAAAATTATTTGTTAAAATACTATGTTTTAAATTATTTTTTGTCTTTGTCTTAGTTATTGTATTTATGATTTGATTCTTTGTATATTTATATTTTAAAATTTGAATCTATTCTATTCTGTTAATTATTAGTCTGTTCAGCTATCTCATATTGTTAAATTTGTTTCTTTTTTATTTTATTTTTTAGCTTTGTTAATTTTTAATATTTCAATCAGTTTAGTTTTAAATTGGTATTAGAGTCGCGACGTAAATAAAAAAAATTTTCAAAAAACAAAAAATAAATAAATATTATCATAAGTGAATTAGAAAATAAACTAGATCTTAAAAAAATATGATGAATTTGTGTAAAAATAATAATTTTATTAGTTAAGAAAAAGACAAAACATCAAAATTATTAAATTTAGAATAAAAAATTAACAAAATCTTGGAAAAAAAGCAAAAAGGTGCGTATGGTAGATCAAATTTAATTAGCGCCTTAAAAATTAATTTAATTAAGGACCTTAAAAATTAAAAGAAGACACGCCCTCAAAATCCAAAAATAACTTCGGAATACTAGTACATTCATCCCTACTGTTCAAACTTATATATTAGCATGAGATAATGTACAAAGTTAAACTTAAGACTTGTTTGATTATCTATAAATAAATTGACAAATATAGATTATCATTGCATATACAAGTTGATATAAAATATGAAGAATATAGCTTTGAATATGTATTATTATGGATTATTATATACTTTGTTTGTTTAATAGTAAATATGAGTGGATAATATATATATATTTGTAAGTATATATAAAGATGAATTTTATATTAGCTCGAATGACATATTGTATTTTTAAAGCTTAACCACACAAATTTGTAATAGTTGGGTTTCAACCCTATTTTTTTATTAAGAGAGAGAGAGATAGAGTATTATAATGGATATAGAATATCTCATACCCCCAAGTATTATATATCCTTAGATATAACACTACTTGAAATTTTATATTCATACTATTTTACCTCATTAAATACCTCATATATAAGTCTATAGAATATAATTTTCATTTTCATCAACCAAATCCCCCAAACAAACAACGTTTTAGAGTGTTTATAACTAAAACTCATAATTCATAATACATGACGTTAAGACCTTACAATCTCTTCAATATCAACAACAATACGTTCGTTAAGAGATCAAAACAAAATATTACCAAAACCTTTCTTCCAATTTTTCACTATAAGTTTAGTTCCAACACTTGAAAAATGTATACACAAACACCGTGAGCTAGAACTCAAGAAGATATGATTACACAACAATAAATATATGTAAAAAAAATTTTAAATCATTGACTTGATCCTTTAGAAATTTTCCAATCAAACCACAAAAATCTCTAAAGAACACATTTTCTTCTTATAATTTGTATGCAATCCACTTAAATCTTCACCCTCTATTGATCTTCAATCATTTCCTCAACTCACACATCCACAATTTTTCCTTTGCGGATTTATTAGGTGCCATAGTATCATCAAGACCATGATTCCATACAATCGAAGATTTTCACCCGATTATTATTACCACTAAGATTGAAATTGCCACACGAACTCAATGTGTTACTTGGACTAAACACGCCATATAGGTCACGCATGCCATACAGGCTAATCATTATTATTAACATTATTATTAATATTGCCACACGTGCTAAACATGCCACATAGACTAAGTCAATAACCATTTCGCATAGTTAACATTGTCACACAAGCTACACATGCCACATAAACTAAATAGATAATCATTTCACATAGATAATCATTTCACATGGTTAACACACAGCACACAAGTTAAACAAATAACCATTTCGCATGGTTAGCATTGCCACACATACTAGACATGTCACACAGGTTACACATGTCACACAAGCTAAACGAATAACTATTTTACATGATTAACAATGTCACATTGGCTAAATATTTCATAGATATACACTTACATACACGAATTCAAACCACCTCACTCATTACAGTATAACCCCTATACGAAATCCCACATTTTACAAACAAAACTCCTACTCTTAATTAATTATTCAACCTCTAGTCACTCGCAATTAATCCCTCCATATAACACTTATGTCTGTCCCTCGTGTTCACAACATTCCACACTTGGTCGGTTATTAAACTCTAGATAACCATCAATCATACTGTTTGTCAAGATATGCATATACAACCACGTCTTTCTTTCACATTCATAACATACGTATAAGAATTATCTGTTTAAAAGGTAATGACACAAAATTCTAAAATCTCTCACCAACACCACCCAACCATTTATATCTTCCCATCTCAACAATTGAACCAAGTTCCAATTCGTGTCCTTAGCATAATCATCTTACATATACCACCTACTAAGGCACTCAATCCACCTACGAAAACTCATGACAATCAATCGAACCCGAAGGAAAATCAACCTTTTTGGAAAATCACTTTGCATCGTTTAGTTTCAAACAAAACCACTTCATTCGAAATGATTTTCAAAAGAGAGTTAAATCCCTAAAGAGAAGACTCAATGGGGCTTCAATTTAAACATAAGGTGGTTTTGAGACAAAATCCGGACGAAAAGGCATTTTTTGTAATACGAAAGCAAAGTTTCAACACAACCTATGCATTTTTTGACCTAGTTTTCACTTATTGTTTTGTTCCAAAATATCATTATTGTATTATCTCAAAAATTGTAGTGAAAATAGTGAACCAATAAAACGTAGGCACAACTTGTTGAACCACGTAAATCTGTGTGTCTTATTCATGTGGTTGCTTGATTGCTCGTTTTCTATTCTTTTATGATTTGTACGTGTTTCGTGTGGCTTGTTGGGAGATTGTATGTCTTGATCAATTATTAACATTTTACATATCAAAAATATAAGAATACAGTATTTCTTTGATAAAAAATATGTCTGATTAAGTCGAATAAATTAGAATGCACCTTAGCACTCATAAGCATGCCACACTAGAGCCTCTCTTGAGACTTGCTTTCGTTCCAGGTCTTTTCCTTGTTTCTTTTTTTTTTTTTTTTACCTCGTTCTCTTATTATACTTCTGTTGTATATGGCTTCCTTTTTCTCTGCTTTTTTCCTTATTTTTTTTTCTTCTCCCACTATCGTTTTTCGTTTCCAAATCTTGCCTTCTTTTCTTTTCTAATTTTTCTTTCTTCTCTTTCTAATATTGAGTGAAATCAATCTATCCTTATAGATCTATATAGAACTAGCTCTAACTTTAGTATTTCAATTTCTCTCTAAACATTTTCCAATTTGGCTAAGAATCTTAGAATGTCCCTTTTCAACTTAGTTAAAAGAATAGAAAATGTGAAAATTAAGCATTACTTTATGGGGTTAAATTTTAATAAGATTCTTAGCCAAATCACTATTTATTTTCCTCAATCTTCATTTAATTGAACGAATCTTAAGTTGTTCTTTTCAAATGATGAACTATCATTGCCAAGTGTTTTTTGCTCTTATAATTAATTGTATCATCATTTCAATACCATTTGTTGTTATGGGAAAGTTTTAGTTTTTTTTATTGATTACCATAAAACTACCACATATTAGATGTGAATTATCCTGAATATGATATTCAAACAAAAAAAGTAAGGGAAACATTACTTTTTGTGTGGAAAGTAGGAAATAACTACCATTTTTTTAGTTTTTTTGCGCTCTTTTTATATTAGAGTGAAAAATATCAAAATTATTTATAAAGATTACTTTCGGAGAGAAATGCAAATTTCCGTTAGGAATCTCGGGCCATAAGTATCAATCAATGAATAATGGGTAATTCTAAATGTACACAATTTTTTAAATACTCACTTTTTATTTTCAAGTATTTGTAAATAGGGGCATATCTACATATTCGGCTAGAGCATCCTATTATCACACCACTTACGTATAAATATATATATATATATATATATATATATATTTCTCTCTCTTTAAAATAATACAACAAATTAGAGTTTTTGGTAGGTTTTTTTCGGGCTGTCTTTTTTCTTTATCTTTTTTCTCTAGTTTTAGTTTCTTTTTCGGTAGTTTTTATGTCTTTCTCTGTACTTTATTTTTTTTATTTGTTGATGACCAAACGACTACCGCCTATCGATCACAAAGTTGTTTTGATTCAACAAATTTTTGTTTACCGTGACAAATTTTGGTGCATTTAATGCGGAAGTAAAAACGTTACACCGCCATCATCTTTTTAAATTTGATTTCAGAATTATTTTCAGACCATAGTCTGATGCCGTTTATCGCGTTTTATCACCCTGGGCAACTATCTCCGATCAGGAAATGCCAACCTTATAAAATAGGGGTAGAAGCAATAGTTCTTTTGATGAAGGTTGCAGAGCAGTACCACATGAGGTTGTTTTTTTTATTTTATTTTTTGTTTTATGTAATATTGGGTCTTCAAAAATTTGTGTTATCTTACGTTTTTATTTGTGAATGTTATTTCTGCGTCTTTTGTGAGGGCTCTAATTTACTCTTTTTTAGAGTTGTTTTATTTGTGCTGATGTACTCTTTTATTTAATTTATTATCAGCCAAAAATATATTTAGGCTTAGTGCCTCATTCTTGATCAATATATGTACACTATTATATAAAATAAAATATTATTAGTTCTTTGAGTCTTAAAGTCTCATTGTTATTTTCTTAGAATTTAGAATTTTTTATTTTGATTAATTATGTGTTACGATTTCATTGGTTGAAATTATCATCATCCAATCAGATTTATCTTGATTTCATCTTATCATAAAATTTTCAAATTTAATCTTATTTAATCTTATCCTATTTATTTTGACATAACTATTTTAAACTTTGAAATACTATCCTTTTAATTTTTTTCTTAAAACAATAATATTCTGATATAACTAGTTTTAGAATTTTGTAAAATTTATCGTGCATAAATTTACCATTATAAACTTTTAAATCTATTTCTAATTATCCTAATAAAGTCAATCTTATCATAATAGATTTTTAACTTTATTAAAATTTAATTTTATCCTATTTATCTTGATATACCCCATTCGAAAATACTATCCTACTATATTTGTTTTGAAATATATTCTAATATAAATACTATTTTGAAAAAAAATGATATTTATCCTGAAAATTTTATAGTAATTACCCTAATAAAGTTTAAATTTTAACTTACCTTATTACCAATACAATACAACCACATATATATATACATTGTTTTATCCTATTTATCTTGATATACCTCATTTGAAAATACAATCCTACTAGATTTGCTGTAAAATATATTTCAATATAAATACTATTTTGAAAATTTCATAGTAATTATCCTAATAAAGTTTAAATTTTAACTTACCTTATTATCAATACAATACGACTACATATTCATACATTATTTTATGCATTGTATATATAGACTTATTGATAATAAAATAGTTATACAGGAGGCTCTCAAAATGAGACAAAGACTTTAAAAATGCATGCTTTTTGTAAAATACATCGAATTTTATTTTGACGTATGATAAAGTTATAAAGTAAAATTAAATTTTTTATTTATATTTATTTTATAGATGCATTATTTTTATTCTTTAGTTAGAAACTTTATATTTACTTTTAGTTTACTTCCCTTTATTAGATATATGTATCTCTATTTTATGGTTAAAATTTTACATTTTTTAAAGGGCAGGCTAAAATTCATCTCGACCCGTTAAGTCAAACGGTAACTGCATGTGGATTGAGGCCCAAAGGGATGACCTAAGACGACTCAATTAGAGAGCAGCCTTTAGGGTCGTTCGCTTCACACACTTAATAGAGTATGGGAGCTCGGTCTTAAAATTTGCATTTAATGCGATTTGACTCGTATTATGAGGTATTAAATGAGACTTAGAAGATACTATATAACATTTAATGCGATTAGACTAGAAGATATATCTGTTATCAAGTGTGATTTGACTGAAGTAACAATATTTTACACATGAGACTTGGCACAAGGTACCGACCGAAATTTGGGCATTTATGATGAAAAAACCGAATTTAATATGCCAACTATGTTACTGCCGTTTGCGTGTGCAGGAATGGCATAACCATTTTGCAGAGAGACGTGTAGGGTAGAAAATCATAATTAGAATTGAGGGTAGAGGAGGTTCATTTCCTTTATAAATTGAGAGATTGCAAAAGACCAAATGTATGCACAATCAATTTTTATTAGCCAAAATTGTGTCAAATTGTTCTCTTATTACTTTTCCTCACTAAAAACAATTCTAACTTTGCCATCGAAGTAGCTTCCGGCGAGTTGTTGTCGACTAATTCACGTTTGTTCATCCTTGCAGATCATATTCCATTGGCGGGTTCGTTCGAACTGTGTTCAACTCATCAAACAAATAAAATTTATAAATCACTCCCGTACAATTTTCATAATCGAAGGAAAAAACAAATCTCGACTCTTGTTCCACGTGTGGTTGTAGATTAAGAATTAAGTGCAAATATCAGAGCAAAAATGTATTTACGTTTAGGATTTGATTGTTTTTTACCTAAAATATATTATTAAAAATATTTTTTCTAATTTTATTTTCTAGTAGTTGAGTAATACTTAAAAAATATTTTTTTAAAATAAAAATTATATTGATCAAAAGATGCTACTAACACGTTGTCGTCGCTACAACCGTTGCCTCTACCATCATTACCATTGTAGTTGCCATTATCACGGTTGCTACCATCACCTCCACCACCGCTAATGCTGTCCTTGTTGCCACTATCGCCATTAGTGCTCCAACCAGTGTTGCCACTATTACCTCCGTCACCATTGTTGTCACCGCTATTAACATTAAAAATATTTTATTTTTTTTAGAAATTAGTTTTATTTTTCTAATGTAGAATATTTTTCTAAAAATTATTTTATATTATTTTTATCAATTAAGCATTAAGAAATATATAAAATATTGTGTCAAAAATATATATATAACAAAATAGAACGTGACATTTGTGTAGATATTAAAAATCTAACAATTGAAATAAAACAATATTGGCATTTCATATTCTTCTATGTATAAAAGAAGCACAAAAAAAACATTATTTTTTATTACATCTCCTTTTACTACTCCAATAAAAAACAATATAGCTTTTACTTTTATTTTTTTTTTATATTTATAAATTAAAAAAGTAATAAAATTATATTTTAAATTGAGTCATAAAATTAACTAATAAATTAGATATTCTTGATATTACTTTTTGTTTTACTATTAAATTTCTAAAATTGAATACTTATATAACAAGATATAATTTTTGATGTAACATTAATGTAAGTGTCAAAAATTCAATATTGAAATGAAATAAATAATTTTATTTTTACTTTTACTTTATTTTTTATTTTTTTATCTTTACAAATTAACAAACTAATAAAGTTGTATTTTTAATTAAGTGTCTTAAATTTGATTAATTAATTATAAAATTATTAATATTACATTTTATTTCGCTCTTAAATTACTAATATTAGATATCTATTAACAAGTTAGCAGATTTGATGTGATTTTTATATGGTAATATAACGACTAACAAAGTCTAAAGCAATTAACGATTTCGATTACATTTGTATTATAAAAGTAGTTTATGCATTTTAAGTTTGGAAAATATAGTAATTTGTGTAGTTATGTTGCCACAACAAAGCATGCATTTTTTTTTCGGTGGTGGTATTTGAATTTGTTTATATACTCTTGATATTTCAATTTAAGGAATTTCAGTTAAAGGTTCAAAAAAATAAGTTTTAAGTTGCAAGGTCCATAAACTAAAAATTTAATGCGCAAGGTTCAACTGCATGATTTCTCTCGAAAATACTTAACAACAAATAAATTTATCTGTTTTGCATGACAAACAGATAAATTCATCTGTTTGATATTCATTTATTTGATATGTAAGTAGATAAATTTATCTATTTGTATATTTATGCCTAACAGATAAATTTATCTGTTTGCATTATCTGTGTTATGCAAACAAATAAATTTATCTGTATTCTTTATTTGTGCTTTCAATAAAACTGATAAATTTATCTATATTATTTATACATGTTTTGAAAAAGTACAGATAAATTTATTTGTATTATTTATACACGCTTTTAATAAGACATATAAATTTATTTGTATTCTTTGTATATGTTTTAAAAAAATACAAATAAATTTATATGTGTTCTTTATACGTGCTTATAATAAGATAGATAAATTTATTTATTTAGTCATAATACCATATAGTGATTTCAATAAGACATATTAATTTATATGTGTTTTAAAATGTACAGATAAATTTATCTGCGTTCTTTATACGTATGTTTACAATAAAACAGATAAATTTATTTATACAGAGAATATTTTTATCCTAAAAAATCATACACGCATCAATAGAGGATCTTGCGTGTTAAAACTTTAACGAGTATGGACCTTACTCGTTAAGAAATATAATACTGGATGAAAAATAGTAAACAACTTATAAATTGGGCTGTTTATCAATTTCCCATTCAGTTTATTGTTTTGCTTAATAATTTTTTTTATTAATATCAAAATTGATTGGGCTTATAAGAGTATTTCTGCCCTAAGTCCTATTTTAGCAAGTTCTTTATGTATTAGTCCCATAATAAGTTCCCTTTCAGGATAAGTCTTATTTTTTAAGATAGGGACCAGAATACCCTCATTTCTTAAATTCCGTTCATTTCCATTTCTTGTGGGTTTCATCAACTTGAAACTAGAAATCGAATATAACGGCTTCCATATTCAAAATTGAGGTTTCCATTTCAGCACCTATTCTCTATGGAAACACGCTCTCATCAAAGAAAATGCTCAATCAATACTCATTATTGTGAAAAATTGTACCACAATTCAATATTTACTTCACAAGTCAAAATATTGCAAAGAAATAAACTACCAATACCAATAATGAAAGATTAATAATGCAACACCTCCTTACACAACTTGCGATTGTGGTTACCCATCTTCCCACACCTACCGCATCTAATTTGTCTCACTTTCTCCTCACTAGAAGGAATCCTCATATTTTTCGGCCTACCGGGTTGTTTCCTACCTAATGGAGGATGAATAACATTTGTCTTCGTATTACTATATGACTTCCAAATAGTTGGAACTGGATAAATAGGATACGAATAGCTATTCCTAAAACTCAACACATGGTAGTGCTAATCAACATATGTATCCAAATCATTACCACTCTTCTTCACAACACCAATAATGTGAGCGCATGGGAAATCATTCAATTGCCACATGCAACATGAACAAGTGTATCTACGAAGGTCAACTACGTGTATGAATGAACATCATAGACTCCGTCTCCCGAGAAACTTACAATGCACAATCTGGAATCATTGAAAGCAGTCTCCATTTTAGAATCAATGACAGTGCATACAACAATTGCCCATTTGTTTGTATCTCACGCCTTATAGTCATTTGGTTCATTAGCTTTACCTGTATAGTGCCCAGCAAGTTCGTGATCGGCAAATGTCTCTCTTATTAGATCCAGTAATTAAATGACTCTGCCGCATTAGAACTCATTTCTCCGTAGCGGCGCCCTTTGAAATAAACATTGGTCCAATGCACAAACGGCAAATCATCAATGAAATGTTTCGCCTTCGTTCCTTCTTCGCCAAGCAAATTGTTAAGACTTTCATGAAAAGTTTCTACATTAGGTGTGTATGCACACTTATCAAAATGACTGACCATATTGTCAGTGTAGGCATTCCAACGTTCCCGTAGATGATACCTCAAATTTCGCTTCAAATGTTGAATACAGTACCCATGGTAGGCTATTGGAAAAAACCAAGTTAACAGCATCCAATAATTCTGGGTTCCAATCACTTAGGAAAATAATTTCCCTGGTGGAATCCAAAATTAATGCTAAATGATCTACAAACTAATGCCAGTTTTCTTTATTCTTCGCTTCAACAATAGCAAAATAAACTGGGAATAACCCTATAAAATAAACGAAAACGATTATCAATTCAGGGAATAATACAATGGTATAACATTAGATTAGTAAATAACTAATAAAAAAATTACTGATTATTAATAAACACATACCGTGGTTTCTGTCATTTCCCGTGGAAAATAGTAAAATTTTCTTGTGTTTTCCTTTCAAAATGTACCATTGAGAAACAAAAAAAGTCGACAATGATTAAGCATGTTAATACATGCTCTAAAGGCAATAAAAATTCTCTTAAAACGATTAGTGAGAGGATCACACTCGAGGACAATACAACTACCAGGATTGTTTCTACTAACTGCATCAACGTACCAACGTTGCTTATCAAAATATAATGATTAATCCCCATAAATTTCACCCCTCGCCTTATCAACTTCCATCCAAGTGTAACAACTCGTATACATTTAAAAAAAATTAAAAAAATAAATAAATAATACTTAGTTTAAACGTAATAAGACTAAGAATTAGTGTAAAAAAAATAGTGTAAAAATAATACGAATAATAATTAGTTTAACAGTAAAAAATAAGACATAGTAAAAAGATAATACTAGTAATAATAAGAATAAGATATATGTTTTCGTGCACATCAAGTAATAAGTCAAAAAAATTGTGGATAAGATTTGCCAGAATAAGATATATGTCTCCTACAATCATTGTTGCTCCAATAACTGATTCTCTATCACTTGCTCTTTG
>JAOTRH010000025.1:17187866-17214457 GCA_034768845.1 Heliamphora exappendiculata | reverse complement strand
AGGAGGGGAGAGAGAGAGAGAGAGAGGGAGTAACAAGAAAGAAATAAGGGCCTGGGGAAGATTTGGGAAAAAAAAGATATTTTTTACTATTCGGTCCACATTTTTGTGTATTTCTTAATATAGGTGAGACACATATATTTAAATTATTTACTTTTATAAATAATTTTGTTTAATAATAATTAGTTTTCTTCAAACTTATTATTTTAGTTATTAGTTATATACATCATGAATATCATTATAGTTGTATTAATTATCAATCTAATGTTGTTAATAATGTACAATTCGAACGAAATTTATTGGCATGGGAAAAAAGAAAAATAAAGATACCATGAAGTAAAACAATAAAGGTGGGGTCATAACCAGATGGTGACGGGATGATATCACACCCAAATGATTAAATTAGGATCGCTCCCTAATATACTGAGAGAAACTGTTAAACACAAAAAAAAATCGAATATAATAATAATAATAATAATTATTATTATTATTAGTTAAATTAGTATTATTATTAGTATTAGTCATTGAAATCGTAGTGATATTATTATTACTTGAATTTATTTAATGTAGCATCTATAAATGTAAAATAGTATGATTTTAAGATTGTGATATCTTCATGGTAAACTAATAATCTTGTTATATGTACACTCATACGAGCTATTACTTATGACGTTGATATTAAAAAAATTTTACAAGAAAATGAAGGAAAATGTTGCAAAGCTCTGCTCAAAAAGAATATATATATAATAAAGATAGTTTGTCTCCTACTATGAAGAATCTAATCATGTACTAGTAATAGTAACGTCGTTTATCTTCTATACATAATAATATTTGTATTATTACAACATGGCATGAATTTTATTTATCTGACTAGTATGTTCAATTTGTTTAATTGACATAATTGATTAATTTATCACCAGATTAGTAATTGATGTTTTACAAAAAAAAAATATATGTCTCCAACATAAAAATAAATAAATAATATACATAATGTTTTTTTTTCCAAAGAGCAACCTGTGTGTGTGTGTAAAAATCCTATGTGTACATGTATTTGTTTTGAAACGTGAGTTTTGGGAATTGTTTAGTTGCAAATAATTTAAATAGCTAAATATAATTCAAGTTTAAAATTAACTAAGTTTAAATATTGATTCTTTTTTTCCATATTTAATTGGACATACATATACTTAATTACTTAACTTCGTCATTTTTTTTTTGGAAAA
Organism: Heliamphora exappendiculata; assembly: GCA_034768845.1. Lineage (NCBI taxonomy): Eukaryota > Viridiplantae > Streptophyta > Magnoliopsida > Ericales > Sarraceniaceae > Heliamphora > Heliamphora exappendiculata. The sequence goes on along the minus strand of JAOTRH010000025.1, from coordinate 17,213,240 downwards.
TAAAGAAATAGAGGTCTTTGGTGTGTTTTACTCACTGGCCGGTCACATATGCCATTTGTAAAAATGGGTCGTGACAAATATCCGGGTATCCCACATCGAAAAGGGAGAAGGAGTTCCTGGGCTATAAAGGAAAAATCTTAGACCCTTATATTCAATGAGGTCTTTTCCCATGTAGTAAAAATCTTAGCAGAACTCCGCAGTTAAGCGTGTTCAAGCGGGAGCAATGCAATGATGGGTAACCCCCTGAAAATAACAAAATTGTGACGGTTTTGCCCAAAGCAGACAATATCGTTGTCATGTGAAGGGTCGGAGTGTTACAGATGGTATCAAAGCTGACTCTCCTCACCTTCGAATGTGGGCCCCTGTCGTCTCGCGTGACATGTGGGCGGGTCGATAAGGACTGACAAGCTACCGGAGCTGGCAAGCTACTGCACGGGGACGTGCGGCCCTAAGGGGGGTAGATTGTGATATCCTAGTATCCCACATCGAAAATGGAGAGAGAGTTCTTGAGCTATAAATGAAAATTTTTTAACCCGTATATTCAACGAGGCCTTTTTTCATGTGGTAGAAACTTTAGCAGAACTCCGCAGTTAAGCGTGCTTAAGCGGGAACAATGTAAGGATTGGTGACCCCCTTGAAAGAACAAAATCATGAGAATTTTGCCGAAAGCAGACAATATCATTGCCATGTAAAAGGTCGGGGTGTTACACCAAGCTTGATGATAACTGATGTCCAAGCCATATTTTGATTTGAACTTTGAAAAGACATCAATTGGGCTCTTAAGAGGTTTAGTTCGCACATCATCTACAATCAAGCTTCCAACCAAATTATATGTCATACGTCTATTCTTAGATGTTCTCACGGCTGAGCCACAACTGTGAACATTGTTCAATTTCCTAATGTAAAAGTACTCATTCGATGACAATTGCCTAGCATGGATCAACCATCCACAACCGCTGCTTTTGTGAGAACAATGGGCAATCACACGAGTAGAATCATTATTAACGTATACGAACTCAAAATCGCACTCAATTGCATACTTACATAACACAGTACGAAAACTGTTGGTCACCTCCTTCAAACTTATGACTAACACCAACAATGCCTCTTGCCCATGGTGCTGATAATAGTACATTTTCTGTAACAGGACAAAAAATGAGACATCATCTATCTAGTTTTATCGTACTCCAATCTCCACTCCATCTGAATAGCATCCAAACACATCGATTCATCACCGTCACTACAATTCTCATTCAAATTAACGCCACTCTTTGCCCTACTGTTACAGTCATTAATAACAGCATCGACCTATTTTATGCCATTTGAAGAAAGTAATGAAAACATTATATCCAGGTCCTCATCACTATCCAACATACAATTTTGGGTACACGGGGATTGAACATATTATTGATGTGGAGCAACCATCAATGATTTTTCATTTACCACGAATACACAAAATCAACTTATTGTAGTTCCAATCTGACTGTATCAGCATACCAACAATAATACCATCAAACTCACGTCATGATAATAGGCATTTTCATATCCCAAACCAATAAAAATTATCAAATATGTGTGACTACATTAACAACAAAAAACAACATAAGAAATATTGTTAATTACAAAAAATAAATACACGATTGAAATCTTCATGATTTTAAACCATCATTTGCGTAATCCTCATTTTCAGCATTACTTTAAAGTAAAAGTCTTATTAGAACAGTTTGATAATAACAAGCAAATAGACAGATGCATATTATTATACCCAACAATCCTTACTTATTACAATCCTCACTTCTGCTGATAAACTTTCAAATGAGCATGTTTCGTTTCGAATTCTAAAAATAAAAATACTAATTTTTTGTTGTTAAAATGCTCATTTTCTGCATTTAAAATACTAATTTTCTATAAAAATTATGCATCAATTTTATCAACAAAGGAAAAATCAACGTGAAAGATATACTAAAACAAATAATAAACCAACTTCTTATTAAAATCCTCATTTAACAAAATAGAGATTGATTTTGCATCGTGGTAATGATAGCAAATCACATATGGGTGAAATCACCCCTTACCAAACCTATAAATGAGTATACTGGGGAGAAATGAGGATTTTTGACAGCATGATAACCTGAGAAAACCACATATACTGGGTGAAATTCCCCATTTTCAGACTTAAAGATGAGTTTTAAAATGTGAAAATAGTAAATGAGTAACAATACATGTTAATAGCAGTGAGATTTGTCATTCTTGCTCAATGTTCATTGCAGAAAATGAGTATTTGTGGTTCATACTTACTTTTAGTGTAAAATTCCATTTTTTTAGACCTAACTACGATTTCTAATGAGTATTTACAAACTTCAATTGTCTTGGTTAGTGAAAGGTTTGAGAAATGAGTAATGATCTGGTTGTTAAAAATCGAATAATAAGCAGACAAAATGAGGATGATTGATGATCAATACTTTCACCCCGTACAACAACGTCGCACTTTTGAGTTCTTGTTCGGAATCTTGAAGCAAGTCTAGTCCAAAATGGTTGTTCGACAATGTATCACAAAACACAAAGTGCAATCTACTTGTAAAGGATCAGGCGAAAATCAACCTTTTAAATCATAAATGCTCCGAAGAATGTGGCAACGTAATCAATCATGGGATATTGCGTAGCAAATTAGTTCTATAACGTATATTTCTTGAAAATGCTCCGAATTGGCAAGAATGAAACGATTAAAGTTTTTGGAAATAAAAGATAAACTTGGTATGAATTGAATAAAAAAAACGACTAATCAGATTAATAAAATTTTGATTGAGACTTATCTTAATATAACTTCTTAAAATGAAATTTATTCTTAAAAAAATTTGGCTTGGAATTATTTTTATTATTATTTTGATACAAATTATTTTTTAAAAAATAAAATTTTAATTTAAATATTAAAATACATTAATAATTTAAAAAAAAATATATATACATTGAATAGCCCATCCCTAAGTACTTTACACGGAAAGACAGACAGCCATAGAATCACCCTAACGTTGGGATAAGAGAAAAATTTTAGGGCCATTTGAGTAAAAAGAACAAGACAGCGTTGGGCTGGGCTCCACGTGTCCACTAGTGAAACAGCTCCGCGGAGTGCTCTTCACGGAATCACGAGATTCTGTTCCATGCTCATCAATATCCACTATCTCTGCCCCTCAAACTCAACCTTCGCTCTCTCTCTCTCTCTCTCTCTTCGTTGCTTTCACGTCTTCCATCGTCTTCCCTATATATATGAATCAATCAAAAGTGGATTCCATCTTCCCAATCTCGAGTTCTCCATCTATCATTTCCTTCTCTCTCGCTTTGCGCGGTCCAAATTGAAGACGATTCATGACGCATCCTCACGTAGACCTTCGATGCCATCAAGTTGATGCTGTAGAAATCTTCAAGCCTCTCCTTTAGATTCAGTTTTCCGATTCTACTCCATGAATCTGAAGCCACAATGTCGCCTGATTTTGCTCTTTGCTTCACTTTCGTGTCTTGCTGTTGTTATCAACGCAAGTTCTGGTGATGCCGATCCGATTTACAAGTAAGCTTCATAATTTTGACTCGTCCCTGTAGTAGAATTGTTGTTGATTTTAATAAATACTCACGAAATGTTAGGAGTAGTAGTGATTGAGTAGAGGTTGGGAGAGATGAATTCAAATGTTTTGTTGCCTTCTTGGTCGTGTAGAACAAAGAGACCGATAGATTCAATGGTAAAAATGAGTGATATAATTACTTTTAATAGTAATTCTAGTGGTGAAGAAGGCCTTAATTGACATTAATGTGTAATAATTATACGAATTTATCGAACTTCACTGTGGATATAATAGAGTGGCATGGCGAAAAAGCTCCATTTAAACGAGCTCAGTTGATGGCGACATAAGAGCTTAGTTTGGTTTGGTTTTGGTTACTGTTGCAATTTCTGATTTAGTTTCATTGACATTACACTGTTCTGTTGAAAGCATATCCCTTTCCTTAAGGCTCAATTTAATTGCTTGTGGAGTCTGCTAAAATAAATGAACAAAGACCTCCACTTATTTGGTTTCCTTGAGCTTTCTATGTTTAAGAAGTCAAGAGTAAAGGAAAATTATGTGATTAGAGTTTATTTTGGACCTTAGTATTATTGTTGTGGATCAGGGGGCTTCTTGTCCCAACCAGATTTTCGTTGATTGGATTGTGAGGTTAAGATTTAGGTGTAACCCAAATGATGAAGTCCCAATCAACTTTATTAACTTAGTTGGAGAAACATGTCCATTGAGTAAGTGTTAAGTTTTCGAACCAAAATCGAGTTCCTCTTAAGTCAAGTCAATGCATAACTTCATGAAATGCATTGATTACTCTAGAAAGGTCTTAACAGGGGTAAAATTAACCAAAACAATTTCATAGGAGCTGCTCTGAACAGTACCTGCGAGGGTTACTGTTCATCAGTGGCCATTTGATACTTTTATCAAATCATTCAACACTGCTGGCCTGATTTAAAAAAAAAATCATATAAAACTCATTCTAGATCCCAGTGATGTGAAATTTACGGGATGACCTACAATAAGTTAGCTTTCAAATGGTATAGGCTTCATGTCGAGGGGATAGAAAAATCATAACTAATTTATTTTAAGTTCAAATGAGTCGAAACAAGTGCCCAAAGTTATCAAAGAAACAAGTGCCCAAAGTTATCAAAGAAATAGGGCTATTTCCAATAAAAAAATTGAGAATAAGATTTCAAAGTGGCTATTACCCGTAATTTGTAGAATTAGATAGGCAAATTGTGTTTTTCTGGACAGAATTGCTTGTTTAATTTCAAAATCAAATTTAATCAACCGAAACTCATTTCAAAGCTTAACAAAAATCCTGAGATTTTATTAGATCTTAGTAAAAGTGTTGGGCTTTTGTGAAGCCCTTTTTGAGTGTTTGAAGTTTGCTTAAAAAATTATCCAAGTTTATGACAGACGGAAGAAATCAAAGAAAATGGGGCTGTTTTACATCTTCCCCTCCCAACTCACCCAATATTCATGAAATAATTATTCATGCATCATTTTTTGTCATCCAACATGATAACCAAATAAATTTCCTAATATGATAACGAAGTGGAATCTAAAGTTAACATGCTACAAAGTTTATACATGATACATGCACTTTCTCAAAATATAACTTAAGAAATAATATAAATAGGAAGCCATCTTGCTCACAATATATATATATATATATATGGACACAGACACACACACACACTCTTTGCGCTTCATCAAATGAGGCTATTACATGCTTCATTGGCACCTACAATGCAACGAGTGTGAACACAAGATTCGTTGGAGTATAAGCTTGAAATTTAATCATGTAATGCCATGCAAGAATAATAACATTTTGAAATCTCATTTTCTTTGAAGTATACTCACACATCAAAATCAAGTATTTGAACCACAAAATCAAGATTTTCAACCTCATTTTCTTTTTATTCAAAAACCACATTGTGTATCTCATCTTGGTAACTTTTCAAATCCCATAATTTTCTCCTATTTTCGGGTGCTAACCCCACCGTAGGAATAAATTCGCACGAGTTTACGATGTTTTACCAATGGGCAAATCTTTACCCTACTTGATGTAAGATACCCAATACAAGCCAACCCAAAATTAAGATTCAAAACTTACATGCATGCTTTTGACTTTCTTTTTATATCACAACTTTATTTTTCATAAACATACTTTTAAAAGAACTTCATGCTAGGCGCCTAGGACCATAACTTGGAAATCTAGAATCATGTTGTTATTTTTACATTGGCAAGTAGGCATTTAATATCATAGAGAAGGCTTATAAACATGAAAAATACTACCAGCATGGTGTAACGTACGTACAAAAGCAAGTTTAGAACTCTTGCCTATTTGCTAGCAAGAAAAGAAATCAAGTGGTGGAGATGAACAAAGTGGTTCACACCTAAGGTCCTCCTTCAAGTATAGTGTTTTCAACTTCAAAAGCGAATGAGAGGGAAATGATCTTCAAGAGTATTCTTTTACTCCTTCAAGAGTTTTTAGGCTGATCCAATACTCAAGTATCAAGAGAACAAAAGAGAGGGAGAAGGCCTAGGACTTCGGCCACTTTTTGAAGGGAATAAAAATAGGTTCCTCGTAACTCCTTCGGTCCTCCCTCTTATATTAATTCAAGTCTTGAATTCTTGAGTTAGCTTGTGGTAGTCTCTAAGGCTCTGTTTTTTAAGAGTTTGGGGCTATTGGATTGGCTTAGCATAGATATGGGCTTAATAATCCTGTGTTTGTTTTGCAAATTTTGGCTTCGATAACAAGGCTGCTGGATGGCCAATCCTTGATTAAGGCCCATTACGAAACCTCAGTTGAGGTAGGTTTTGGAGTCCATTGGATATGCGCATAAATGAATTGACGATTTTAGCCTCACCAATCGGAACCCACTTCAGGCACTTTTGGATTCAGAGTTCATATATATTAGTTGTGAATTTAAATTCATATATATTAGTTTAAATTCGTAGTTCTCGATTTTGGAAAAATATTTTGAAAGTTTTGTTTATTGTTTATTGTTTGTTATTTTAATTATTAATTATTAATTATTAATTTTAAAATCGTTCCAATAAGTGAATTTAATTTTTTTAAAAGTTTAATAAACAATGAAAAAAATCAAAATAAATAATATAAAATTTAACTCATTAGCTTATTTAACTTAATTTTAAACAAATTTAACTTCTTAGCTAATTTTAAAAAATACAAAAAAATATTTATTAGTTTTTTACTGCAAGGGTAATCTTGGAAATTAACTAATTTAATCTTATCTTACATTATCCAATTTCATCCAAAATAATCATGAGTTTTTATATTCCATTATATTATCCTACCCAAATCAAATACAAAAAAACTAATCTCACCTCATTTGTAATCCCGCCTCATTCTTAATTTTTATATTAATCCCACTCAATCTATACCGGTTATCAAACGATGCCTAAGTAAGGTGTCACAAATTTAGGGTATGTGCAAATCTTTGTGTAAGACCATGTACTAACAAGCAAGGTGTCAAAGATCAAACAAGGAGGATGGGGTTGCCGGCCGGCCATTGCTTGGAGATTGGGTGTGGGTTTGATTTTTGTTGTCTTTTTAACCAAAAGAGAGTTATTTAGTTCAAATCCCTAACAAACGTCAATGAGGTACAAACAACCATTGCCCATATACAAAGCTTTAAAACCTAAAAGTTTTAGCAACCAAATATAATAAGATTTACATGTCTTGAAGAATTGGGCTTGACCGCTTGAGGTTCAAGTGGCCAAAAGAGCGGTAAAATCTTACGGTTTGTGTAAGAAAAGTATAGGACTATAAGGTGTAAGTATCTAACATTCTCCTCACAAGCAACCATTATTTACAAAAAAATTGAATTTCAAAGGGAAAAAGCACAGGGGTGGTCAGTCATTAGAGGGAGAAAGGTGGGTGTGGATCCCACTTGGTTAATTTTCAATCAATTTTGTTAGAAAGTGTGATTAGTTTGGTTTTTTTTCCCTTCACAATTGGTGCTGCTAAATGGTCAAGTCTTGAGTGTAAGATACCCAATCTAAGGGTTAGCCGGTTAGGCCTCTAACTAAGATTAAAGAATGCTAGTTGGGTCATGGGTCAAGTTCATTGGGTCCAATATGGTTAGAGCCCAAAGTGCTAAATGGGCCTCCTTAATCCCATTCTTAAAAAATTAACAAATGACCTACTAAAGTTAATTTAAATGTATAAGTGAATTATACAAGGTCTAAGTCCATTAATGGAATCAATTTCTAGCATTTAGAGTCATCCACATAACTTGGATTAGCCAAGGAAAAATAGCAGTTTTGCATAAGCAAGTGTATAACTGGAAGGGCAAAATGGTAATTTGACAAAATCACACATATAATTAAGAGAAAAGAATTCAGGTCATTACACCTCTTCCACGCACATGATTGTTGAGAAACAAACTGACTGCCAGTGGTAAATTTAACAATAGATGTCTCATAATGGAACCATTTGAGATATGATCTTTTGGACCCATTTCAGCAATCAGCATCATCTGCCAGAAAGGAATGGAACAAGGATTTTTCTTGATGGATCATCAGCAATTAATTTATAACATTAGAATCTGACACCAATTGCTTAATGCAAATCTTACAAGTTTGCGGTTGGAATGGGGGTTCCAAGAATCCAACCACTGTGCAAACGATATGCAGCCTTGTAACATATCGATAAAGTAGGTTTTAGTGGGTAGGATGAGATTCTGGCTGTGGTGCGGAAGGTTTTGTTTGGTATGGAACTCATTACCATGACCTTAAAAAAAACGAAAAACTGCTGGCAATTCTTTTGATAAGTGAAAGTAATTGTATTAAATGATGCTACCCTTATACATCAGTCAGAGTCCTTTCTAAGAGCCTAAAAGGTGCCACAGAAGGCATGCTCCTTACAAATTTGAATGGCCACAAGGCCCACAAGAGCCAGTGAAATTAATCCATGACAATAACTACGAAAGATATATCTCATTCTGTGTCGCAAACTTTAGAGGGGGAAGGTTCACTTCTTTAAAATCTTAAAAATATGTGACTGGCATGTTTCATTTTCTACCAAAGAAATTATATATGTGGATTACAAGAAGGAATCCTCATATTTGTTGTGATCGTGATACTTTGTCCTGCTGTGAAATCTAGTACAAGTTCTAATTTTTGCTTACGTTTGGAAAGAGGAAGAATAAGTAAACAACTTGCGTATCTACACAACTACATTTAAAGCATTGCGTGTACAAAACAAATAAACATTTACTAGGTCAAGTTCAAGTTGGTTTGTGTTTTGTCTATTGCCATAAATCAATCCCAAGTCCGAAACATGTAAACAGTTTATTGGTTGGATTTGTCAGTATTTAAGCTATTTAAGTCACACTTATTGCTCTTAGAACATAAAATTATGTTGAGGATGTGGAGCCTTCTCCACTGTGTAGTGGCGTGGGGTCCGAGAGGAGCCTTGTTCGGACGGTGGCTGGCAGAATGGATTCTTTCGTCTCTGGTAATGGATGTCCGGACGAGGGATGAGGCCATCTAGAAGGAGGCAGGCAGAAGGGCCACTGGCTAAAGGTGTTCGGCCTGGGCTTTAGGCCATTCGGACGATGCGGCACTGCAGTGTTACACATTTTTAACCATAGTTGTCTATATTGACGCGATATATTTATATGTAATGTCAGCACTAGCCGCTATAAGTTGTATTATGTATTTTTCTCTCATTTAATCATAGTGAAACCCTAATGTGAGTTGTGGACATAAGCATCTTTTGCTGAATCACGTAAATCCTTATATTGTGTTCTTGTGATTTCTTGGTTATTCTTCTTGCTCGTGTTTGTGTATGTGTTTGTGGGTGTTTGGATTGCTAACAACCGATATCAGAGTTCTGAGTCTTAGAGATTGAAGATTGCGCAATGGCAGAAAATGGAAAGGTCAAGATTGAGAAATTCAATGGATCGAATTTTGCCTGCTGAAAGATGTAGATTAAAGATGTTCTGTATCGAAAATATTTGTATTTTCCCTTGATTGGGAAGAAGTCAAAGAAGATGCCAAAAAGACGAATAAGACATACTAGGTCGTAGAGCCCTAGGGACTATGCAATTGAGTCTCACATTGTCGGTCACTTTGAACATTGTGAAGGAGAAGACGATAGCAGGGTTGCTAGCGGCTCTTAAGAAGAGGTATGAGAAACCCTGAAGATAGCGTACGATTTAATCGTGAACATCTGAATGAGTTTAATACAATCACGAATCAATTGGAGTCGGTGGATATTGAGTTTAATGCTGAGGTTAAGGCTCTCCTTTTAGTTTCTAGTTTGCCAGAAAGCTATAATGGCCTAGTTGTGGCGGTGAGCAACTCCTCAACTTCGGCAAAATTAAAGCTGGAGAATGTTGTCAAGTTTATATTAGGAGAAGAGGCTTGAAGGAGGACTTCAGGGAAAGATTTTACTTCTGATTCAACATTGAACGTAGACGAGAGAGGCAAAAAGAATAAAATAGGGTATCACAAAGGTAGCGGGAATAATAGATAAAAGTCAAGAATAGGACAGTCTAAGCCTCGGACATGTGATGAAAGACCAGACGACTGCTGGAATTGCAATCAAAAGGGGCACTTCAAGAAGGATTGCAAGATTCTTAGGAAGCAACATGACAACAATCAAGAGGGTAGGCATACAGTTGCTCTTACTGGTGAAGATGATGATGCCTTGATTTGTGCCTTAGATTTTCGTATTGAGCCTACTTTGGAGGTTCGTTCCATACTACTCTACGTATGAATATTCTTAATAATAATGTGTGGGGAAACTTCGGGAAAGTCACTTTGGTTGATAGTGAAGCCAGCAATATTATTGGAAGGGGTGATGTACAAAATACTCAGATTAACGGTACACTGCTGAAATTGTAAGCTGTTAGACAAGTGCCTAGTTTGAAAAGAAATCTTATTTTAGTGGACCAGTTGTCAGAAAGAGGAATGGTGACGTCCTTCACAAGGGACCCATGGAAGATGAGCAGAGGGTCACTTGTTTTGGCCCGTAGTAAAAGGAAGGCACTTTGTATGTGTCATCCGATTCTTACAACAGGATATCAGTGAGCCAATGGCGTGGTTAAGGGTTGATGCTGATACTTAGCATAGGCAGCTTGATCACATGGGCGAAAAGGGGATGAGGATGATGTGTCAAAAGGGAACTTTTTGGGGATATAGTCAACTAATTTGGACTTCTATGAAGATCATGTCTTTGGAAAAAAGAAAAAGGTCAGTTTCATCAAAGCGACAAGGACCCCAAAATCAGAGTGACTAGAATTGGCCTACTGATGTATGAGGACCATCTTAGGTACTGTCTCTTTGTGGCTCTCAATATTTGTCACTTTCATTGATGATGCTACAAGAAAACTGTGGACATATTTCTGCAAACATAAATCAGATGTATCTTGTGCGTTTAAGACCTTAAAGACCTTAGTTAAGAATAAGATAAGAAAGAAACTGAAGTGTCTGAAGTCATATGATGGCGGCAAGTATTACAGCGATGGGTATGAAACCTATTGTGCAGCTAATGGGATCAGAAGACTAAAGACCATCTTAATGAAGCCAAGGCAGAACATAGTGGTAGAGCGCATGAATAAGACAACCCTAGAGTGCGTCACCATAAGTTGTCTTACACGTTCTTCTTTTATTCAATCATAGTGAAATTGTTGGAAATAATATATTTTAAGAAATTAGGATCTCGTTAATTATGGTTTGATTACTGGAATCAACATATTAGGAAATTAAGATTTTATTGATTGTGATTTGATTTGTAAGCTATTTTCTTCATTTTTTGTAATCCTTCTTTATCATTATAAATAGATAGCTATACTTTTTGAAGGTAAGTCAAGATTATTGAATTCTATTATTCTACTTGGTATCAAATCCAAAATATGAAGAAGAAAAGAAAAAAAACTGGTCAGAAACCCTAGCCGTTGTCATTGCTTTCCCTCACCTTTGTTGCCGGTATTCCTTCACTGGTATTGCGAATTTGTCGTTGGTATACCGTTACCGTCGAAGTCTTTGCTGTCGTCGTTGGTTTTCTCTCACAACCACCACTGCCGCTAGTCTTTGTTCACTTATGTTGATCTTTTTTTTCTCTTTTATTCGCAGTTGTCGCTGTTTCTTTTCTTTCCTGCCGTTGTGGGTTGCGAGTTCCATATCACTGTGCTTTCTTGGTATTGGTGTATAATTAATGTCTTAATATATTATATTGTTGGCTTTGACAGTGCACTTTTTTTAGAAGTATTACTCTTTTGTTCTTATTTATGTTTTGGGGGGCTACCGATTTTATTCCGATAGCAATGTTCTTATTTCGGGGGGCTACCGATATTGTTCCGGTAGCATTTTTCTTATTTTTGGTGGCTGCCGATGTTGTTCCGATAGCATTGTTTTTGTTTTTTGTGGTTTCCGTTGTTCCGATAGCATTGTTCTTGTTTTTGGGTGCTACTGATATCGTTTTGGTAGCATTGTTTTTATTTTGGGGGCTACCGATGTTGTTCTGGTGGCATTATTCTTATTTTTTAAAGCTACCAATCTTGTTCTGGTAGTATTTTTCTTATTTTTGTGGTTACAAATGTTGTTCCGGTAGCATTATTTCTGTTTTTTGGGGCTATTGTTGTTGTTTCAGTAGCATTGTTCCTATTTTTGGGGGCTATCAATGTTGTTTCGGTAGTATTGTTATTATTTTTTGTGGCTATCGTTATTGTTCTAGTAGCGTTGTTCTAAAATCTAGTTGGTTTTTGAAAACTGAGAGGCCACCTCCGGAGACCGATCTTAAGTATGTCTAGTGGAACCATCTCAGCTCAAGTCTTCTATTGTCAAGTTAGGTTTGATTGATATCTTTGTCCCAGCTTGAGGGGGAGTGTTGGAAATAATATATTTTAGAAATTAGGATCTCATTAATTATGGTTTGATTACTGGAATCAATATATTAGGAAGTTAGGATTTTATTGATTGTCATTTGATTTACAAGTTATTTTTTTTCTTTTCTGTAATCCTTCTTTATTATTATAAATAGATAGATATACCTCTTTGAAGGTAAGTCAAAATTATTGAATTCTATTATTCTATTAAAACGCTAGTGGGAGCTATAGACGTTGGCATCCTTTGCCGAACCACGTAAATCTTTGTGTCGTGTTCTTATGATTGCTTAATCATTCTTTTTGCTTATGTCTGTGCATGTGTTTGGATTCCCAACAAGTTACCCATTTTCTTACAATAAATTAATATGAATGCAGGGAATTATCCCTCAGTAATATTATTCGAATGCAATAGCATTAAGTGTTTGACAAGCATAAAGAAAGAGAAAGACGTGACTCGTGAGAAATGGTGGGAGAAAGTAAGTAGTCATGTAATGTTAGTGAGTTTGCCACCCTTAGCAGCCTTTTAAGAAGACACCTGATTGGAAGGTCAATCACATTTTGGCTATTTGACATTTACTCTTGACATATTGGTTTAATCCTCTCTCTCTCTCTCTCTCTCTCTCTCTCTCTCTCTCTCACACACACACACACACACACACACGCAACCACACATAAATAACATGCTGGCTTTATTTTTCATCTCTTTAGCCTTGGGGGGGTAGTGGGTGAACGAGTGATTAACTGTGCACGGAATATCAGCTTCACCGTTAGAAAGATTAATGGATTTCCTGGAAAGCCTTTAAAGGGATAGATGATAAAGGCAAGTATGATAATTAGTGCTAAAACATTTTACTCAAAGGAGACAAGTCAATGAAGGGGTAGATTTTCGGAGAACATAATCTTGTCCGGCAATAAATTTCTTTTGCGGGTCTTTTATTTTTTTGGTGGTTGGTTGGTATGTCGTGTGAACTCGTAGTTCCTTTTCCTCTATAAGTTGTGAGAATTAATATGCTCTCATCATCTAAGGAAATCTTACAGCCAGATTCAAGAGTAAATACAGATACCTTTTGATTGCGTGGTTGTTCATGTGTGCGTATTGTTTTTTGCATTTACTCATGCGTGATCGTGCCTTATGATACGGAATTTTTTGTTTATCAGAGCATGTGTTGAGCAATGTGGGAAGACTGGATGCGTGGGGGTCAAGTGCTTCCAACACTGTAAATTTTCTTCTGATGGAATCCCCATTGATGGTCCTTGGTATCTGCAAGAACCACTCTATCAGCGGTGGAAACAATGGGACTGCCACAGCGACTGTCGATACCACTGTATGGTTGCTAGGGAGGAAGAAAGAGAGAAAGTTGGTGACAAACCTGTCAAGTATCATGGAAAATGGCCATTCCGGCGTTTATATGGAATCCAGGTTCTAATTTGTTTACCGCCTGCTGTGCGATGGGCTGATTTTTGGTTGCTTACGTGATTTACCTGTCCTGATTAATTTAATTTGTGTTTCCAGGAACCAGTTTCTGTAGCTCTCTCTGCCCTTAATCTTGCTGCGCAGTTTCATGGTTGGGTATCGTTTTTCATTCTTGTTAATTATAAATTGCCTTTAAGGCCAAATAAACGGACATACTATGAATACACGGGCTTGTTGCATCTTTATGGCCTTTTAGCAATGAACTCATGGCTCTGGAGTGCTGTTTTCCATAGTCGGTAAGCATTATTCTTCTTCTTGTTTTTGTCCATCCCCCATCTCCGGTTTATCTATTATATTGTTAACTGGAGCCTTTTATTTGTCAAAGAGAAAAAAGTTGTTACATAGCTAGAGCCTAGACATATTTTGTTGGGCATATTTTTAGTTTCTTGCACTCTTTTGGACATTGGAGATCTAAAATAATATTGTCGAATTAGTCGTAGGTGGTCCTGGGTTTACAAGTCTTGTTTTTGCTCAGTTTTGTGTATTGATGCATTTTGTTCAGTTATTAGGTGTGCTGGTTTGTGTGGGGAACAAGGTCACAGGTTTTTTTAGGGAGAGGGAGTTTGTTAGTCTTAAAGCCCTGATGAACTAACATGACATCAGAATTTTGCCTTCGCAATGACCTATTAGGTATTGTCATCTGTATTTGTTCCAATGTTATGTTTGTTATAATGCAATATGCTCTGTGTGTTTGTTCACACTCTTTTCTGTTTGCCTCTTCATGTGGGTTGCATGTGAAGGGTTTTTAGATAACCTTGTATACATTGTTGGGCCCGGAAGCAAGATAAGTGTTTTTCCGATGCACCCTTGATGGATATATGTGTTAATTCAGTTTATTGACATGCAAGTAATATGGATATGTAAATTTAATATCTCAATTTGTGTGTAACTTTTATGTTTCACAGTGGAATACTATTTTCTAACTGTGACATGCCCTTGCAAATGCCCATTCTATCACTTCATTTGACGTGGAGGAGAATTGCATGGGATTAGTTATATATGCACTTTTATGTTTATTTTATTTTATTTTATTTTATTTTATTTATATGAAGTTGGCATTTACGTTCAGGTTCAACTCTATTATGCATGCCAGCATAGGCCAATTTGGACTGTAACTAGATTGTGAATGTTGTTTTATTTTGTTTCCCTTATCAGGATTAACTTTTGTTGACCACATGGTCTCTCATTTTATTATGCTGCCATTGTTGTTTGATGTTGATTTTCTTAGAATAATAGTTATAAGGAATAATTAAATGTGTTTGCCATGTGTTCTCACATTTTATTGCTATCTTCTCTTCGTGTGACATTTTGTGTAACTAAGTTGCTTGCAGAGATGTGGATTTGACAGAGAAGCTAGACTATTCATCTGCTGTGGCATTACTTGGATTTTCCCTCCTCCTGGCTATACTGCGAGCTTTTAATGTGAGAGATGAGGCTGCTAGGGTGATGGTTGCTGCTCCGCTGGTTGCGTTTGTGACGACTCATATTTTGTATTTGAACTTTTACCAACTTGATTACGGTAAGCCTACTGTAACAAACCTCTACCTCTTCAACAATTATCTTTTGCAAGACATGATGTGGTCTTTCTTGTTGGCATTTTGTTGTTCCACGCACTAATGGTCTCTCTTAGTCAATTATCTCTCTCATAGGTCTTAAGTTTGTTTTAATTCTCAACTTCCTGTGGGCAAGATTCCTTTTACTTATCCAATCATTTAAGATCTTTTTACTTGCTATGCACAAAGGACCTTATAACATAGTCTTGATGATTTTCTCTCTTCCCATCTAAAATGCACACCAGAAAATAATTTGAATGCACTAAATATAAAACTTAAAACTTTGTCTAGGCATTCAGGTGGTTTATATGTTCTGGGATATGTCGTATTGGAACTTATAAGATTTGAGTTTTATTTATCTGCATACAGCAATTGTTTACTTTTAGGAGAGTGTAGAGCCAAGTCATCCACAGTGTAATAATTCCACGTATTCAATAAATAAACAACTGAGCTAAAACGTGTAGTGATAAGTTATTTGGGAGTACATGAATGATCAAGGGCTACAAAATTTGTTGGTTTCTGTCCATGAGCCTCGGCCTGGCTTAATGTTACCGGGTAAATTCCAGCTTTGTTTAAAGCATGCTTGACAATGTTGTAGGTTTGAACACAAAAGTTTGCATGGGCATGGGTGTAGCTCAGCTTCTCACATGGGCTCTATGGGCTGGTATTACCCGCCATCCATCGCGCTGGAAGCTGTGGGTCCTCGTGATTGGTGGATGTCTAGCCATGCTATTGGAGATCTACGACTTCCCACCATACTGGAAATTTGTGGACGCTCATGCTCTTTGGCATGCCACCATCATCCCTCTCACATTCCTCTGGTGGAGCTTCATCAGGGATGATGCCGAGTTTAGAACGTCAACTCTCGTCAAGAAGGCAAAATAGCATATGGGATTGTATCGATTCAAACTTGTGGTGTGCTTGCCTATTTGTTTGTTCGTCTAAGCACGTGCTCTTTTTTTCTCGCATGTTTGCATTTCTCTGAAATGCTTGTTGTCTTGGCTTTGCTAGTTCATCTAAGCATGTGCTTTTTTTTTTATTTGTTTTGGTTTTTTTCTCGCGTGTTTGCATTTCTCTGAAATGCTTTTATCAATCAATGCGAGTTTCATTTTGAATTCAGTTGGTCAATAGTGGATAAATTATTTGTTTCCATATGATTTCTATAGCGTCATGTAATGAAATTCAAAATTTTCTGTTACCGGTTCTTTCGTTTTATCAGGGTTTAAGCTGTTCATCTGAAGGTAATACACGATTATTGGCACCATCTTTCCAAAATATGGATTTGCATAGGAATTCCTATAATCCTGACTGTTTAATCTAGCTTCTAGACAAGCCTTTCTCAACTTGATATTACCTTTTTAATAGTTGGGTGTAATCAATAGAAAAGTTGTTATTGCTGTGAATGCTGGAAACTATATGAAGTTGGTATGGGGGTGTGTTTGTTAAAAATAAATTTTCAGCTTTTGCTTTTAGTTCAAGAAGTTAAAAATACCCAAATATATGTGCTTGAAGTTTTTATTTGTATCTTTTGATTTTAAATCAACAAATTCAAATTTATAACTGAAACAAATATTTATAATTTTTGTTTGAATGCATAATTATATATTTTTTGCAGCCTGGCTGAATTTTCTAATTCCATTAATGGATCTTTTTTGTTGTTGTAAATTTATGAATATGACTATGTGAGTGAGTATTGGTGTATGCTTCTAATGTCATGCTTGATTGAAAAAATAATATATTATTTTCTAATAAAAAAACATACATTGAAAAATAATTTTTTCGTTAAGTAGTACCGAAAATTTTACGGTTTGATTAATTTGATGCAAAAATTAAATCAGATGGGAAGTTAGTGACATTTTAAAAATTATATAGGAGGTGGTTGATATTTTCGTAAATCTCAGGAGAGATCAATGTGATTTAACCTATTTTTATTTATTTTCTCTCTTTTATTTTTAAGTTGAAGTGTTTACTATATATAAAATTTTATATCATGTATTATATTTTATAACCTATTTACAAGATTTGATATCTCAATAAAGAAATTATTAGGCATTAATTAATTATCACAAGATGTGTAAAGAAATTACATATTCAGCTCTCAAATTATGCAATTTGAATTTACCACATTTTTAAACGGGTCAATGAAATAAATGCATAAAAGTTTTAACAAAAGAAGTGATAAAAGTTTGTTTTAATAGCTTAAAAAAATTAATACAATTTACCATATTTTTTTTGAATATCTTTGTTTTAAAGTTTATTTAAAGCTAAGATAATATCGTATTTGTTACAAAATAAAATTAATAAGTAATCTTATAACTAAAACAATTCCAATTATTCTAAGCAGTTTTATTTTGAGGATTTATCATGAATTATCTATATATTATGTTTGACAATGTATAGACATTTTGTTTTTATCTTTATAGCAAAGGTTCACTTAACCTAATTTATTGTCAATAAGGTATAATAAAAATATTATAAAATTTTAAAATTTATCTAGGTGCCGCTTGCATAACATGATTTAATATTTATTATTTTTATTTTGTGCATATCACGGATTAATTGCTAGTATACATTAACGGAAATAGCATATTTGCTTGAAATATCCTGTTTGTTCTAAATCTCCAATCTTATTTTCTTAGTATTTTTAATTAAAATATATATTTAAAATGTTTGATGGGCTATCTACCAAAGGAGTTAAATATTGACATTTAAAATTTAAAAAGAGTTTTTTTTTAAAATTATTAAGAAAGATTCTCTAAGATATTTTACTTAAAATAGAATCAATTTATGTTAAGATATTTTAAAAAAGATCTAATAAAGTATATTTATTTTATCAAAATTTTAAAAAGAGGTTTACAATATTTTTGTCATTTAAAGTTTTGACTGAAATTTTTAGTTATCTAATACTTTAAAATTAGAGAAATCTTAAAAAATATGAAAAAATCACTCTACATTCTAAAAAAATAATTATAGACAAAAAATCAATATATATTTTTTTAAACACATTAAAATCTTAACAAATAACTAGAGTTAATAATATAAGTGACAAGATTTATCCGATCTATAGGGAAAGAGGGCGTAATCCAATTTATTTCGTTCTGAACTAATTTATTCAATTTGATAAAATGTAAGAACGAGAGTAAACACAAACAATTGTACTTGACATAATTATTTTTATATAAAATATAAATTACATATAAAATAAAATAAAATGTAAGCTATTGAATAAACATTTAAAAAATTTAAAACTAGAAAAATAAAGTTATTTTTTATTTTAATTATTATCTAAAGATACCAATAAAATATTAAATAAAAAATTTCGATTACTTGAGAATTTTGGGCTCTGGCATTGGGCCTAACAAAAAAAAAACATATTTAAAACGAGTACAAAGGCGAAAAGGAGACAAATAAAGTTAAAGCTATAAAAAATTCACCCAATTGCTATCTTTAGAGCTACAAGCGGGATGATGGATAGAGAGTTAAAAAAAGAAATAACATACCTAATTTGATTTAAAAATTTTAAAATATTTATTTAGAGGGGGAAGGATTGAACACATGGCCCTCACGGGTTAAATGTTCAAAAATTTGTTTATTTTTTTTGCTTTTTTTTGTGTGGCTATTTTCTTATTTTTTAAAATTATTTTGGTGAGATAAATTAATTTTTTTAATTAAAAGATAATTTTTTTATTAAATACAAAAATAAGTAATATTAAATTTAATTTATTAATTTATTTTTAATTTTTTTAAATATATTTAGATCAAAAGGATTTAATTTTCAACTCATTAGTTGAAAATTAAAAAGCAATTAATACAATAGATTTACTAAACAATCAGTCAAAAAAATATAATAGATTTACTTAAACGATTATGTTTTTATTAAAAAAAATATATATAAATAAGCAATTAATCCAAACGGACCGTAGAATAATTGCATATCGCGTTGAAAATGAAGAAGCACAGTATGAATATGGAATGACAGAAGTTTATTGCCTCAAGGATTTGTCGGTAGATTTTAATGGTAATTGGTGAATAAACACTTGTAATCCTGATAGCAGAAAGAGCAGATAGGGCAAAGAGCGTGCTTCTGTTTCGATCCCTGACTCTGGATTCGGGAGTAACAAGCATGGTGAGTAATTCCCTACTAGGGTTATCTCCAAATTGGTTGTGTTTAAGAATTAGGGTTTATGTGTGGCTTTTTGGTTATACAGGTGGAATCGGAGAGACAGCCGCAAGACCAGACGAATGGTGAAAGCAATCAAAAGGTTTAAAAAGAGTATATTATATAGCCATTGTCATACAAGTTTGATCCCATCCTTGCATTTTTCTGGCGATTGATTCAGTCTCTGCCAATTCTTATAGTTTATTGACGTTGAAGCTTTAATGAGGGTTTTGGGGAGCTTTACTATGCACAAATTGATGTTTAATGACGTTTGAATTCGTAGGCTGAATCAGGGGCACACTCACAGGTAGAAGACCTTGAAAAGAAGAAGAAAAAAGAAGAAAAGGTACGAGATTTCCAAGAACGCTCACAATCTACTTCTTTGATTATTCTAATGGGTGTGTCCAGTTCTGCTTTACTGCTTCACATTTTTGTCTATATCATCGGAATGAATACGAGTTTCTCTGAATTAGGATGTAAAACATTTTTATGCAGTTTTTTTTTTTTTTTTTGTAAAATACTTTGGTTGAAAATATTGATCTTTCTTTTCTAATGATTGTTTTTGGCTTATGCATTGTAAATATCTTCTATAAAGAAAAAAGATTCAATTGTTTGGCGTGTACAGTTTTGGGAAGCTTTGGATATGCTGTTTCAGTGATACAATTCATCAAATCCCGGCATACATAAAGGAAAATCTTGAAAACAACCACAAAGACTTGAAAGACAAATACACATGCCATTTTACTTCCATCTGAACAATAATTTAGCAACCCATCTATATAAACAGTCAATAACTGATCAAAACCAAAGAAGAAACTCACAAAATCCTGTAAATTAACTCCAAACACTCGAAATCAGACAAGAGTGCCAAATTGCAAAGTGGCCACTGTTATCATGCTATGGTTGCGACTCACAAGCAACCTAGGAATGATAGGCTCCCGGCTTAGAGTTCCAGCCACCACTGTCACACCTCTCTCTCTTTGTTCTCTCAAGGCCACACTTTCTGATTGGGACTTGAGCATCACATCGTGTGCTTCATTGGTATAATAAATTACTTAAAAGTTACTATCAGAATATGAAATGTAAAACATTTCATAGAAATAAATTTCCTTAGGTTTAACGAAACACTGAAAAACATGAAACTAGGTGTGTAATTTGGGCTTGGTCCGGCCCGGCGGGCTCCCACGAAATCATCGGATTGGATTGGGCTGGCCTTGGGCCCGGGGCCTCTGATTTTTTTTATTTTTTATTTTTAAATTTATAATACAATGGTAGTTTAATATATTAAGTTAAATTAAAAATTAAAAATTAAAAATTAATTATATTATATAAGTTTGTAATTAATAATTTATTAATTTATATATTATAAACTAACTTATTCTCTACTTACAATAATAACTTTTTAAATTTTAAGTTAAACTGTAAACTAATTACTAGTTAATTATATTATATAAATATAACTTTATTATTTGATTAGCTATTAAACTATAAACTTATAAGTTTATAGTAAACTTATTAGTTTATAATTTATTTGTGTATTTATTTATTATAAAATTATTATTAATTGATAAGTTTATAGTTTCTATTACTATAAATTTATTAATTTATTATAACTATAAGTTGAACAATTAAATTTAATAAACTTGAATAAATGAAATAATAAAAAGCGATATAAATTTTATTAATTAAAAATCAAATGTGAACAATTTTACATATTATAAGTGTATTGTACATGTTAAAAAAATAGAGAAATTGCATAACTATAGGTCAAGTACATCCCAATTAGGTTGGTACATACAAGTCTAACAATCATTTGTATTATTTTCTACTTAAAATACATGAAAAATAAAATATAAAATTATAAATATAAAGAAATAACGTTTACATATGCAACAACTAATTTAAAAAATCAGTCTGAACCTGATAATTCTTCAGGCGTTCCAGAGGTGATAGATTCTGTGTCTACTTCGAGTCTTTTCTTCTCGTCTATTTCTTGATACGTCTTCGATGCGTAAATTGTGTCTCGTGTAATCATCAATACTTAAACTATTTCCGGATTGAGTCTGAATCTGTAGTCATTTAGCACCCGCCCACCTGCACTAAAAGCTGACTCTGAAGCAACTGTAAAGACAGGAATGGCAAGTATATTGCGAGCTATCACGGCAAATACTGGCCACGACACCTCGTGTTGTTTCTCATAATCTAAAATATCAAAATTATTTTCATTTAAATTTTTTACAGTATCAAAATAACGTTAGAGTTTTGTGATAAAACTCTCATGAATCTCAGAAAGTTGCCTATTTTTTATTATAGGCCAATTATCGTTACGACTTCGAGATGAAGTCCTAACCGCGGGTTATGTTGATTGTTGTATTATATGAGTTTTATATTCATCATATAAATATTTAAGTGTTTTATTTATTGATTAAAATTGGTTTGTATTACTATAAATATTTTTAAAAAAATATTGTAAACTAATATTTCTACTCATAAAATTTAGTATGCAAGTTATTCTAAAAATATCTATTATTTCATTATAATATTTATCAAATTTATCTTTCATACTAAATATCATCTGATAATAATTTGGATTGATTAAAAATTCATTAAATATTGCGGTAATTTGTTTTAATTGCAGTAAAACTAATAGAGTATTAGAAGTGTAAATAAACGAAAAATAATTTTGTTACTTGATCAAAAATTTTATAAATTTTTTTATGTACATTTAAATTATCCCAATCACTAGGCATCGTTGGAGAAAAATTAGTTTTTATATATTAATTTTAAAAAATAAATCAATTGCTTTTATTTGTTTTATTGCTAGTTGTAATATGTTATATGTAGAGTTCCACCTAGTTTCTATATGATGCTGTAATTTTTTACATTTTATATTTTATTATTGACATTTTTTTATACAGATCAACTCTTTTTGGCACTACTATTTATACATTTTATTGCTAACTTAACTCGTTCAAGAGATTCATTGTAATATGTAAGTCATTTTTTAACAATTAAATTTAAAATATATGCGGAACAACGAACATGAAATAAAGAACCAGATAATGGAAGTTATAAATTACGTTTTAAATAATTAACACATTTATTATTATAAGAAACATTATCTAAAGTAATAGCAAATATTTTTGATGCAATGTCTCAGGAAACTAGTTCTTGCCTAATAACTATACGTAAAGAATGACCAGTATAGGAAAATTTTATAGTTTTAAATGAAAAAATTCTTTTACATAAATTTCAATTATTATCTATAAAATGTGCTGTAATACATTAAAATTATTGAGCATTCCTAGTAGTTTATAAATTAGAAGTTAAATTAATTTTTTTTAAAAATTTCTAAATAAATCCATCAGCTCGGTTTTAATTTCATCAAATCTACTTAAAATTTTATTTTATTGTAGTATTTCTAGAAAAACGTTGAAATTGCAGAACAAATCCGATTTGTATCATTTTTTCAAATGCCGGTTGTTCACTCATTGAAAATGGTTATTATTGTTTTATTATATAATTAACAACAAAATTTTGTACGCGGGTAGGTTCTCACGAAAAGTTAATAATATTACCAGTTGCACTCCTACCTATTTGCATTTGTGAAGTGGGATTAAGAGGTGCATTTTTAAGGTGACTATTAGAATATCTATGTAAGTGGCTAGTGCCACTCGATGTATGACCCAAAAGTAGTTTATTACAAAATTTTACATTTTGCTTTAACAGTAACGGTGCCATTATTATTTTTTTCAAAAAGTTTTTAAAATTTTTTTCACACATTTGAAATTTTTTTGCTAGATGAACCTATATATGCAGATGCAAATGCACCAGCAGATGTTGATGAAGTAGTGAGTGGATTAGAAATAGGAGCAGAGGGAGTGGGATTAGAACCATTAGGTGAAAATGTGAAAATAATTTCTTATTCATCAGCGGTAAAAATATTGGATCCATCGATAAAAAAAAATTATAAAATTTTAAAGCGAAATTGATAAGTTAGAGAATAGTGTTAGATATATATGTATCTTAGTAGCATCTTTACTATTATTCTGTGTGTGTGAGTGAGTGTAGGGATGTAATAGTATGGCTTAGCTTTTTATTATAAATAAGAGTAATCGCCTATTCTTTTGGGTACGACTTTCCATTACGGTTAATATGATCTCATAGCCGCCCTAACCCTAGCCTCCCTCCTTCAGCCACCAACCACAGTCACCAGCCACCAACCACAGTCACCAGCCATAGTCACCACTAGCTACGCCAGTGCCAGCAACAGACCCAGAAACCTGCCACCTTCCTTGGGAAACCCTAACAACAACAAACCACTGAAACCCTAGCCACGAACCCCGCCGTCCACCGAAACCTTAGCCATGAACCTCTACGACCCTTCTACAGCCACGCCGACCACCGAAACCCTAGCCACGAACCCCGCCGACCACCGAAACCCTAGCCACGAACCTCGCCGACCACCGAAACCCTAGCCACGAACCTCGCCGACCCTTCTACAACCACGCCGACCACTAAAACCCTAGCCACGAACCCCGCCGACCACCGAAACCCAAGCCACACTATTACATCCCTACACTCACACACACAGAATAATAGTAAAGGTACTACTAAGATACATATATGTCTAACAACGGCGACCCTTCACAGCCCTCCGACAGCCTCCTCCAGCACCGGCGACCCTGTTTTTCTCTTTTTTCAGCGCCGGCGACCTTCGCTCTCACTCTTTCCGGCGTCGACGGCCCATGTTCTCTCACTTTCCAGCGTCGTTTGTTCTTGCTTAGCACCGATATCACCCTCTGCCGCTTTTTCGGCGACCTTTTTCTTTTTCGACGACTTTTTCGGCGGCCAGCAACTGTTCCAGCGACTTTTTCGGCGACCGGCAACTTTTTCGGTGACTGTGTGATTCGCGGTTTGAGGGTCTAAGGGCTACTGCAGTATTTTTTATTTTATGAAGATGAATTGATGGTGTGATTTCTGGTCCGTATACGAATGATTAAAGGTGTGGGTGCGTTATTTGGTTGGGTATGATATTCTCTCCTTATTTGAGGTCTTCAGGAGGATGAGTAGAGCAGTTAGTCGTGAAGAGCCTCGTATTACCGCTGCTGACCAGGGTGATCATACAGCCCTGGGTGTATCTCGTGGAGGTCGAGGTAGAGGACGTGATGGCGGACGAGGCAGAGGTAGAGGTAGACGTGACACCTGGTCTTGCTATTATTGTGGAGAGCAAGGACATTTACGGAGCTCGTGTTGGAAGCTACATGGGCGCCCTTCTTCTGAGAGGAGGACTACAGATATGACTCAGGAGGAATATGACCAGTTTATCCAGATGAGGATTGGGAACACAGCTGATGGTCCCTCAGCCACGGTTGCAGGTAATCCAGTTACATGTATGGCCACTCCCAGATCATGGGTGATAGATTCGGGTGTTTCTGCCCATATGACCCACTCCATAGGGACTTTTTCTTTCTATTAGTTGACTTCTAAACACAGTGGGGTGATTGTTGCGAATGGTGGCACTTTGGAGGTGAAAGGGCAGGGAGTAGCTACTCTATTTCCATCTATTACACTCTCTGATGTTTTATATACTCTTGCCAATCTGTTTAACTTATTATCTGTGAGCCGCATTACCAGGGATCTGAACTGCTTAGTCACTTTTTTTTCCTGATCATTGTGTTTTTCAGGATCTAGTTTCGAGTAATACTATCAGTAGAGGACGAGTGGTAGGTGGCCTGTATGTGCTGGATGAGACATTGGATGTTGCATGCTCTGGGCG
>JAOTRH010000025.1:17163352-17187766 GCA_034768845.1 Heliamphora exappendiculata | reverse complement strand
GAAAAAGGGAAAAACAGGGTCACCGGTGCTGGGGGAGGCTGTCGGAGGGCTGTGAAGGGTCGCCGGTGCTGGAGGAGCCTGTCGGAGGGCTGTGAAGGGTTGTCGGGGTTCGTGGCTTGGGTTTCGGTGGTCGACGAGGTTCGTGGTTAGGGTTTCGGTGGTCGGCGTGGCTGTAGAAGGGTCGTAGAGCTTCGTGGCTAGGGTTTCGGTGATCGGCGGGGTTTGTGGCTAGGGTTTCAGTGGTCGGCGGGGTTCGTCGCTAGGGTTTCGATGGTCGGCGTGGCTGTAGAAAGGTCGTAGAGGTTCGTGGCTAGGGTTTCAAAGGTCGGCGGGGTTCGTGGCTAGGGTTTCAGTGGTCTGTTGTTGTTAGGGTTTCCCAAGGAAGGTGGTAGGTTTCTGGATTTGTTGCTGGCAGTGGTGTGGCTGGTGGTGACTGTGGTTGGAGGAGGGAGGCTAGGGTTAGGGTGGCTTTGATACCATGTTAACCGTAACGGAAAGTCGTACGCAAAAAAATAGGCGAGTACTCTTATTTGTAATAAAAAATTAAGCTACACTATTACATTCCTACACTCACACACACAGAATAATAGTAAAGATACTACTAAGATACATATATATCTAACATTTTTGTCACAAGTTCTTTATATACTTAG
Source organism: Heliamphora exappendiculata (assembly GCA_034768845.1). Lineage (NCBI taxonomy): Eukaryota > Viridiplantae > Streptophyta > Magnoliopsida > Ericales > Sarraceniaceae > Heliamphora > Heliamphora exappendiculata. The sequence continues at coordinate 17,187,113 of JAOTRH010000025.1, read as the reverse complement.
GATTCATTTAGTAAGCGACATAAAAGGCAACCTTTTGACTTTTTTGTTAGTCAGAAAGTATCTTTCGTTTCTCCCAGAAAGCCAAAAGCCCACTTTTTTGCCTTTTCATATGCGGGTCCCAGTCCCGTTATGAAAGGTCAAAATGGACCTTCGTTAATATTTCATTTAAGTACTAATATCTATTAGTGTAGGGAAAAACTGTCTTTTTGAAACAAAAAGCCAAAAAAATTCTCTCTTACCAAACAACTTTTTATCTCTTTTCAAAATCCACTAAAAAACTAGCTTTGGAGCTTCCAAACCAAACGAAATAATTTCTTTTTCATTTAAGTTTTGTGAATAAAATAGCCAAAAAGCCATGACTAGCCATACCGAGCCTAAGAATCTTGTTATGGCGCTGTTATTGATTGGCTGAAAAGTCGCTACCCAATTTGGACGTCTCAAGTGAAGCCCAAGGGCCGAACACGAGTGAATAAATCTTTTTGGTCCAATAATTGTCATTGCTAGCTACTTTAATTTATGATTTATTTAAATCAATATTTAGGTTATTTTAATAATTTTTTATTCAAACTAACGTTCATTGCACATGCCATGCATGTGCAATTTTTAATTTTTCTTGTAAAATAATTGAATCAAAAGAGAGGAGAGCAGTAACATTAGCGGGTTTTCTTCTTTATTTACCTTTGCAGTTAAGGGGATTAAAATTAAAAGAATAGTAAAGCTATTATTTGTTGGTGGGTAATTTTGGAAATCAAAAGTGTGAGTGGGCTTCAATTTTGAGTTCACACCAAAATGAATGTTCCCTTTTAATAATAGTATAGATGGTATAGATATAGATTATAGATGGCTTGCATTGACATTAGTAATTTTATAATTGACGAAATTTAAGTATTTGAAAATTTGGGCTATGGCCTCTTGAGTGCTTACTCCTTGCACTTTCCCTTCTTTGTCTTGCATCGACATGCCTTGGTTTTTTAATCTGCCAAGGTGCTGTAACTGGGAGACATATTCTCCTTTGCAATTGGAAGTTTTATATGTTTATTAACCACATCTTATATTAAGAGTTAGGCATTGATTGTAGAACACAAGTCAATTGGTTTTTGCCAAGAGTGCCTTGTGCAATAAAGCCTTTTCTTCTTGTTATTATCATTTGTGATTCATTCTGACTTTTGGCATAGGATGAAGATGGTGTATTTTTTTGGGAGGTTTTCCCATAATTGTTCTTCAACATCTTCCAGCTGTTATTTTTACCTTGTTTTGTTCTCCAGAATATTTTATGTTCATTTTCAACAATTTTCATCAGTCAATTGTAGTTTCTAAGATAGTAATTAACAAGATCACAGATTTCATCTTTCTCTGTTACTGCAGGTTCTGCCACCTCCAAATGTGACTGGAGCTCTACACATAGGCCATGCCCTTACTTCTGCCATCCAGGTCTCAATGTTACTATGTCTTCCCTCTTCTTCGTCCTTTTTCCTTTTGATTCAGTTTAGTTGGTTGCTTTGCAATATTAATATGCTTTTGATTTTTTGTTTGCATGTAGGATACTATTATTCGCTGGCGTAGAATGTCTGGATACAATACCTTGTGGGTGCCTGGGATGGACCATGCTGGAATAGCGACCCAGGTAGGGTATCACCTTTCCAGCTTCATTTTTCACAATTTGTTTGTACTATCTTATGTTGTGAGAGAGCATGTTTCTTTGATATGGTGGAGAGGCATTGCATGTACATTATTTATGCATAGGATGCCTAATTTATTCCAAAAGATTAACCAATGGCGTCACGAGAATGACAAGATGTTGACTTTGCATCTTGTGCTGTGAGATGTGACCTATTCGGGACCACATCAATGGTTTCATAGGAAAATGTTGTTCGAGATGTGTAGGGACTAGTTACAGTCATAGATGTGTGGCTGATTGAGCTAAAGACATCCATAGTGACACGAATTGACATAAATTCTATGGAGCAAATGTTGTCTGCAACACGTATACTTCCATAGGCTAACTACATTCATTGTCCCACCACTCAGACTATTTAGTGTATTCTTTGCAGGTGGTTGTGGAGAAGAAAATCATGCGGGAAAGGAAATTAACCAGACATGATGTTGGCCGTGAGAGATTTGTATCTGAAGTAAGTTTAATGTCGGTAGTAATTTTAATGTCGTTAAGTTTAATAGAATATGTACCTCTATTTGTCTGGAGTGATCTGCCGATGTGTGATGACAGGTGTGGAGTTGGAAGAATCAGTATGGTGGCACCATAATGAAACAACAAAGACGCTTGGGTGCTTCTCTCGATTGGTCTCGTGAGGTAAGAATTTTAGATTTCTAAAATTATTTTCAATTTATTTCAGATGCTGCCAATCTTATTGCACGATGCACGGACACCCTTTATGGATGTTTTAATGGGTTCTCTTGGTTCTTTCGACAGTGTTTCACAATGGATGAGAAAAGATCCAAGGCTGTGACAGAGGCTTTTGTTAGGCTCTACAAAGAAGGTCTTATTTATAGGTAGTTTTGAAACCATTGTTCTATTGACTGCTATCTATGCATTTGTAAATGTTTTTGCTTATTTGTTGTACAGATTCAAGTTTATTTCAATTGGGATGAAGCATGGATGATATATTAAACGCTAATAGAGAGGTTGAATTAAATTTTTAATCAAATCATAGGTTAATTTAAGGATCATTGTTTGGTTCTTGATGTGACCTATTTGACATGATAATACTATGTGATTGGGGACATTAGCATAAACTCCTGCTTGTTTCTTCTCTCTTCAGAAGTTTTTCTCCATCTTTGAAATTCCTCATTTAGTCTACAAAATGCAGTACTTTTCTGTAGTGGAGTCTATTATATGCCCGACTTGATATGGTAAACAATTTCCTTACTTTGATGAGCAGCTATTTGGACACTAAAGCCCTATCACCTTCTCTTTCAGGGATCTGCGGCTAGTTAATTGGGACTGCATCTTACGAACCGCAATATCCGATATTGAGGTAAGCCATGGTCTGTTGACATTTTTAATGGTGTTTATTAGTGGAGTCTGTTATATGTTTTGAAGTTCCTGGGGGTTTATAGGTAGATTATTTGGATATCAAAGAAAGGGCACTGCTGAAGGTTCCTGGATATGAAATGCCGGTGGAGTTTGGTGTATTGACATCATTTGCCTATCCTCTGGAAGGACTGGGTGAGATTGTTGTGGCCACTACTAGAGTGGAAACAATGCTTGGTGATACTGCCATTGCAATACATCCTGACGACCCAAGATACAGCCATCTTCATGGAAAATTCGTCATTCATCCATTCAATGGAAGAAAGCTTCCTATAGTTTGTGATGCGATACTTGTTGATCCAAATTTTGGGACTGGTGCTGTTAAGGTACAGATTATCCTTTGAGAATAAGAATGCTTCTATTGAACTTTTCTTTTAATTGACCCTTTTGGATCTTAATGTTTATGAATCTTGCGTTCATACTCCTGCAGGTAACTCCAGCCCATGATCCAAATGATTTTGAGGTTGGGAAGCGCCATAATCTTGATTTTATCAATATCTTTACTGATGATGGGAAGATAAACAGTAATGGTGGTCCGGAGTTCGCAGGGATGCTGCGTTTCAAAGCTCGTGAGGCTGTGACCGCAGCTTTACAAAGAAAGGTACTGCTACTGCATAGATTGGAATGGTCTGCCACTTGTGATTAAGAGATCAAAAAATTGCTTCTTTCTAAGACAGGAAGTTGGACAACTTTATCTCCCAGCCAAAAAACAAAAAAAAAAAAAGAAAAAGAAAAAGAAAAAGAAATGAAGTTAAAAATAAAAATAAAATGAGAGATGGCCTTATATAGCAAGGGTTTTATTTAGAATTTGATGATACCACCAAGGAAGATTCAATTGCTCTTTTGGAGGAACTCACATGCTTTGCCCTTGTTTGCCATACTAAGGATGCAAGATTCTTAACATATGCATATAACATTAGGAGTACTCTGTTTTGTCAGTTCTCCCCACAATGGCTGTTTCTCTCTCACAACGGACACAAACATTCAGACATGGAGAAGTGGGCAGTGTGGTGTGGAGGGAAAGGAGGAGAGCAACTACGTTGATATTGTGGAAAGATAGAGTTATGGGGCTAAAACTACTAAAGATGGTAAGGCCAATGAAGTGGTAGTCCAATATGAGGAGGATACTCACAAAGACTGGCTCTCTACTAAATTGGATGATTGGACTGAGGGTGTGAGAGAGTGGGCAATGAAGAGGATTAAAGGCCTAAGTAAATTTCTCTGACTTCCATCCAAAGGAATTGAGAGTGGTGCTATGGAACTGATAGCAGTAATTGAAGCAAAAAAGGGACCAAGGATGGGGTTATTGAGATGTGGGGGAATCAGAGCAAGAAGTCGAAGAGAGTTGACGAATTTGGCCTGCACTATCAATTATGAAGGCAATCATAAAGTTGGAGTGGAGTGGAGGGAGGTAGAGGAGGGGTATGTTGATGGTTATCTTTGTTCTTTAATTTAGTTTGAGGCGGATTATTTTTTATTTTTTTAAAAATCGTTTTTGTTGGCATTCTTATGTCATTGGTTGGGTGCCCCTTGGCGTTTTTTGATCTAATTTTAGTTTACATATAAAAACCAAGTTTAAGAACGAAGAAATACTGCAAGTTGTTTGACATTTGTTCTCATTTCATCTAGGGACTTTATAGAGGTGCAAAAAATAACGAGATGCGCCTTGGCATTTGTTCAAGAAGCAATGATGTTGTGGAGCCCCTGATAAAGCCTCAATGGTATGTAAACTGCAACAGTATGGCCAAACAAGCCCTTGATGCTGTCTTTGATGGGGAAAATAGGAAAATGGAGATCATTCCAAGACAATATGCTGCTGAATGGAAGAGGTACTCTGAATTGTTATTTTACATTACAAAGTGTTTCTTTCCATTTTGGGAACAATGCTTTATTGTATTAGTAATGTCATGAAGCATTCAAGCCCTTTGCAGATTTGCTCTATATCTTTGCATCTTCACTTTTTTAGTATAATTCGGTAATTCCTTCCTGAAGGTCTTTGCATATTGAAATTGATGTTTGGTTGTGACTTCATCCATCTTTTTCATGAAAGGTACAAATATTGGTCCATAAATGGATATTATTTTCCCATTTTAGGAAATTTAGCTTGGGAGTCTTTGTGGTAATTGTGAACTTCGAAATTTACTGTCTGTGTGATTTCTTTTTATGTTGGTATTATTGTACTGAATTTTGCATTTCATACAACCACAGATGGCTTGAGAATATTCGTGATTGGTGTATATCAAGGCAGCTATGGTGGGGACATCGTATTCCTGCATGGTACGTGACACTTAAGGATGATGAATTGAAAGAACTTGGTGCATACAATAACCACTGGGTGGTTGCTAGAACTGAGGAAGAGGCCCGAATGGAGGCTAAACGCATATTTACTGGCAAGGAGTTTCATATTTCTCAAGATCTAGATGTCCTGGACACCTGGTTTTCTTCTGGCCTTTTCCCATTGACTGTATTGGGTTGGCCAGATGATACAGATGATTTGAAGGCGTTCTATCCAACTTCGGTGCTTGAAACTGGGCATGACATTCTCTTTTTCTGGGTTTCTCGTATGGTGATGTTAGGAATTAAGCTGGGAGGTGATGTACCGTTTGGAAAGGTGAGTGGATTTTATCCTTCATGTAGAGGCTGTAGAGCCTTGGTGGCTAGGTATCAGATGCCATTTTGTGTAGGTATCAGATGCCATTTTGTGTCAGATCATCACCCGCCTTGTGCTTTGTGATTTATTGTTTTATGATCACCAGTTCAAATCGTGCACTAGTGGCGGCTCCAGAATTTTTTGTTAGGGTAGACATTCAAAACCTTAAATCTCACAAATTATATAAACTATCCATATATATATATATTGTCTATCTCCAATAAACTTATTTACATAAACTTCTTAAATAGAGAAATAAGAAAAATTTAATATATGATACTATTTTTTGACCAAAAATATGTAGATACTTGTGTTTTTCATCTATCACCACTTGCAAACATTGCTTAAATGTTTTAGATGGGTATTCAAGCCTTTTGAGCAATGTGTTCAAGACTTTTGAGTTATTATTACAAATAAAAGTTTGTATAAAACTATATATGTAAAAAAAATAGGGCAATTCAATTGAATATCCTCGGCTGCACATGGTGACATCCCTGTCGTGCGCGAGGTTCTTCCACTGTAGAAGCCAGGCGATAGCTACTCACTTCTATTGTTTAGAATTCTCATATTGGGGGGCGGGGGGCGGCGTGCATGTTTTTCCTCCACCAGGAAAACATAACCAGGAATTGGAAAAGGCCTTAAAAAGAAGCAAAAGGAACAGTGTTGTAAGTTAAAGTTTAAGAGAGAGATGGGGGAAGTGGTTTTTGTTCCATTCCTAGTTCGTTCAGATATGTTTACCAATAAACTTTGACATCTTTGCCAAATATTCTGTTGAAATGAATAAAGTGGATTCATCTATGTGTTTTGAACTGTTTACAGGTTTATTTGCACCCTATGATTCGTGATGCACATGGTCGTAAGATGTCCAAGTCTTTAGGAAATGTTGTTGATCCTCTTGAAGTAATAAATGGAATAACACTCGAAGGTCTTCAAAAGAGACTGGATGAGGGCAACTTGGATCCAACAGAATTAGAAGTCGCAAAAGTTGGGCTAAGAAAGGACTTTCCTAGTGGTATTCCTGAATGTGGTGCTGATGCTCTTCGTTTTGCCCTTGCCTCTTACACGGCACAGGTGCATACTTTTCTGAATATCTGGTTTTGTGGAATTTTCTATTTTCTTTTGTCAATTTAGTGACTTTATCTCCATTTGTCCATCCAGTCTGATAAAATAAATCTGGATATCCAAAGGGTTGTTGGCTATCGACAATGGTGTAATAAGCTATGGAATGCAGTGCGATTTGCCATGAGCAAACTTGGAGATGATTACACTCCTCCGACAAATATTGTTCCAGATGTCATGCCATTTATCTGTCGGTGGATTCTCTCTGTATTGAACAAGGCCATAGCCAAAACAATATCGTCCCTAGATTCATACGAGTTTTCTGATGCTGCTACTGCAGTGTATTCATGGTGGCAGTTCCAGTTGTGCGATGTGTTCATTGAAGCAATCAAGCCTTTCTTTGCCAGTGATGATCCAAAATTTGCATGTGCGAGTTCTGCACAAGACACCTTGTGGGTGTGTCTAGACAATGGGCTGCGGTTGCTTCATCCGTTTATGCCTTTTGTCACTGAAGAACTGTGGCAGCGCCTGCCTTCTTCCGGGGATTGTACGAGGAAAGAATCGATTATGATATGCAATTATCCATCAGTAGTAGAGGTGAGATTTTATTCAGTTGAAGAGTCTAAAGTACAGAACACTAAATGGTAACAATGTTCACCTGGAACCCACCATTTATTTCTTTTGATTTAGGGAAGCTCTGATGTATGGAGTTGGTGTTCTGTTTAGGATGAAAGAAAGTATGGAAGAGAAGAGAGAAGTTCGAGATATTACTTATTTCTCTTGCTCGTTGGATTAGGATCACCAAAAAAAAAAAAAAAGATACAAAAAGAAAAAAGAAATGGGGAAGATAATTTCTAAAAACTGCTCTTTCACGAAATAATCTTCATACATTATTAAGGGATTTTGAGAAAAGTCTAAATCTAAAGGAAGGTATAACCACTTATGCACAAGTTATAATATTTTCCCCCTCAATGAACTAATTTATTTTCTCTCTTTTTCCTTATTCTATTTTTGTTTAATTTTTTTCTACTCTCTTCTCTTTCTTCTGCCCAGGTTAATCTAATTTTTTGATTGATACTTGACATATGTTCCTATCTTGATGGTTTGTGTTGGATAGCTTGATATACATTGTTGGTTCCATTTCATAACAGCTTAAACTTTTGGGACAATTGGTGACTTAATATGGTATCAGAGCTCTAGTTGCATAAGGTATTGGTTTCAAGTCTTGCGATGTGTTTTCCTTTTATATTTGTTATTGTACATTCTGTGTATTGGTGCACCTGTTTAGTTTGCTTGCCTCTTCACGTGCAAGACAAGGTCGCATGTGAGGGGGAGTGTTGGATAGTTTGATATACATTGTTGGGCTTATTTCTTAACTGTTTAAATTTTTGGGACAATTGGTAACTTATAAGTTTGATTATTGAGATGGGATTATTTCAAATCAAAATGAATGCATCAGACATATTATCTCAAGAACACTTGACTCAGTGTTTATGTGATTTGTATGGCCAATAGATAACTGATACATAGTAAGACATCATTAGTGGTGATCAAGGTTCTAAATTGTGATATCAAAATATGTATTGGTGATATGGCCATGGATTAGAGAGTATCGGCTCATACATTGGTAAATATTGGTATCAGAAGGTTCAAAATCCCATTATTTTTGGTTGATTTTTGAAACCCTGATGATGCTCAAATTATCCTTAGTGATTGTTTGGCTACCGACTTAAAGTTGGCTTAAAGCTGATTTTTTTCGCTTTTAGCTTAAGGCCCCAAAAGCCAAAAATTCTCGTTTTCCAACCCCTAGTTTTTAGCCTATTTGCTTTTCGATTTTTTTGTTTTACTCATAACAATTTTTAATCTTATCTTTCTACATATAAAATTAAACAAATTCTAATCAAACAATCATAACCGAGTGCACGCCTTTAAACAACTCGGTTAATTTATGCAAGCCTTTTCGGTAGTTCGGAGTATATAAGAACGGCTGTTGTGAAAATTGTTATACATAATTTTTTGTTGTTGTTGTTGGTGACATATTTTTATTTTAAATTTAGTAGTTTCGATTTTTCGTAAGAGTTTGTAGTGTTGATTTTTCGGTTGGGGATGGATTTGATGAGAATAACTCATTTAGGGTTGAAGGGTATTTTAGAAAATTCACATTGAGCATGTATTGGCTTTTTTGGAAGCTTAAAAGTCACATATTTCCCAACTAAATGAACTTTTTGGCTTAAAGTAAAAAAGCTGGCTTAAAACTAGGTTGCCAAACGAACTCTTATATAGGTTCTAACAACGATAATAGTACCAAAAGTTAGTTAACAATTTTGTTTGATAGAGCTAGGTTGATAAAGCCGAACCGACCGGCCATACCAGCCAAATTGATCAGTGTTTGGTCGTTTTCTCACATTCTCAATTTTGATCGGTTTTAAGTCTTCTCAAACCAACAACTTCAATTTGGTGCTCGATTTTAGTCTTTTTTATTCATGTACCGACTGAAACCGAGGAGTGGGTGTATGGATATCATTTTGCAAGACCAGAAAATAAATTTCACTTCTCTTGATACCCTCTATCTATGCATCTCAGTTTTTAGTTCTCCCTCTTTACTCTTTTTGATCTCAATCTCACAATCTATCTTCTCTTTCAATGTCTCATCTCACCCTCAATGGCTTCTCATGCCAAGAGTAATGGCTGCCGGCACCAACATTATAGGTTGAGCAAAAGAGTGCACATAGGTGAAAGCAACTCGCCCCCACTCCTCTTCTTGCCTCTGAAAATTTCACATATCTGTGTCTTATATTTACATGCCATTACATGCTCTTTTATTTTCTCATTTCTGAGTATTAATTTGGGAGATGAACAAAGAGCAGCCACCTGACCCTCTTGATTTCTTTATCTCGACGGTTGAGGTACTTATACACACACACAAGCACGCACATACATATATATTGCACTCTAAAATGGTTCATTAACTCTTACTCATCTGCCACTATAATGAGCCATGCCACCTGTCAGATCACCCTTTCACCGCCGCCATTACAACCCAATTTCACCCAAAACTACCTGTGAGATCATCTCTTTCAAAACGCCACTCCATGTGTTGCCTTGGCCTTTATTTTCTTATTTTTTTTGACTTTGCGCTGAATAGTTAATGTATTATGTTCTCATCCTTGTTTAATTTTGAACAATTCTGGAAGATCAGTTTTGAAAAACAAAAAAAGTTTTGTGAAAACATTCCAAGGGTTTCTACTTTCTGTTCATGAGCTCATCCTCAATTCCTCAAAATTGAACTGAAACCATCAAACCAAGATCACCAAATTCAAACCGCTTAGTTTAGTTTCGTCTATTGAGCGGTTTGCTTCGGTTTGTAGAAGGGAAAAGCGATATTTTCAGTTTCGGTAATGAATTTACCAAAAACCGACCGAAACTGAATGGATTACACCCCTAGATAGAGCATATTGTTGCTTCTTCAGTTTGATCCTCTTGTACTATGAAATATTAGGTTGTCGGTTGAATTGAATTACTATTAAAGAACCTTTTGATGGTGAAAAGGGGACAAGTGCTCTATTTTTGTTTTTTATTTCACTGACTGATTAGGTAGCATATCAGCAAGCTGTTGATCATCTCATGTCTTGTAAACTGCAAGTTGTGACTGTATAGTTGTTCCCTGCATTGTTTTGGTTCTATTGTGGGTTATTTATGGGTGAGGGTAATAGGGTATCATGGTATATTAATCAACATTAAGATGTGCTGGACTAACTGCTTGTTACACGGTCTTGGGTAGAATTCAATCTCAAAAGCTAGCTATTGAGGTGATGGTGCCCTTATACTTATATATTGCACATTACTTTTGTACTTAAGTCATGGAAAACTTTGCTTCACACCATCCCTTACGCACAGTGTGTTCACTCGGCAACACCTACGGCGTGCACGTCAGGGACACACCCTACCCATCACTAGTACTCCAGCTCTGATACCACGTTACATGGTCTTGGGTAGAACTTAATCTGAAAACTAGCTATTAAGGTGAGAGTGCTCTCACATTATTTTTGTACTCAAGTAATGTGGGATTAAGCAATACCTGTATTGAAGCATAGTTCTTTGAACTAGAATTTTTAGTTACCCTGTTTTGGTAAATTAAACCACTCAGCTTCGGCACGTGGCATCACCACTTGAGTCTTGAGGTGATTCATGGGCTTATTAACACCTCTGTATACTTTCCTGGGGAGTCATGCCGGTAAAGTAGCGTACACAGTTCCCTACCTTAGGCCTAGGCTTTAAAGGGACTAGGTATCCTCAGACCACCTTGTAGCACACCACTGGCTTGACAGTGGACGTTCGCTTATGTGTACCCCCCACACTTGTGCTCTTCAGCTCTTCTGGACTAAGGTGCTTATACCTTCAGTTGAGCACCATGGCATCTGCTTGATTTTCCTTTGCTTACCTAGACAACCTCTGATGAGCAGTACTTTGATCTCTGAGCGTTGCTATGAGGGAATGTTCCACAATGTCACCGCTCTAGGTAAGGAACAGGGCTTATAACCTTGCTCGGTATCACCAGAGAATTCATGGCCTGATGCTAGAATTGACGGTTCACTGAGGTGCTGTTGCATCCCTTCCCTTGAGGAGACTTGCACGTCAACCGATCATCCAGAGAAAGGAGTTTTGAGAGAATTGACTGAGACATATCTATCTTTGAAGAACATAGCATACCTACCATTGCAAGGTCATGATACGGTCTCTGATCTTTGTCATACGTACCACCTGCAATTTGCATGATACGACTCCAAGGTCCGATATGCGCACAAAGGGTATATGATAAACCTTTGAATTATTGACCAAGGCCGTTAAACTCACTTAAATCGGCTGTCTATGGCTAAAATGTCCACCATGATTCGACCCTCCTATATAAAGAGTCCTTCGTGCACACGTTGAAGGATCTCCATTCTCCCATTGCACCTCCGGCCAAAGTAAAGTTTCTCCATTACCAAACTCTCAAATAACGCTGCCACTGCTCTCTCTTCGTTCACCTCCTGTGATCATGGGCCATCTCAGTGCTTACTATTTTCTCGGAGGGCCCTATTCCAGCTTTCTTATCATCTACTAGCCAGACCTTGCGAATTGTTATTAATATTAATTGAAGTCCACAAAGCAGGCATCGATTTTGGCATAGAAAATGCTTTGTTTGTGACTTAGGCTGGCGTGTCTGGTACTCAGTTCATACTTTTTATTTTTAATTTGGTTGTATGCTTTCTTAGGGAAGAGGACTCACTGAGCAGTTCCTTGACTTACACTTTCAGTTATCTTAGTGATGGAATCAAAAAAGGGAATTACACATTTTTTACGCAAGAAATTTTAGGGATTTTATATTATTTTGTTAAGATTTTTATTTCCAGATATATTTTGTTTCCTTATATTTTCTTTTCTGTTTTGGTCAGTCTTATCCATATTTAGTGACGTACTGTTATGAAGATTTACGTTTGATTGCATGATTGTTAAGTGAAAGATTTAGGCTTCTAGAAAAACTCTCTTCTTCTTCTTCTCCTTTCTTATTCTTCTTTTTCCTCACTCGGTTCCACACTTCTTCCTTAGGAAAATGCTTTAAATTTCCTAAGCCAGGGTATTCACAGTTACTTTGTGTTCATCGAAATTGGTTCTTAGAAAACAGGACATTTTAAGCTACACATTTGGTTGAGCTGTCGTGATGATTTGAATCTGACAAGTTAATTTTCATTTATTTCTTGTGTGGGCCTAGAAACCAATGAGGCGATGACTGAATGATGATGGTGCTGTTGCTGTTTATATTTATTATGTACCATTTATGGTGCTAATAAGCTGTCCGAGCGAAGAAGTAGATTTCTGTATGAAAGCATAAGTTTTTCAGAAGATGGAATGCCTAATATTTTTTCAGTAGGGCAAAAGCATAGCTATTGATTCAACAGCTCGCACACAATGATATTACGTATATAATTAATGCTCCTGCTTAACTTTCATTTATCGTTTGCAGTGCTGGACAAATGATAGGCTAGAGTATGGGATGGAAATGGTTGAGTCTGTGGTGAAATCACTGAGGTCACTTAGGTCGTTGATGCCTGCAAAGGAAAGGCATGAAAGGTAGATGTTCAAATCATACAATCTTGTTTCCCTTTTTGTTTTAGCATCATTTTTCTTGGTAAGTTATTTCACTATAGTGTCAGTTTTTTTCCTTCCCTAATATTGGAATATATTCCACTCATAATTTTATGAAATAGCAAAGTGCAACCGTCGTCTTTAGTTGCCATAATAGGTATGTATATTGTGTCAGGGGTGATTGTGCTGCTTCCATGTTCCAATTGTGTATGGAATTTCTTGACTTGTTTGACAAACTTTAAATTGTTTAACAATATGATTATCCATGCCAAAAGTAGTTATTTAACCCTTGACTGTGCATAATGGCAAAAAATACTTCATCTAGCTTATGCCAATTGATTGGGATTTGGGCCACCAGTTATAATATTTCAAAGTAGTGAGACTTGATGCACTGTGGGGCTATATAAAGGATATTTTTTGAAGAAATAGACGTACCACTAATGTATTCAATTCACATTCGAAACTATTCGAAATTTAAAACCAGTTGTTGGATAACTTGAAGCATGATATTCTATTTGTTGCTGATATTGTAAGTCTCTTTGAAACAATAGATAGATAACTTGAAACGTGATGCTATGTGGTAGCTGTTGTTTTAAGTAACCTTTTTAGCTTACTAGATGGAGTTTACAATTCATTATGTTATTAGTTATTTGCAATTCTGTTATCTTTTACGAATTTGACAGAGAGATGTTTAGTAACACAAGTATGAACGGTACGCAACATGTGTAGATTCATACTCTGGTTCTTGTCATTAGATTTCATCCTGGAAAACAGTGCTCAATTTTTATTCATTGGCTGCAAAGCATGAGGTAATACATAAGCTATGCCATTGCCCTTTACCACTGCATTGTAATGGTTTTGGTGGAGAAACAAGTGATTGTTGTAAATGTTATATAGCTTCATTTTCCCTAAAATATGAATTGCTGAGTTAGTTAAGCTTTTCTGAGATTCATTTTATGAGTCAACTTGGGGACAATGGGTAGGATACCAAGGAGGAGTCATTTTTTTATTTAATTTATAGATCTATTTGAGATTTTATTTGAATCGGTCTTAAATCTATTTTAGAATATTCTCATAATAGTGGCCAAATGCTTCTATCTTCAGGCGTGTCAGTTTTGTACTCTGCCGAACCGATGCAGTGGCAGAGATTGTCAAAAGCCATGAACTTGAGATTTCCACTCTTGCCACATTATCATCTTTGAAGGTATGTATGTGGATCTTTTGCTGTGTGGTTTGTTTGATCTTTATGAATTGTATGCTTAAGATTCAAAAAGGAGTCATTTCTGGAGTTTGACTCATTTAGATGTAGCATTCATATGTTGACCTTGTGTCTATAAGACAGGCTTACTAAATGGACTAGTGAAGCCCAATCATCTCCATACTTAACTTGATGTGGCTTGCAAGTACTAGCATTTTTAAAAATTCGCAATTTACTAGCTCAATGCATGTAGGTAATCTGCAATTCCCACAAATTTCCCGTGCTTTTTTTGTTTGTTTGTCAAAGATTTAGTTGATGACCTGATCCTGGTGTGACATGCCAGGTTCTTTTTTTTTGTTACATTATGATAGTAAATTTTTGTAAACTTTCTTTTTTCCTGGAATTCTAGTTCTCTAACTGAAGTATGTAGGTGCGTACCGTAATACTTATTCTTGTGAGCATTGCCTTTATTCTTTTGTTCACCATAGAATTTTTATTAGAGAAAGCAATTAAGCATTGGCAAGCAGGCATGAGTATCTCATATGGTTCAAATTCAGGGAAGAAAATATTTGGCAAACTTCAGACAAACTCGTTGATTTTGATTAGTTAGTTTGGTTTGGTGGTGTACAACAACAGAGGCATTTCTTGAATCTTTGTAACTGTGTATCCTTTGTTAATCTTTTTCTTAGTGGGATGTGGTTGTGGGACACCAAAGACAAACCCCAGGTGGATTTATTAATTCCTACTTTTATAATGAGCAACTTTTAGAGGAAGCTGTGTTTATAGATTGACTTGGATGTGCATGTGAATGTGTTCATTTATTTTTTGCAATGTATACAATTTATGTTGCTGGCTTGCTGCGTACAGTGGAGTTCTGGGGGTGGGCCATAGTAAATTCTTTCTTTCTAGCTATACTGTTATAAGGGCTTATTTGTTTTTCCTCCATAGAGGCAGGTTTGCTATTCAGATTGTTCTTCTTTACATAGTGTTACAGTTCTTCAAACCCTCAAAATCAACCTTTCCAGGTTCTAAGGGAGAATGATGCTGCACCAGCTCGATGTGCAGTATCTGTTGTAAATGAATCCCTTTCTGTCTATCTCAAGCTTCGAGGAACTCTCAATGCAGAAGCAGAATGTGAAAAACTCAAAAAAAAGATTGAGGATTTACAAAAGTAAGTGTCTTTTCATGACTGAAACTCCTAACTGCCACATACAACTTATTTTTTGAAATTCCTGAGATGATTTTTTGACCCACTGTTTCGTGTGCTTTTTTCTAGTTTCGATGCTTCAATCTGATTTTATATGGGCTAAATCTATGGTTGATGATAAGTTTTGAGGTTGGCATGCACCTTTTAGTACTTTGGCAAGGTTAGCACCCTCCTCGCAATGTAAGGGTCTATACCATTCAGATTTTCCACTGTCCAGCCTATGGCAGCATCGTGTTCTTTCCACACATGCAAAGTTGACTCTCTTGAGTTGAGGAAAGGTCAAATGCAATAATAACTATCTAGGTGTTATACGATCATAAAAAAGAATACTTGAGTGTTACCAGAAGTGGCTTCAACTCAAGTTTCGGTGGAACTTTAATAGAGAGCGGCGCTGGTGCATTAGCTTTCCAAGGGGGAAAGTTTAAGGAGTGTGATGACTCTAGCAAAGCATTAACTTCCTTTATTGAGTGATCGACGTCGAACTCCTCAAAGACAAAATGGATCAAACATGCCTCTATAGAGTCCTCATCACATATTTAAGTGCCTCTTTAGCTGTCTCGTCTATCACATCGACTGCAAAGAAATTCTCTTTTGGAGGTTGCCGAGCACTAAACACATTTAATCTTAATTTTACATTCCCAAATAAAGCATCCATCACTTGGTTCAACAATTTATGTATGCATTAATCGTGGCTAGTGGCTAAAAATGGTTGACTGAGGATAACAAGGGTTTTTTTTTTGAAGGTTTGCATTAGTTCTGTGCTAAGGACCATAAGATGGAACTAGAATTTATCCATCTTGAGAGATCTATCTGCTAATTGCAAGGTGCTGAATTGGGTTTCAAGTTTCAACTCACCAAGCCCAAATTGTTCGTACACTTTGGGCTAGTTTGTACACTAGTGGGGTCACGACGACACTGGATCCCAAATCAAATAGTGTTCGATCAATGGAGTGGTTTTCTATGATGCATGAGATGTTAGGAGTCCTCAGGTCTTTAAGCTTAGGGGGAGTGTTGTGTTACAAATGTCCTTAAGGTATTTGCCATATGAGGGAACTTGTTTGCTTCTAACAATGGGAGATTGGTTTTGACTTGCCTGAACACCTCAGGCATGTCCTCTGTGGATGCTCTCTTTTTGCGTAGGGAAATGTGAATCAAGGCAAGTTGGAAAAGGGGCTTTCGACACGTGGGGGTGCTGGAGTGAGATTGGATAATGGTGATGAGGTTGTAAATATTCCTTTGATTTGTATGCTTTGGTTGCCCCAGAACCTCTAAAAGTGATGACTGCCTCATTCTCATCAGGCCTAGTGTTCACTTATCTGTCCATTCGTAAGGGTCCTACCACTTTCGCTAGCTTGTGATAGGTACCACTTGCTTGTGAATCCTCCATGACAAACCGACCTTTGAGATTATTTACTGGTTGACTTGGTGCTTTTCATCCTCGCGACGGCTAATGGCGGTGGCCAGTTGCCCAACCAGGGCCTCTGGCTTGGCAATAGATTGAGTGTGAAAATGGAGTAGCTGGGTATTGTCCTCAAACTCTTAAGGAGCTTTGACACACCTCAAAAGTGGATTTTATTCGAGGTAGCAGAGGAGGTTGTTGGAATGGCTGTTGTGGAGCATTTGGCAATAGGCTGTAGGATAGAGAGAATTTAGGAAGTTTGGCCTTTGAAGTTCGGCAGACGTACTGCTTTCATGAAAAATTATAATGATTCCTTCATCCCGGATTATGTGTTGAAACTGGGTTATTATTTGATCGGGAGTTGCCTTGTGCAATGTTGACTTGCTCTTGCACAAAGTAACTCCTGTTATTCTAATCGCGACTTTTTGTTACCCGGTTCCCCAAGGGTTGAATTGGTACATCCGGGGTCAACCGTATAGATCAACTAACTAATCCGCTCTAGTTCCAATTTAGCCCCAAGAGTACTAGGAAGCTGCCATTACGTATCGTATCGGTTGATACATATCAGGATTTGGGACCTCCAAGACTGATATGTATATATGTATCGACTGATACTGTCCGATATCAGGCAATACATGACCGTATCATTAATACTGATACTGTGATTTAGTGTTCTAATTTGTACTGATTAAGAATTAGAACGATTAAGAATTAGAGCAATTTACTCAAAGGTAACCTATTATGGCTATAAGCACTGACGAGTTTGTCGAGTGAATCAATGGAATTCAAATGTCCTGAAAGACACGGATTGTCCTTTATAAGTTCGACAATACCCGTCCTTTCTAAGTATGGCGTACGTCACGTTTCAATCTCGTTCACAAAGTAAAACAATGCATAATTCGATATTTACAATGCATAAAGCAAATACGATAACCATATGAGGATGTATTGAATAGATCAATACTCCTGAGTTATACAAATATAAAGCAAATGAACATCCTCCTTGTATTGATTAAAAAAATCCAAAATCACTCGGCTAGGGTTTCATCTAAAATCCTATTAAAGAAGCGCCTATTCACTCATGATTGTAAAAGATGCAAGGAGCCGGGCTGATATCACCAAGAAAGGACCTTGAATTGGTACCGTCTTATCTTTTGAAGCTTTCCACACGTTCAGACTCCCCCCTTTTGAACTTGGGTTTTCCTTCTGTATTTCCTCCTAAAATCAGACTTGCCCCTTGGATTCATGAGTCCCAGTGTAATTCCTTCCGGAAGAGGTGTGGCCAGTGGGTCTGTCTTTCTGCTTCTCTGCAAGCTCATTTTGCTCTAATTTTTTTGAAGCACACCCAAAGTGTACATTACATTTGAAATTCAGCATAATGACCTCAGTGACCCTTAGTCGTGAAATAAATTAACAAGGGTATTGATTAATACACGTATGAGGTTACAAATTGCAAGTTGGAGGGCTCAAATGAAGATATTTGAGCACCTATCAACTAGCCTATTAGGTAGAGTTAAACATACTGTTTATAAGTGCCCAAGACATTTTTAGTGCCTACCCAATGTAGGATTGTGAAGACCATGATATTATTCTTCAACCAAACTAGATGACACCCTCATCGTGGCTGGGCCACGCCTACCCATCCACCCTACCCGAATGGTATGATCTGCTATCAGCATGGACACCACCTTCTGGCTTGGGCACTTGGCGTGACATCGGATAAGGTGTTGGGTCGGCTTTGATAAAAACTGGCCAAACTCCAACCCAAAAGACTAATTAGTGTTGAGCAGACTTTGAAGTGATTGAACGATTGATTAACCCATATATGGAAATGGCTCTATTTGAAGCATAGATGTTACTTTGATTGGCTTCTTTTCCTTGCCCTCTATTCATTTGCTTGAATAATCGAGTTCGTATTTTTCTTTTTCTTTTAAAAAACAGGCAACGGAACAACCTAACAAAGACGATGGATGCTTCTGGGTACCGAGAGAAGGTTCCACCTCATATTCAGGAAGAGAATGTAGCAAAGCTTTCCACGCTCATGCAAGAAATTGTGTCTTTTGAAGAAGCTAGCCAGCATCTCGAACCTGAAATTGCAGCAGATGCATCAGCAAATGATAATTGAACCTCAAATTTATATGTTCTAAATTTTTGGCTGATTTAACATTGCAAAGCTCCTAGATTAAGGCTAGTGGTTGAGCACTTTTTTTTTTGTTTTTGTTAGTAAAGAATTTGTTTTCATGGTGAATTGAATTTGGCTTTTTGATTTTTATCAGAATGGTGAATTTGCATTGCTCCAAACTTGGCATGTATGTAGGAATTAAAGTTGATACATATTCTCTTGCGCAAAATGGAGAAATGCTCTTGTTGAACATGCTTGTGGACAGGATGTACCTCAATTCTACTTGGATATACCATGGAAATGACATTCACACGTATTTTTCCGGTATTATGTGAAGCCATAAAAAGTATCGTCTAATAAGTGTCATTGGCGTGCCATGATTGGCAGCCAGAGGCGGAGCTCTTGCAGCTTGACCTATCAACAGGTTTCTCTCTCTCTCTCTCTCTCTCTGGTTTTTCTCGAGTGTATGAAACATAGGATGGTTTTTCTCGAGTGTATGAAACATAGGATACTATTTATAGTTTGTTGGATAAACTTTTTTGTTTCTTCTCTTGTATAGAATCGATCTCTTAGTTTGGCATTTATCTTTTTAAATTTTTAATGCCTTGTGTTTAATGGTAAGTTCAGCCCCATCACTTTATTGTAGCTTACAACTCTTGTGGATTCCAATGCATATAGATGACCAAGAATACAATTTCTATATTTTTTTTGTAGATGAATTTCGGTGTTCCAAGTATTTTTTATTTAAGATGTACATATCTAAACCCAGATTGTGCTCTTGGGTTTTGGGTTTACATTAGATTTAACTATACAAGAAGAACCGAAAGACTTATAGAGAATGAAAAACTTGACCGGAAGCTTACAGTGGAACAGTTTAGTGATCTGTTCCAATTCTCTTCAAACAAACAAGCTGAATCTGCCCCTCTTTCTTTGTGAACATCGATGTTAGAGATTGGAGAACTACTTCGCAGGAAATGGTGCGACCCATGTGGTGATCAAACCGGAACTCTTCTTCGGCATCTCTAAAAAGGGTTTGGAACACGGGATGATTCAAGAAAGAAATGGGAACAATGTATTGGCTTCTCTATTAGCAAGCATAAACAACAAAGTGACCTTTGGCACGTCCACGGGAAGGCCCTCTTCAATTTCATAGTACCCTTGTTTCTTTCCTCCCAAGGTTGAACACCTCTTCAGGATGTGCTTCAGAACTGCTGTTGTTTGTGAGTGCTTGTGTGATTTCTTCATTGCCATTTTTCTGGCTAGCTGAAACTCTTGGCTTGGTTGAAAGGAAGAGAAGTGGCCTCTCAAGATCAGGAGAAAGGAGTAGCTAGGATGGTGAGGTGGGATTGCTGTATTTAATGTGGGAATTTGGGGAGGAGAGCGAAACACTCATTTTGTGGCATTACTTACGTACTGCCTCTATTCTCTATTCAATTATGTAACGAAAAACACTTGAGACAATAATAGCTTATATTTGGAAAGAGAGAAAAAGATAGAGAAGCCAATGAAAGGAGAAGCTAGGATGGTGAGGTGGGACTGCAGTTCTAGCAATGGTATTTAATGTGAAAATTTGGGAAGAAAAAAAACACTGTTCCTATATGGTATTACTTATGTGGTATTTCTATTCAATTATGTAGCGGAAAACACTTGAGACAATAATAGCTTACCTTTGGAGAGAGAGAGAGAGAGAGAGAGAGAGAGAGGAGAAGCTAGGATGGTGAGGTGGGATTGCAGTTCTAGCAAGGTATTTAATGTGAAAATTTGGAGAGGAGAAAAATATTGCTACTATAGCATTACTTATGTGGTGCTTTTATTCAATTATGTAGGAGACAATATTAGATTATCTTTATTAGGTAAATAAAAGATAAGGCTGACTTAGTGTGCATCGCACATTTTTATTTGTGAGAGCAAATGGGAGATCGTAGGTGTTTTTGAGAACTTAACGAGGTCAACGACATGTTGGAGCCAAAATCATTTGTTTTGTTTTCTATTCCAAATGGATTGGATAGAGTACTGGGAATAAGTAACACTCATAGTACTTTCACATGTAAATTTTTTTTTAAAAATATTAGAGAATTATTAATAGAATTATGAATATAGAGAAATTTGATTTATGATAGAGAATGGAATAAGAGTTATAAACTTATTGTTAGTGTTGAATGAGAAAACATATTCCTGATTTGGTACTAATAATAATAAGAGAGATTATATTAGTTATTTTGAGAATAGTTTAGAAATTTATTAAATTATACAAATGTAGAAATATTTATTCGAAAGCTATAAAATCTATTTGAGTGGATTTTAGTGTTTTTGTAATGGTGGAATAAATAAAGCGAGAATGAATAACATATGAATCACACAGTATACAAGGGATTTACGGCTTATAAGTTTATGCTCACAAGCAAAAATTGGTAGAAAAATCACTGTGAAAATAAATAATACAAAAAAAGCTATATCAGTCACTTTTGTGCATTATAAACCATAGAGACCATGTACATTCCTTTATGTAAGAAATCCTAAAATGGATTGAATTAGACAATATACCCAACATGATGGAAACATGTCAAAATCGTATGCGAGTTCTTAACTGGGTTTACTGCCCTGTTACCCTTCATCAGGGGTGCGAAGTATCTGCTGTGACCAAAACACAACAGAATTTGCAGTGCTCTAATACGGTGCCGTATCTCTATGTACAATTTGTGTCACATCTCGCTCCCACAAGTTACTTAACTTGTATAGCGGGGTGTGATCCCACCGCAGACCCAGCGACTAAAGAGAAAGACAAGACTTAAATAATATTAAAAGACCAAACAGAAACTTTTAAGCAAGCACAAGCTTTTAATTAAAAGGGATAAACATGAGTCTCTAGGGACACACCATCCCAAGGGCATACATTGCTTCCAAAACAGCAAAAACCTTTAGATCTTATACATGAAACTTCACCAAGACCAAAAACTAGATAACAGAGAACTGGACCAAAATAATCGTCTGACATCAGCTTCAACACTACTCGACGACTTCTGTGATGGACCAACTCCAAATCATTCATGTTAGCTACAATTATAAAGGTTACAAGAGAGTGCATTTAGCATTATCATGAACAAAAAAGACAGTTACTTAGTTAACACTTCTGTACAAGACAGTTACTTTAGTTAAGAATAACTAAAAACACTTTCTGAAAACTGTTCATCATATCTCCCACAAAACATAGAAATTGATGTATTTATC
Source organism: Heliamphora exappendiculata (assembly GCA_034768845.1). Lineage (NCBI taxonomy): Eukaryota > Viridiplantae > Streptophyta > Magnoliopsida > Ericales > Sarraceniaceae > Heliamphora > Heliamphora exappendiculata. The sequence goes on along the minus strand of JAOTRH010000025.1, from coordinate 17,165,075 downwards.
TGAACATAAAAATATCACAGATTATATAGAACTTCATTAATATGAAAAAAGAATGTGTCTTGGCTCAACTGGCACAACTTAATTGTTAGTTCTAGGCAACTTAAGAGGGGGTGAATTGGGTCTTAAAAATATTAACAATATTTAAAACCTTTCAATATTGCAAACAATTATAACAAAACAAGTAAGGATTAAAGCAATGCAAATATGAAAAAGGATAGGGATAGAGAGATAAAACCAGACACCAATGATTTTATAGTGGTTCGGCTTCTTTCAAGCTACCTCCACTCCTCAAGTTACCATTTGAGTATTTTCACTATAGAGAATGCTTCACGGGTGCATTCTAAATCTTTATAATTTTAAGATTTCTTTTGAATAAACGAATGTTTACGGGCAAATTTAAAAGTCTATTTTAGTTTCAAGAAGATCCTATGAAAATAAGTTTATGTTTTTTTTTTAATTTTTTTTAAACTCTTCTTTGATGAGATTCACTCATGCACTCAAAGGATAAAGAGTGACTTACCATCGAATACAATAAATGAGAAAATTAATGAGAAACACTCTCTCTTTACAGAAATTAATTTACAATAAATGAGAAGGTAAAGAGAGATGAGGAGCAAGAGCTGAAACTTCAACAATAAAAGTGAGCTTGGGAGTAATAAAATTGATTCAAGCAATAGAACAATGATTGAAGGTCTCTAGAGAGATTAAATGCTGGGAAGTTACTCCTTATATAAGCTTTTGTGCATTCATAACTGTTTGAGGTAGATAGAAGCAATAAATGCCAGAAATTCAACCGTTGAGGTCTTCCACGAATTTAAAATTTCGTCGCAGGTGTCGGAACAAATCTCTTTGGTGTTGACACAAAAAATCTAGAGCAGGTCCTTTTAATATTGGGAGCGAAAAAAAAATTTGAACCGACGTCGTGACCGTAAAAAATGGCTTATGCGTTTTTCATAAAAACAACGAACTATATTAATCTTAATGACATTATACCTTTATGAAACTTGTCGAAAAGCTTCAATAAATTCCGAATACGTTGAAAACGACCTTACAACATTCTCACGTATGTTCCGGACGCACTACGACGTTCACGGTGTGTTGGCACCGATTCCGATCGAAGACTTTTTCTCATCTTCAGTTTCTTCTCACACTTCTCTCCAAAAAAGCAAAAACGATTTGCCAAAAAAGGAGAGTGAGGGCGCGGCGGCTAGGTTGGGGATTAGGGTTAGATTTAGCCTCTTACTATATATTTACATATATTTCTTAAGATATATATGGTACATGTATCTTTTTATCCTATAAAATAAGAAAGAGATACATATCCATCTAAAACCAAATCCCCACTCCCTCCATTAGGGACGGCCACCTAGGAAGTAATCCCTAGGTGTGCCAAAAACTAAAACCGCCCCTCATTATTTAATTTAATTCCTGAATGTCCCCAACAAAAAAATCGGCATTCTAATTAAATTAAATAGTTACTAAAATCAATAAGAAAAATATCCGTGCGTATAATGGGCTACGTGAAGGATCACGAAGAAGTATAGGACTCGGACTAACCGTACGAGAAAACCGAATATTCTCAACTCTGTCCCCGAGCTAGATCCTTTCCTGTACGAATCAAAACTTATTTCACTAAAAGTCCTTATTGAACTCCCGGCCCTAACTCAAATTATGTCTTAAGTTTTCAATTATCAAATGCACTGAATTCTCCCCACGTTTAAGA